>OX637533.1:10017500-10340000 GCA_951800035.1 Linnaemya tessellans
ACATTCTGCCTTAATTGAGTTGTAGTTTCATGCATTTCAGCGGTTAATGATGCTCATTTGAAATGCACTGCGTGTAGCTCTGTTTCAGCTCAAGAGCTCTTAACGACCAACAACGGAGGACGACGACAACGAGAAATTTTATGCTGAACATTATTAAGTACGCATCTAAATTAAGGAAAAAAAAACAAATGGATGAAGTTTAGAGTGTATGTGCGCACATACATATTAAAATAGCTGAGGTGTACGTCCAACAGGGTGTTGCTGGGTTACCTAGATTAATATCATTTTATCGCTGTGCGAAAATCAATTGAAGTTTATGTAATGGCTCGACCATAAAATAGCGGAAACGATGGCGAAGACAATAACGATGATATTTTAAGCTAATCGTGGCCATTATGGTTCCTTTAATATGTGTATCAATAACTTAGTCCACCATGTGCGCGTATGTGCACACACATACTAGTGCAGAATATAACAGCAGGATATCAATAAAAAAGCTTTTGAGAAATTGATATTAAAATGCAATTAAAGTGATTTGTTTTTTAAATTTCGTGTATTTCTTTTTTTACTTATTCAATTTTTAAATTTCCCAAAGTGTTTGTATCAATATTAATCTTATTTTAAATTATACATTTTAATAAAAGTTTGTGGTCCCGTATGTGGTTGCAAAGTCACGTCTCGTCTTAGTACATCTTAACTGTTGGTATCTTGTTAATATTGTTGTTGTTGCTCTCTTTTTTTGCTGATGTCAATACTGTCTCATGAACGTTTAAGGTTCATTATTCACTTGCACATGTAAAGTCAAAATGAAAGTAATGGAAAAACACCGACATATTTTCTGAAAATTGTTTGTTTGTACAATTTCCCAAGTTTCTCTTTATTTTGCCATCCATAATATGTGACTGAATGATATGAAGACAGCAGTTATACTTAAAAAAATTACTTTAAAGAGCAAAATACCAAAGCCATCAATAGGATAATTCAATATGAAATGATAACATAATTTTTAGTACTAAAGAAGTAAATATGCAATATGGAGAAGATATGAAGCAACAAGTATTTTAAATAGACTAAACAATATTATGGAACAAAAATAATAATTTTGTGCAAGTTATAACAAAATTATTTTTTAGTACAAAATTTTTTTTTTAGCTTATGGGTAGAATTTTGTACTACAGTTATGAGTTTTGCTAGCATTAACCAATTTGTTTGTTTTAAATTTTGTTGCAAAAAATGTTCTTAAGCAAAAATCTTATATTAAACACAAAAATAAGAATGTACTAAAATAATATGTATGAACATATAGAGCAGTTTGAATTAAAAAATACTTCATATAGAAACACAAGATTAACCAATAACAAAAAAAAAGTATGTGAGTACAATATATCAGAGCAAAAAAATTTTTAGTACAAAAGCTTGCAGCATAGAAAATCATTTATTAATGCTAAAAGTATTTTATTTCAGTGTTTCAGAGTGAAATCAAGCTTTTAGTACAAGTTCTAAAGACTATAAAATATCCTGATATTAGTACAAAACATAAAATTTAGAACAAAATCTAAATTTAAGTATTAAGTGTTAATATTTTACTACAAAATTAGGTTTTCAGTATAGAAGCTGTACATACTTATATTTTAGTACTAAATTCAAATATATTACAAAAACGTTTAGCACAAAAGATGAACTGTTACTTTAGAAGCGAAAATCATTTAAGCTGAATGTCATATAATAACATTATATATTTAACGATTTTTTAGTACAACAAATATATATGAAGATATATTGTTTTTAGTAAATATGCCATCTTTTTATATTTGTTTTGGCTATTAGTAAAGCAGATATAAATATAATTTCTAATCTTTAGAATAAAATTAAAGTTTTAGTACACATTATAGATTTTGGAAATTAACCTGATATTATTGCAAAGTTAAAATTTTTTTTATAAAATCTAGATTTTAATATAATATGCATAGATTTTAGTACAAAGTAAAGTATTTCGTACATAAATTCTACATATTTTAAGTTTAGTACCAAATTATATTTAGTACTAAATTATATTTAGTACTAAATTATATTTAGTACTGAATTATATTTAGTACTAAATTATTTTTAGTACTAAATTATATTTAGTACTAAATTATTTTTATTAGGATGAATTAGTGCTGTAGTTAAATATAAATATATTTCGGCTAAATACCAGGCTTATAACAGAGAAATATTTTTTTAGTACAAACACTATATTTTTGTAAGAATGATGCTTTTGCCAGACATATAATTTTTTTAATTTTGTTTCTAAATCTTCGAAAAAATTTTTGTTTCTAGCACAAACATATTAAATTTCTCATAGCACATTAGTTTTTAGTACATAAGTCACATGATGTTTAGTAAAATGTGGGAGTTTCATAATAAGCTCTTCTGAAGTTGATGATAAGTTGAAAAACAATTTGGTTTAAAACAAATTTATATATCTTTTATTAATATGTACAATGTTTCAACAATTCAAATTTAAGATATCTCTGTAAAAAAGTTAATTTTATCAAATCTGTTTGATATTAATACGTAAACTTTCATATGTAAATATACAAATAAAAAAAAAAATGCACATACACACATTTACACATCCAGCAAATCCATTCAGTTACACCATATGAGCAACAAGAACCATATTAATAATAAAACGAAGGGAAATATGTAAATTCCCTTTTTGCACATAAATAAATGATTAGCAAAAAGAATGTGAAAAAGGAAAACGAAAATTTAATAAGAAATCCATAAAATATATTTTCGTGTCTCAAACAATCACATAAAGAAAAGATAAACGGCAAGTGTGCTCAGGACCAGATTATGACTGCAACGTCAAGAAATCTTTATCTCAAGATTATTATTTTTTTTATCATTTAAGAAAATATATTTTCTTAAGACAACAACCAATAAATTGTTGTCATATGAGGAAATAATTTCCAGCAGAGCTTAAGTTGAAAGGAAAACAGTGAAAAGGGACACGCATTTAAATGTGAGTGGGAATGAGAAAGACCAAAGGATAACAAACGGGGGAGAACTTTATTATTTATGAGTCGTTATGAGAAATTTGTGTGCATTATCTCACTTCATTTGTACGTTAAGTCACGTATTTTGATATTGTTTTTTGTTTTATTTTTGTTTTTGTTTTTTTGACATACGAAATAGTCTTTTCGTGCATTAAACAAAGTCAGATTAATGAATTTTCCTTGTGCTGGTGAAAAATTAGTTGAATTAATTGCTTGTATTGCTCATAGCGAAATGCTTAATTGTGGATTTGAGATAACTTTTCCTAATGAATTATTTTTGTTATATTGTTATTTCTAAAAAGTCCTGGCCTCCTTGCTTTTGGCATATTACAAATTGAAAATTGTATTAGATTTAAAGTAGTGAAAACTTTTGGCGTCGTATATGTAAGAGTATTTGTCTGAAATAGAACTTAAACACATTTATTTTTAATTTTTTTCATCAATAAAATTTGTTTTTATTTTTTCTCTTTTCAGTTAATGTTTCTTTTTAATTCGTTTAATTGCAGTTTCTTCAGTTGCTTAATAAGGTAATTTTACACAATTCTTTAATTATTTATTTAATTGTTTTTTTGTTATTAATTTTACTTAATTTATTTCATTTTATAATTTTTTGCTATAGTTTTTATTTAATTTATTTATTTTTATTTTTTATATAATACAATGATTAGCTTTGCTAATTTTTTACATAATTCTCTGGAAAGTAGTACTTGTTTAGTAATTTTTTTTTCTATTTTTTTCATGAAACATAAGATAGAAAAAGTTGGTGATAGAATTTGATAGAAAAAGCTACGCAAGTTAGAGAATTTTATTAAAAGCTTAACAAAAGTTATGTTTCGTTTATGGATGGCAACCGATCATTAGTGAGGTTGCCAATTGATAGATACTATATCGTGTATATTATCTATCAGTTGCCAAATTTTTTTGTTTATATTTGATTTTCTGAAAACTTTTACTATGAAGTTGCTCGTTGGCAACTCAACTGATTTTTGGTTGCCACCCGTAATCGTTCCATTAGATTTATAAGGTCAAAAGAAAAAGTTATGTTTCAATTGTGGATGGCAAACGACCTTTAGATGCGTTGCCAGTTGCTAAAAAGAATGCTATAGATGGCAACTGGCAACTGAAAATGGTTTAAGTTGATATTTAGTAATATTTTGGGCATTAAAACTAGTAGTTGGCCGCTGGCAACTCGATTGAAATTTGTTGGCTATCCATAATCGTTCTATTAAAATTTATTAAGTCAAAAGGTAAAGCTTTGTTTCAATTATGGATGGCAACCGAACAGTATTTAATTTGCCAGTTGCTAAGAATAATTTTATAGGTGGCAATTGGCAACTGGCAACTGGCAACTGAATGTTATTTCATTTCATATATAGTAATTTTTTGGAAATTAAAATTATTAGTTGCCCGCTGGCAACGCAACTGCCTGTTGGTTGCTATCCATAATTATTCTATTAGATATATAAGGTCAAAATGAAAAACTTTGTTTCAATTATGGATGGAAACCGAACGTTATTTGCGTTGCCAGTTGCTAAGAAGAACGTTATAGATGGCAACTACAAATTATTTTAGTTGATATTTAGTAATATTTTGGGAATTAAAATTATTAATTGCCCGCTGGCAACTTGGTTGAAATTTGGTTGCTAAACATAATCGTTCTATTAAATTTATAAAGTCAAAAGGAAAAGCTTTGTTTCAATTATGGATGGCAACCGAATATTAATTTCGTTGTCAGTTGCTAAGAAGAATGTTATATATGGCAACTGGAAACTGAATGTTATTTTAGTTTATATTTAGTAATATTTTGTAATTAATTTTTTGTATATTATTCGACCTTATTTTTACTAAAATTCTTAATTCTTATCTTCCGTTCTGGCAACAAAATATAAAAAAACGGTGTTTTATTTTCAATTCTTAGACCTAGAGCCTGAAGATAAGAATTAAGAATTTTAGTAATATTTTGGGAATCAAAATTATTAGTTGCCCGCTGGCAACGCAACTGACAATTGGTTGCTATCCATAATTATTTTATTAGATATATAAGGTCAAAATGAAAAACTTTGTTTCAATTATGGATGGCAACCGAACGTTAATTGCGTTGCCAGTTGCTAAGAAGAACGTTATAGATGGCCACTGGAAATTATTTTAGTTGATATTTAGTAATATTTTGGGAATTGAAATTATTAGTTGCCCGCTGGCAACTCGGTTAAAACTTGGTTGCTATCCATAATCTTTCTATTAAATTTATAAAGTCAAAAGGAAACGCTTTGTTTCAATTGTAAATGGCAAACGACCTTTAGTTGCGTTGCCAGTTGCTAAGAAGAATGTTATAGATCGCAACTGGCAACTGAAAATTATTTTAGTTGATATTTAGTAATATTTTGGGAATTAAAATTATTAGTTGCCCCCTGGCAACTGAAGTGAATTTTGGTTGCTATTCATAATCGTTCTGTTGAATTTATAAAATCAAAAGGAAAAGTTATGTTTCAATTATAGATGGCAAACGAACTTTAATTGCGTGGCCAGTTGCCAAGAAGAATGTTATAGATGGCAACTGGCAACTGAAAATTATTTTAGTTGATATTTAGTAATATTTTGGGAATCAAAATTATTAGTTGCCTGTTGGCAACGCAACTGATTGTTGGTTGCTATACATAATTTTTGTATTAGATTTATAAGGTGAAAAGGAAATGTTTTGTTTCAATTATGGATGGCAATCGAACATTAGTTGCGTTGCCAGTTGCTAAGAAGAATTTTATAGATGGCAACTGGCAACTGAAAATTATTTTAGTTGTTATTTAGTAATATTTTGGGAATTAAAATTATTAGTTGCCCGCTGGCAACTGAAATTGCTATTCATAGTCGTTCTGTTGAATTTATAAAATCAAAAGGAAAAGTTATGTTTCAATTATAGATGGCAAACGAACTTTAATTGCGCTGCCAGTTGCTAAGAAGAATGTTATAGATGGCAACTGGCAACTGAAGATTAGTTTAGTTGATAATTAGCAATATTTTGGGAACCAAAATTATTAGTTGCCCGTTGGCATCTCAAGTGAATTTTGGTTGATAATCATACTCGTTTTATTAAATTTATAAAGCCAAAAGGAAAAGTTATATTTTATATATAAATGGCAATTGAAATTTAGTCGCGTCGCCAGTTGCAAAGAAGGATGGCAACTGGCAACTTACATATATGTTAGTTGATATTTAGCACTTTTCTGGCAATCAAAATTACAAGCTGTCTTCTGGCAACGAAACTGAAGTTCGGTTGCCACACATAATAGATTGCATACATTAGGTCTGTAGGGATATTAGACAAATTTTGAAGAAGAATTGCTTTAAACGGAAGAATCATGGCATATTTTGATTTGTGCTGTTGGCATGTATTACATTGAATAGGGGCTAGCAAAGTGAAGAGTTTTTTGTATATAGAAACTGCTGAAATAAACGAAGTTTGTGAATTCTGAAAGTGATCTGCAGACTTCACAACCTCGTATTAGGAAATTTCCTATTTCTGCACAATTACAGTGGGTTACTCTTAAAACTAGCATGTAGCTGCAACAAAATCGTGGTAAAAAGGAAGGGGATTTCTGTTCTTGTTTAATGTTTCTCCTTTTAAAAAGAGAAAAATTTAAAAAGTGCTTTGCGCCTTAAATTTATTTTGTGTGAGGTTTGAATAGCTGCCCTTTTCACATAGTGTGACCCATATGCCAAATAACATTTTTGAACTTTTGTTAAAGAAATTTTTCTCTTGTTTTTTAACTATTTAAAAATCTAAATATTTGTTCAACAACTTTCACTAATAAATATTTAAATTATTTTTAATTACCAACATTTTTTTATATTATATGACAATTAATTTTTATTTTTAACTATTAATTCGTATTTTTGTTTTTGTTGTTGTTAAAAATACAATTTATTTTAATTGTTTATTTACTCCTTCCTGATTTTACTAACATTTTAATTATTTACATGTTTTTTTTTCTGTTTGTTTTTTAAATTACATCTCAATTACTCGTCTAATAGTATTAAACATATATGCGTTAGTATAATTAAAATTATTTGTTGTAACAATCAAATCTTTTATTAATCTTATTAACAATATTATTATGCTTAAATTGATCATTTAATGCTTAATTTAGTTATCAATTTTACTGTTTTGAACGTCTAAATTAGTTTATTCATTAAGTTATTTTAATTATTTTCGTTAAAAAGTCTTTTATTTCATAGGAATTTTTTTCTGTGAGTGTATGTTGTTTGTTTACTCTATTTTATGTCGGGTGAAAATGTTGAAGATTTGTACAGATATTTTTTTTTTGCGTTAAAGATTTCTATGTGGCGAGTTTAAGATTTTTATGTTACAGTTTTATATTGGGTGTTTTTATGCTGTTGGGTCTTTAAGTGTTTGGCTAGAGTTTGCAATGTTTGAAACATTAAAAGGAACTAATTTATTTGCTACAGCTTATTAGGGAGGCCGGTAAGGCGAGAGTGGGCAAGATGTAGTGGTAGAGGGAGAGAGAGATAGAGAGTTGCAGTAAACTATTGCTTAGTTTCATGGTCCTTCGGACTTTAATTAGCAAACATATTTTTATATCTTTAATTTGTTTACTTAAAACCAAACACTTTACAGTTCACCGTTTATGAAATTTTGTTTAAATAAATCATATAATTCAATGTGCGTTTTTTCCCTTTAATTAGTTTTTTTTTTGGGTTTCCGGAAAACGAAAGTAATTTCATATTTACAGTTTATTCCTTGTAGTCCTTAAAGTTTTATGTGTAAATGAATGATAATGATAAAAATGTTTTATGGTTGTCAGTGATGGCAATGAATAAAAGTTTAATAAAAAGTCGTTTAATTTCCTTTTTTGTTTTTGTTGTTGTTGTTTTTGTTATCGAATGTTTAAGTGCTGCCAATAGGCTTGTAGAAAATACAGTAGTCATGTAGGTTTGTTATATAATTGTTTTTTAATATTTTTATTTACTTTTTGTGTGTGTTTAAAATCTTACTTATTAAATTTATTTAAGTTGTTTTATTTATTTTAAATGTATTTATTATTTAGTAAATGCTTTTTATTTTAGAACATTGAAATATTATTGATCGTAAAATCTATGTAAATTTTTTGTTGTTTATTTTATTTGTTTGAAAGATGTGGCACAAAACACAGAGACTAGAAAAAAAACATGTGAAATATATTAAATAAATAAATTTTCTGAAGTGTATTTAAATGAAATTCATTAAATCAATTAAAACTGTGTGTGTTGAAAAAAAGAATAACGATTGAGTTTATTAACTTTTTGTATTACTTTCGTAATATTTAATTTAAATTGACTAACTCTGGCCTCACTTAACAACTGGTAAACATTAGCCTACCCCCCTGACATACGAATCTTTCTTACTTTAGAAATAACTTATATGAGACTCCTTGAATCTATAAGCATAGCTTCGTCATTGATTGCATAGGTGATTAATGCTACTATTTAAGATATCTGGAACTTGTGTGCGTGCGGTATTAAAACAAACAAACAAAAAAATCGAAAACTACGAACAAAGAATTAATCAAATGAAAACAATGTGATTTATTTGCCTTTTGAAAAAAATTTAGCAGAAATGATTGTGTGAACGAATGAGTTTTTTGAATATTATTCGAATAAAATTAGTCGAATAATAATATTCGAATAACATTAATCGGATAATATTATTCGAATATAATTTTTCGAATAATACTAATCGAATAACATTATACGAATAATGCTGTACTAAAAATAATTTTATTTTAATATATTTAAAGAAATTGTTAGTCGATTAAAATTAATCGAATAATTTTACTTTAAAAGCAATTTTACTCTAATTGATTTATATAAATTATTATCGAGTACATTATTCGTATAAAACGAGAACAAATAAAACAGTATGAGCAAAATATAATGAATGCTATTTGAACTATATAATTTAAATGACTAAATTAAAAGTTATTAATCAGATTCAAGTTCAAATCTGCGAATTTATAATTTGTAAATTATATATAGTAAATTAGATATGGTTACTGTAAGTGCTATATATTTTATAACCATTATAGTACCAAAACTTAGCAGACATTTGCTTATCTGAATGTAATTGTTTGTGTAAAGCTATTCGAATAAAGTTATTAGAATAGAATGGTTCGAATAAAATTATTCGTATTAAATTTATTCAGTAAAACGATGTGAATCAAACTATTTTAAGACAGCTCTTCAAACAAAATTATTCGAATAAAATTATTCAAATAAAATTATTCGAATTAAATTATTCGAATTAAACTATTCGATTATAATTATCCGATTAAAATTATTCGAATAACGTTTTTAGAATACATTCATTCGAATAAAATTATTTCAATTTAGTTTTTGTATTAATACTATTCACATAAAACTATTCAAATACTACTGTTCGAACAAAATTATTCGAATAAATTATTATATTCGGCTAACTTTTTAAAATTATTCGTATTAAGTTTAGTCAGTAAAACGATGTGAAACAAACAATTTTAAGACAGTTCTTCAAACAAAATTATTCGAATAAAATTATTCAAATACAATTTTTCGATTATAATTATTCGAATAAAATTATTCGAATAACGTTTTTAAAATACAGTCTTTCGAATAAAATTTTTCCAATTTAGTTTGTGTATTTATACTATTCACGTAAAACTATCAAAATAATACTGTTCGAACAAAATTATTCGAATAATTTCTTATAAAAATTATTCGAATAAAATTAAAAAAAAAATTATTCGAATAATTCGAGTAAAACTATCAAAATAATACTGTTCGAACAAAATTATTCGATTAATTTCTTATATAAATTATTCGAATAGAATTAAAAAAACATTATTCGAATATTATTTGAACAATATGTTTCGACTAAAATATACTGAAAAGATTTATCAGGAATGGAGACTTCACAGCATTTGAAGTTGTTCATATACGTACTGTGCGAAGGAAATTAGGCATTTCTAATATATATTTCATAAAATAATTACAGTCACTATACGATTTTCTTTAATATTGTTGCATATAACGGCGATTAAAAGGAGCGGCTAACTCTGAAAAGTATGTTTTTGTCTGACATTAATGAGAAAGAGATTATTTATAGTCGATAATTTGAAAATTATTTAATTTACTGAATATTATGCAGCATTTCTATGGCAAAATGTTTGTAAATTTGAACCAAAAACTCTCTGTGCATTGATATTTTTTTTGCTGAATTTATTTTAATTTTTTTCCTATACGTTTCCTTAATTTATATTTATATTTAACTCATAACTATTCATTATGCCTTTAATAGTTTTTATAAATACTTAAATTAATTCTTTGGTTTAGATACTTAAATTAAATCATATAATTCCTTAACATTGTATATTCGTTTATTTTGAATTATTTAGCAAAATTCCGCAAAACATTTAATATATTTGCATTAAATGTTGGTTAAAACTAGATATTTATTTACAACGATTATGTTTATTTTCTTTGCTAATTTTTGTTTGTTTTGTAACTAATTTTAACTAAAAGTTCAAGGACATGCAAAGTAGATTTTGTTTTATTATGTACAAGGATTTTTGATAAAATTTTTAAAATTCCTCAAAGTTTTAAAACTAATCATTAAATCGATTAGTTGGGAGTGTTATATATTTTTTTATTTATTTATTTCTATTACATAATTAACAAACACCTTTTGAACAACTTTCCAGAAGTAGGGGTTTTACATATTCAATTATATACATAACAACTGTTGCAGGAAACTTAATATACAGAAATTGTTTTCCAAGCTTTTTTTTCAATTTAAAGGAAATCATTTGTTTTTAGCAATTACAATCTGTTATTACATTTTCAAGTATAATGAAAAATATATAGGTACAAAACATTTGTACAAAAGTTAATATTTGTTTTTATATATTATTTTTTTATTTGAAATCAGTAGTAGTTGGTTTATAGCAAAATTTTTTTAATACATTATCTACACTTAATACATTATATAACTATAGTTTTTTTTGTCGTGTTAAATTTAACATATATTTTGTTTACATTTTCTATATATCGAATTTTTTTCCATGCTGGTTTCTTCATTTTTATTTAATGCTAGTTTTGTTTATTTGTTAATTTAATTTAACTAAAAACTTAGAATTTATTTAAAAATTTAACTATCACGTAAAGGAAATTGACACGTTTTTTCATGTATGATGATCATGTGTATCTGCAAAATATAGAAAATTTTATTAAAAAAAAACTGTTAATAAAATACTTTTTTGGTTTTAAATAAAGCAAACATTCAAAATAACGAACGGAGACATGTGTGTAAAAAGTTTATAAAAAAATATCCCACTTGGAAAATACTTGGAATTAGATAAGACATTTATCATATCAGAGCTCCGAAATCGAGCGAGTTTCACTCTCTACTCGAATTCGAGCGCAAGTACTCCTGCGAGTGAAAAAAAAATATCGAGTGTACTCGATTTTTCTATGCCACTCGAATAAGAGCGCATATGCTTCGCTCGATTTCGAGTGCGAGTAAAATACGCTCGAAATCGAGCAGATTATACTCTTGCCGAGTACTCTTTCAGTCTTCCTCATACAGTGTAAAAATAGAAACTGTTTGTTTTTGCTGATTTGTATGTGTGCGTGTGTGTGTGTAGCAGCAAGTATGGTAAGACTGAAAGAGTACACAAAAACCACACGCACACACAAGTCAGCAAAGACACACTGTTTCTATTTTTCCACTCGATTTTACTCTTAAGAGTAAACTCTCACTTTATTTCGAAGATTTTTACTCCCACTCTAATTTTTTAAAAAGGAGTACTCGCGAGTACTCCCACCTAAAACAAACGAGTGGAGAGTAAACTTTTTGTAACACTCGTAATCTTCGAGTACTCTTCTTCGCGAGTATTTTTCACTCGCGAGTAAAATCGAGTAAATCTGAGCTCTGTATCATATACATACGCATTATATACCTTCTCCATACGATTGCTTTCATAAATTAGCGTTTTGTAGAATTTTTATTTTAATTAGACAATTATTTCATAGTCTAGAACATATAAGAACATATATGTATATGATTACTAAAATTTAATACAAATAAGTATCTCATTTTTGTGGTACACTTTTAACCCTTTTATCTTCCACTGATACTAATGAAATTTATATTTTTCAAAAGGTTTTTCTATGTGAATATGCACAATATAAATATTTATTAGCATAAACCTTTTTAATTGTAATAAATATGCAGCAACAAAATCTACCTGTTTTCTTTTTGTTTTCTGCTTGTAAATGTATATATTGAAATGTAAAAAAGTATGTATATTATGCAGATCTCCATAAAATTACCTTTTTAAATTAATTATATTTCATCAATATCGCTGAACAATAATTTACTTAAAACTGTACCACAAAAGAAGTACGGTTCATTTATACCAGAGATAGTATTATAAATGTGTTTGTAAACAGCTAAATTGAAAATAAATAAAAAAATCAGATTTTTCCGCAGTAAAGTGAAACTAACTGTGCCCATAATAAAATTTTATATAAAATGTTCCTTTATCCCTTTATCAGAATTTATGGACTTTTGCCTAGCTTTTAGTGGAATGTGCCATTGTGCAACGTTCAACCATTCGTTGTGAGACGTCGTTGATTATTAAGTAGTTTTCTACTTAAGTATTGTGTAAATAAATAAATCAAATAAACTGTAACTGCACTCATAATATACTTATTGCAATTAAAAGAGTCCTTATTTGTTTAAAGCAAGTAAAAGATTTGTAGGTAAATAAGGAAATATTTTCCTTAAGATGCGCGTACACTAAACTCGGTTGTATATACATTTCTGTACAAAAATATTGCACATTTGTGTAAAATAAAAAAAACTAAATTACGACGATAAAAATCAGGGACCAAATTACCGAAATCGATATCGCTCGAAATTTCCATACAATTTAAATACAAATTTCTTTCGATATCGAGTGCCGTAATTTGCCCCCAGTTGTTGTATTACAAATAACACAAGCTTCGAAATTTTATTTCTGATGTTTTTTTAAACAGTTTTCCAAACGGGTTAATTTTTTGTTTGTTAACAGACATGACCACCATTTGTACATTTTATATTAAGTATTTAAGTGTTAAAAACAAGGTGTTGTATCAAAAAGCACTATTTTTATGGTGAACTATGTGAAAATGAGCATATCGTCAACTCAAATACAAAAGGTCGTAATCGGCAAAAGATTCAAATAGCTATTTCAACTGATTATGATGTATTCTTCTTAATTAACGCCATAATCAATAAAACTTTAATTTAGTTATTTGTTAGTTACGTCCTTTTCAATGTTAGATGGCGATATGCTTATGCGAGTTTTCTAATGTGTATAAAATAAAAGCAGGTTTCTAAAATGTGCTGTTGCCCAAAAAAAAAATTTATTAACAGAAATTATACGAACATATCAAAGCGACAATGCTAAATATTTTTAGATACAATGTATACTTAAAGATATTCACATGAATATAATAAAAGCTCATTTTTAATGGGGAGTCTAAAATTGTTTTGCATCTATTCGAATTTGGTCATAAAATCACAACTGCAGTAGTTGAACTATAGCCGAAAGGCTCAAAAAAGCGCTAAGGTACCTGAGCCATTTGAAGAATTATATTATCCAAAAATATCCATGATTTTTATAACGAAGTATTTTAAAACACTATGCACTTTAAACAGCTGGAGAACTACATAGTACATATGTATAGCCTGAAAAGTAGTATTGCATATAAATCAACAATAAACATCGCAACCTTTTTAATTTGTTATAAAAATAATTAATCCATTAAAAGTTAATCGATTAAAAGTTAATCGATTAAAATTTAATCGATTAAAATCTATTCGATTAAAAATTATTCGAATAAAAAACATTCGAATAGAAATTTTTCGAATCGAAAACTATTCGAAAAAAAGATGTGTGGTGTCGTGGGACACCTGATAGGAACGAAGTTCCTTATTAAAAAAATATTAATTTTAAGTTCTATTCGAAGTATAAAGAAAATAATTATTCGCGTATACATTTTTTATTATGATGTTTATTTTCGCCAACCAACGAAAGTACAGAATCAATTTTGTTCCCAAACGAAATCGAATTCTGTCATGGCACGGCTGCGTATGATTAATATTTGTTTGTATGGAATTGTATTATTCATTAAACATTGATATAGAACAGTGTTACGCACCACTACATAAACACATTTACAATGTATTTGAAGCAGCGAAACAACTGAACAGGGTTCGAAAAGTCTGTACAGTCTTACTTTTCAAATGCAATCAAATTTTACAATAATATAACACATAAACATATGTTTGTGTAGGAGAAAATATTCTGGCTACACTAGTAAGAACTGGAAATATATTTATAAAATAATTTTTTCAAACTACCGAACTGACAGACTAACTAGCTAACGCATTAACAGACAATATACATACGTTATCCATTCCTGCTACTTATAATTTGTTTGAAGAAACTTGAAGAGCGCGAGAGAAACAATTTGTTGTTAACAGTATACGTGTTTCAACAAGAGAATGGGCTGCGCAAGCAGAATCCCTTTTCCTATCGCGCGCGATAGGCAAACAAATGCTTGCGTAACACTGATATAGAAACAAAAAATCTTATGTTACGGACGTTTTTTCCTGGCTAGGGTACCCCTCCGCATCGTCCCATAAGGAACTTTGTTCCAATAAAATTATTGGAATAAAAACTATTCGAAAAAATGTTAATCGATTAAAAGTTAATCGATTAAAAATTATTCAAATAAAAATATTCGAATAAAATCGAAAACTATTCGAAATAAAATTATTGGAATAAAAATTATTCGAAACATTTTTTTTTGTGGTGTCCCTAAAATGCATCTTCTACTGGTATCTTCTTATCAGTACGTCTGTGTGGCTGTGTCTGTGCAATTGATATCTTACAAAAAAATAAAGCCACGAATATATATTTTTTCGGTGCTCTTTCGTTTTAAGATGAATTTATGTATGTATGTATATCACAAGCTGACAGTAGAGGCGAAAAAAATTCGTTTGGTCCAACTAAAGAAGTCAAACTTTAAATATCAAAGTTATGTGCTCGATATTTTATATAGTACGAGTACATCAAATATAATTTTTTTATATTTTTCTTTGCTGCATGTACACGGAAACCTCTTTATTTAGAACTACTGCATTACTTTAAAAGGATTTTGTTGCACTGATTGTAATTGTGTTAAAACATTTATAACAGCAAAAGCTCTTAATTGATTTAATTAAATGTTTACCCATTTCCACAAAAATTGCCAAAATGCCTAAAATATGAAATGAAAAAAAAGAATATTAAATATTTTAACGAAAAATATAATAAATAATTTTTACTGAAGCTAATCATCATAAATTCTTTCGAATATTTTTCCACGGGTCTCATACAACCAACCACAACAACACACAACATTGAGTTAGTCCACAAGCCAAAAATTAAATGAAAATAGGTTTGCTTTTGTAAAAGAATATTATATATTGCAAAATAATAAAAATACTCGAAAGTAAAAATTTCGTTTGTGCGAATGAAAAGCTTTTCACGAAAGAATTGTGGATATTTGAAAATTTTCCTAACCTGAGATTTTGGTAGCAGAAACAAAAATAAAAAAGAAAAATGAAAAAGAGCAGCAGCGCAGCTTTATTTTTTTCGTTGCATGCAAGAAGTGATGGGTATGCCAATTGTTGTGCTTTTCTCCGCATCGCATTCGTACCAAAACATACACGTTGTCAACAACAACAACGCAAACATGTTTGTTGTCTGTCTAATTCAACCATCTGCTCCCTGTGCCTCTTAAACATTTTTTTATTGCTCCAATTGCCAAATGCTTTGCTCATAGATAATTATCAGAAAACTCAAATATGGATGATTGACTGGCAGCTCGAGAACGTATGGATGATGTGGCTGTTGTTGTTGTGGTTAATTGCGAATAGCCGCCTCCCAGGCAAGTGCCGCTATCAAAATCCGATAAAGAGATCGTTGTCATGCCTTCTGTTTGCATCAGTGGCTGTAATGCTGCATCATGTTTGTTGTTATTATTCTTGCGACTTGTTGTACGATAAACGAGTGCTGGAGCTGTTTTTTGTGTGTGTGTTTGTTTGTTAGTTTGTTTTATTTTGAATTACAAGAAGATTGTCGTTGTAGCAAATTTCTCATTAATATGGGTGTTGCAATTGCAGTTGTTGCTGCTGCTGTGGCAACCAATATTTGTGGAAATTTTCTTTTTTTTTTCAATGTTATTGGCGGTAATGATGTGGATGTTGTCGGAGATGATGATGGCGATGATGTTAAAATGTTAGTTGCTTAATGTAAATTGTGTAACTTGTTTTTGAGGTTCAATTTGCAAAAACAAAAACAAAAAAAAAAAAGAAGAAGGGAAACAGGGATATGCAAATGATGTTGTTGGTAATAAGGCAGTGTCGTCTATGATAATGATGTGGTGGCAGAGGTTTTATTCAATGATTTTTGTCGTATATTTTGAGAAGGGAAGCCCTTAACCTTTTTTTTATTACATTTTGTTATTAACAACTTCTTACTTACCTTGTGTTATTGCTAGTGTTGCGGCGGGTGTTAAATGTGAGGACGTTGCAGTAGTATGTACCGATAATGAGGTACTAGTGGCTGCTGTGGCGGCGGGTATTTGTTGTTGCATGTATGTGTTACTACTTCCTGCGGCTGTCATGCCACAACCATTGGCTTCTGAGGCTTTCATTTGTGATTCTCTTTCAACTAAGCGTTGACGCAATAATCGAATTTTTTCTTCTTTCTACAAAAGGCATGGATAAATAAGAAACTGTTTAAAAATCATTTACATATAAAATATGATGTTCTAAAATTAAGATTGACTAAAATTTCAAACATTAAAGCACGTATCGTACTGTTTTACACTAGAACTCAGCCTCAATATCCTTTCTGTTTTAACAACTTTACTTGCAACACAATAAATAAGTAAAAGCCATTTAACTCTGAACTGTTTTATATGTCGTAACGAACGTCCTAAAAAAAATTTCTTGTAGAAAGAAGTTTTAATGAATATTAATCATACGCCAGAGTACAAAAATATATTTTCGCAACCAAAAAAACTTTTTATTTTTTGCCTATAGAGAATTTTCTAGTAAATTTTAATTAAAATAATCAGAACTTTAGGCAATAGCTTAAACTTATTGAAAGTAAATTTTAATTAAAGACTAATACAATGCTTAGGAAAGATATGGCTTGCATCGTGGACATCTTATATTATGAGCAACAATTTGCTATAACGTATTATTAAATAGAGCGAGTTTGAGTCCTATGGAACAGTTTCTCCTTTAATTCGGAAGATAGATATATTGTAGTAAATAATGTTATTTTTCGTTTGATTTGAAAACACCTGAACGATCTTCTGAGTAATCAAAAGCATTTGCTTAAGTATAATTACATATCTAGTGTGTTAATTCTGTTATTCGAGAAAGTTATTCGTACAAAAGTTAAGCAAATAAAAAATATTAAGTATGTAAATAATTTTTAATATGAGTTATTTAAAAACTAAGCAAATCTAGCCAAAGAAAAATTTATTATTCGAATATAGTTATTCGATTAAAAATTATTCGAATAATATTAATCGAATAATCTTAATCGAAATATTATTTATTCAAATTTAAAAAAAATTAAATCATTAGAATTTCGTACATACATATTAATACATATTAAAAATGCGATTTGAATAAAAATTTTCCCGAAAATATTTAGTCGAATAAAACAATTTTAAATATACCAATCACATTTAATTTTCAAATATGTTTAAAACCATTATTCGTGAAAACTACATCATATTTTTATATATTTCATAATGAAGAATTATTGAAAACAATTTTTTGTTAAATAACTTTATTAACAATATTGTATATCAAAAATATTAACCGATTATAAGTAATTTCTGAAAGAGAATTAGTTGAATAATATTATTATTATCAAAAAATATTTCTTAATAATTCAGCTTATAAAAAATGTTAAATAGATTTTTAATCGATTAATATATAATCGATTAAAAATTATTCGAATAATAATAATCGCAATTTCATTAATTAAAAACGTATAGGTAAATAGAAATCATTAGATTTATTTAATTTTAAAGCATATTATACATATAAATGAAATTTTTTCACCAAAAATTTAATCGAATACAATTATTGGATAACACATTAGTGCTGAAAAAAATTATTTAAAGTGCATACTTTTTAATAACGAAAAATATAATACATATATACCAATTTAAAATAATCGAATAAAAATATTCGATTAAAAATTAATCGAATAATATTTGGAAAAAATATAAACAAATGAAAATCTTTAGAATTTCATATTAAGAAAATTTTATCTTAATATGTACATGAAAAATATTTCTGTTACATAATCGCACAAAAAAGTTTTATTCGTATACAAGAAATCTAATACTAGAATTAGAAATAAATTATTCGATTTCTTCTAATCGAATAAAAATATTTTACTCGAGTACATATAAGGTATTAGCAGAAATATTTTACGTGTACACTCGAATTTTTTTTGAAAATAAAATCATATCAAAAACATTTTCGGAATTATATTATTCGATTAAGTATTAGAGTAAATATTACACCAGTGAATTTGCTTATTACCTGCGCTATTAGTCGTTGTAATTCCTCATTTTCCGTTACCAGTTTTTGATAACGCTCCTCATCTTCTTTCGATATGCCTGAATCGGGATTATATTTCGACTCAGCCTTATCCTTAGGATGGCGTATAACTTCAATAACCTTAAAGACAAAACAATTAAAAACAATAAAGAAATTAGCTCATCTCATTTAACAATTCTTTTTTTTAAATATATTATTTAACAACATGATTGAAAAGTAATTTTATTTACACTCACCTTTGGCACAAATATCAACAGCATACTTAAAAAGCAACAAAATATCACAGCCAATGCCACAAATGCGAATGAAGCATCCTGTTGTGAGGCGATTACCATGCCAACGGGAGCCGTAATCAAACACAAGACCACCACATTATAAATACTCATGCCCACGTAACGTGAATCGTTTATTTGCTTAACTTTTATCGAACGCGTTTCATAAGCCAGAAAGAGACCAAAGACCAGTATTAAGCCCTTGTAACCATAAACAAGGCCTGCAAGGCAAACAAATATATACGGATATTAACAGGATTGAAATTAATTAATGGAAGTTGCAATAAGTAAAATATTGTATGAAATTAAATTATCATTTAAGTATTTACCCAGCCACATGGAATTCTTTTCACTCTCACAATGTTCCAACTCTGGACGTATTTTTATATCATCAGTCGTTGATATGGGATCTTCTAGGGGAAATGTTTCCAGGATTCTTTGTAAAGGATCGAATATTTGCCAGGCTAATAATATAATTAAGTCAACAGAAAGTAGACCAGTCACCATGGTGTACAGTTTCCATGGTTCCACTTTTTTCTGCAAATAAAAAGGAAGCAAAAAAAATAAAAATATTTTAAACATCTTTTTAATTTTTTTCTGGATTTTAGTGCTCGTTAAAAGCATTTTTAGTAGGTGTAACAAATGTCTAAAGTGTTGACTTTAAGTAATTCTTTTTTTTTTTTTTTTTTTTTTGAAGACGGATGTAATATGTAAAATTAAGTACACAAAAGACATCAGGGGAATATCGGTGGACAAACACAATTCTACGCTGGGAAAACCTGTAGCTCGTAATTTATTTTTAAGGAAATATTATGAACAGCTTTGCATTTTTATTACTCCTTAGATACAAAAATAAATGACGAGCTAACTAAAGAGCATATAGTGCATACATATCGTATTCTTAAATCGAAAAGTCCGCAACTGGCGAAAATACAAAAATTAATATAAATGAAAATTAATATTAATTAGCAATAATCTCTCATAATTATTCAAAATATATATTAAGAAATTTTTATCAGTACGTCCTTTTGCATTTTAGGTGACTATATGAACATTGAGTTTAGTTGGACTTTTTACTTTCTCTATAAAATGTTACATGGCAAAAATAAATTTGTAGTGCTGCCTACTTCTGGGGCTCACTGAATTTCTTTCGGAAGGGAATCGAAAACGAATAAGTTTGCATAGGCGTGGCACTGCCCACCTTTTTGTCATTATATGAAAGTCAAACTATTATGAGGGCTATGCTTCATAAGAATCAGTTCTCTAAAATGAATGTAACGAAAATATTCAAAAACTACTGTAATGAAAAAGCACTTGGTATATGATAAATATTGCTAATGGGCGTGGCACTGCCCACTTGATTTATTATTTAAGAAGAGCTGTCGCCTGAAGTAGTTGACATGAAACTATGAAGCGGAGAGTCCTGAGTTCAAACCCGCGCTGAATCATGAATATTGTGTAGAGATCTTCTGATCAGCACTAGTGCATTGTCGTGTTTGTTGTTGTCAGCCTGTTTCAGTGATGAAGGCATAGTACTGGTCACTGAACATAATTAGCAGCGACTGGCACCATCCTGTACTAAAGAGCAGAGGAACAGCACTCTCCTTCGTCGGCCTTGTGGCAAACGCATCCCCTCCTCTTCAGTTCCGGCGCAATGCATTGCATATGAGCGCCGGTCCTACTCCTAAAATAAAAATAAAAAATATTATTTACATATGTATGTAGGCGTGGCACTGCATACATTCATTATCACTACTTTGTATTGCCACTGAAGCTAAGTCCAAATACACATTCGGTTAGAAATCGGTTTAATAAGGGGGCATTTGATATATGATAAATATTAACTATGGGCGTGGCACTGCCCACTTTTAGCACTAGCAATAATTTTCATTTCGAGATAAGCTAAATCCAAATGCATGAGAAGCAGTTTAATAAAACAGCATTTGAGAAATGACAAATACATTCTATGGGCGTGGCACTGCCTACTTTTGCTATCAATAATTTTTATTGTTCGTGAAGCTAATTCTAATTACGCAGTTGTACAGGAATCGTTTTAGTAACAAATAATTTGCTAAATGATAAATATTAAAAATAAAGGCGTGGCACTTCCCACTATTTTATCATTAATTTGCTTTGGCAGTAAAATCAAAAGCAAACACAAAAATCGTTTAAATCTCTTTAATAAAAAATAACATGATATATATGTATGTTATACATATACATGTCTTCTGTAGGCGTGGCACATCCCACTTCTGGTTTTATTAATTTGCACTGCCGATAAAGCTAAATTCTAGTACGCAGTTGTAGAAGAATCGGTTTAACAAGAAAGCATTTCATACATGAAAAATAATTCCATGGGCGTGGCCCCGCCCACTTTGATTGTCATCAAGTTCTCTCGTTGCCGAAGTTTTATAACTTTGAAAGCTTTTAAGCAAATAGCAGTAGCTATTTGCTTAAAATATATATTACTTTAAGTGGGCGTGGCCCCGCCTACTTCCATTGTCACCAAGTTTTCCCCTTGGAGGAGTTTTATAACTTTCAAAGCTTATAAGCAAATAGCAGTAGCTAGAAGCAGTCAAATACTATGTTATACTGTATGTGGGCGTGGCACCGCCCATATTTTTGGTTAATAAATTGGAACGTCTTTAAAACTCAGTTTATGGCAAAATTCCCATAGGAGTTTGTTAAGTAGTAGCAGCTTATAGTACTATATGTGTACTTCCTTAAGGGCGTGGCATTGCCCATTTTGCGTTATTTTGGAATTGAACTGTAATCACACGGCAAGATTTGTATGCTAAGTTTAACGTTTTGTCTGCAGGTATTAATTTCATGTACTGAAAACTCACTGTGCCAAGAGTTCCCGGCAGCCGTATGCGAAGAGAGAGAGAGAGATTTTTTTTCAATATTTAGCGTGTAACCTTTACGTCAAACAATATCACCTTCGCACTAATGACATGCAGATATTAATTATTTGAAAAGAAGAAACAAAAAAACAGCAATTAGTGTTAAGCTGATTTTGCCATCTGTCATAAATTTTTAAACACACAACACTTTTTAATCGATTTTGTTTGTTCAGTTTTAATTTGTCTTATTTTTTCTCATTTTTCTTATTATCTGTCATGATAAAAATTTATAGTATTTCTTGTTTTGCTGATAATGAAAAATAAAGAAATAATTTTTTACAAAAATGTAAACGAGTACAAATGCTGCTTGCAACAGCACACCCCACCCAACCCAGCCATCATGTTCATGTATCCAGTGCTCATTACGCTGCTGAATATGTTGTACATTATCAGTTCATTTATAACATGTCACTGTCACAATGTGTGCGTGTTAGTGTGTGTATGCTTGTTTCAGTGTGTGCATTAATTGCGTAATTATGTTGTTATTGCATTTAAAAAAAAAGACGAGTATGTTTCTTTAGAAAAGGCGCGTGAATGGTTGATTAATATTGTTTCGGAAAATTACTTTTAACTGAACATTTAATACTTTAAAACATTAATAATGAGGCTTTTCAATGAACTTTTCATTGAAATTAAGCCGATTATGTTTAAATCCCCGCAATGCATTGCAGTGGTATAGAAAAATATTTCATTTCCATATTTAATTAAATAAAATACATAAAGTTGCGAACTATTTTTTTGTTTGTTTGTTAATTTTAATTAAAGTAAGTGTGATAGAGAGTTGCTGCCAAGTGCTCTATTTGTAATTACTTCGCTTGCCATCAAATGTGCGATTTTTTCTAAAGTTTTATAAAAAAGGAAATTTGAACTTACTTGTGGTTTCTTAATATTTTTACTCACTTTGGGATCTCTTTTCGCTTTGGTAGTAAATCGATGCACACGCCATACTTTGCTGAACATGGCACCGTAGGCTAAAGTAAAACCGGTGGATAAAAGCCAAGCTCTGGCCTGGCAGATCTGCAAGGAATAAAAAACAATCATAATTGAAATATTTTAGCTACAAAATATTTTTTACTAAAGCTTTAAAAAATATGTTAACAATAATTTCTTTACTCCTAGAGTTTACAGTGTAATTACAAATAAATCCCCACTCGCGTTATGTCACTTAGAATAGTGAAGGTATTGAATAGAGCAGTTTCGGGCAGGATAAAATATTTTTTAATATATTTATTACAAGAAAAAAATATAGATTTATATTTTCAATTCTCTGCTTTTCTTCTTCTGCTTGAAAAATCTAAGTTTCGCTGCAGCAATTTTTTATGTGAAATATGGCAACGCTACTTCGTGGAATAGCAGTTAGTGATGTCAACTTTTCATTTATACAAATAGTCGTGTTATTATTGGATTAAAATTGTTTAACATATAAAAAAATTTAAAATAATATACGAGGCCTGTTAAAAAAACGAGGTAAATTTTGAAAAAATACTTATATTACGTGCACTCGTTTATCGATGTTCTTACGTTGGTGCTCTCTTCCCGAACACACGTTCACACTTTCGGCTACAGTCGACTCCGCTTTATTGGAAATAACCAAAACCCAATTTTTTTCTTTCAGTTATCCGATTTTTCCTCTATACGTAGTTCGGATTATTGAAATTTTTTACAGTTAAGCGTACTGCTTGAAATCAGTAAAACAATATTTTTGTTATCAAATCTGTATATTTTTTTATGTCAATTTAAAGTGAAAATTTTATTTAAAAAAAATTATTCATTTTGTTGTTGAAAATTTTCACGAATTCCTCGAAAATGTCTAGCCACTTGCGTTGACGATATAATAGAATAATACAATAAAGTACATAAGAGCGAAAAGGACAAATAAATTTTGCAATTTAATTTTTTAACGGACAAAACATGCACTATTTTTTCAGCCTTAAGTTATGCAATCGATATCTAATAAATAAATTTGTCATTGTTTATATTTTTTCACTAAAGCGAAGTAAGTTTCATGCAAAACATAGTTGTGGGCTTGCTTTTGGTTTTCAGTAATACGATATTTTCAGTAAAGCGATGTTTCGCTAAAGCGGAGTGAATAAGACTAGCTGCGTTTAAAATCAGTGCGGGGACTTGTATCGCTTTCAATAATCCGATTTTTTTCAGTAAAGCGTGTTGCGCTAAAGCGGGTTCGACTGTATTAACTTTGTTTATTTTCGAGGATTTTCTTCTAGTGAAAAAAAATTTTTCAAAGAATTTGCCTCAAAATTTGTGTGTAAAAAATGGAATTAAATTCTTAAAAGGATTTTAAATGTGGCGCGATTGCAAAAACTGTTTAGAAAAAAATTCTTTTTGAATGGAAACTAAAGCATTAAAATTAATTAAAAAAAAGCCAAGCAACAACTTAAACATTTTTCCCGTTTGGGGATTAAAAATCCCACTAAAAATGGTGCGAGTTGATAACGCTGTAAATTCGTTTAATTTGAGTACAATGGCACAAGCAGCCTGGACAACAACCTGCATTCAGTTTGTAGTGAATAATCCAATTCTGCCACCATTTTAAAACCGATTTTATACTTGTTTTATATTTTCTATTAAACATTGCCCATTGTGAATTTTATAATTTTTATGATGTTATGAGCAGACGAGGCCAATATGTTACAATATTGTTGTTGTTGAAAAATTGTAGTACACATTTTTGTATTTCATCATCAAGTAATATTGATAAAATTTATGTTGCTCCTAAGGTATTTTTATGTAAAAATGCAGGATATTAATTTTTAATTAATAAGCTAATTATGGGTTTTTCAGTGAATTATTTATGTATTTTGGTTTGCCTTTCAAATTTCACTTCGATGACGTGATTTATAATTTTTAATAATTTTTTTTTATGCGAGTGATTTATAATTTATTACTTAAAAATATTTCTTATACGAGTAGTATTTGACTTACTTCTGGATATACTTCAGGATCTACAAAACGTCCATCCATACCCAATAATATGACGGATGTTAAACATATAATGACACCAAATAACATGATTGTATTACATACAGGATGTGATGATTGTATAACTCTAAAAAGACAATAAGAGAAAATATATAGGGTTTCAAAAATATGTAATATAATTGGGTATTTATAATAAATGCCAGAAAAAAATTGGAAAATTGTACAAGTTTAAAATATTCTTTTATATTTTTTCAAACTGTCCCATTTTATAACTTTTGTGTGATTATAAGCAGATGAGAAAATAATTTGCTACAATATGAATTAAGGCTATTTTTGAAAAATTGTGTGTATAGATATGCTATAGGTATTTTAGTGGTACACTTTTATTTACAGTTTTGTTCAACAATATTGACAAATTCTATATAATTTGAAAGTTAATTTTCTGTACACGTGTACAATATAAATATTTATTAAAATTTTTATCATAAATGCAGTAGGAAAGAGTTACAAAAAAATTTTCTTTTAAACACCAATAAAATCTTTCCATTTAGTGTTAGCCCCATATTTAACTTGACTACCTTGTCCTAAAACCAAAAAGAAGCATAACTGAAGCTACGCGTTTCAAGTGCTTGTCCATTTTAACCGTATACAGTCGAATCCGTTTTAGCGCAACACGCTTTACTGAAAAAATCGGATTATTGAAGGCGATAAAAATCCCCGCACTGATTTTAAACGCAGCTAGTCTTATTTACTTCGCTTTAGCGAAACATCGCTTTACTGAAAATATCGTATTACTGAAAACCAAAAGCAAGCCCACTACTACGTTTTGTATGAAACTTACTTCGCTTTATTGAAAAAATAAACAATGACAAATGTGTTTATTAGCAATCGATTGCATAACTTAAGGCTGAAAAATAGTGCATGTTTTGTCCGTTAAAAAATTAAATGGCAAAATGTATTTG
Source organism: Linnaemya tessellans (assembly GCA_951800035.1). Lineage (NCBI taxonomy): Eukaryota > Metazoa > Arthropoda > Insecta > Diptera > Tachinidae > Linnaemya > Linnaemya tessellans. The sequence goes on from OX637533.1 coordinate 10,043,337, forward strand.
TCCTTTTCGCTCTTACGTTCTTTATTGTATGTTTTTTATTATATCGTCAATGCAAGTGGCTAGACATTTGCGAGCAATTCAGTGAAAAATTTCGACAACAAAATGTGCACATATGCATTTGTATGTTTTACTGATTGTAAGCAGTACGCTTAACTGTAACCAATTTCAGTAATCCGAACTACGTTTTAGAGAAAAAATTGGAAAGCTGAAAAAATTGTGTTTTGGTTATTTCCAGTAAAGCGGAGTCAGTCGACTGTATCAGAAATTTTAATATTTAACCCAACAGGGCGTATGATTGATATTAATTAGGAAATTTCTGAATCAAATGTTTACATGTTAATTAAATGCTAAAATATTTGCTTAAATGAAAATTTATTTAACAATCACGATTACAGATTGCCTAGAAAAGTTTAGGCAAAACTTAATTTAAATTTTGAGATGAGAAATTTTATATATATTTTATATATCTGTTATATTTATGAAATGTAATGTTGATTAAAAACATTTTAGAAAACATACTTTTCAACAAATTTATTTTGTCAGTTTTGTACGTGTTTGTGTTTTTTCTTTCTTATTTTAGTAAAAACTTAAATAAATGTTTTGTGGTTTCAAGGATTACGAGCAAACATTTTTTTGATTTGTTGTATAAAAACGTTTTCAACTTGTTTCCACAATATAACACAAGATTTGTTAAGGATAACAAGTATTTAGCACAAACTATAAATAGATGGATGCCTCACTTGCCTGCACATAAAACAGAAATTGCTTTAAATATGCAAGAGTGTCTTATGAAGAGGGCTTTTTCTTGAGAAAATTAATCTGGTAAATGTCCATTTTATATTTCCTGTTGTATTGTTCAAATGCAGAGCTCAAGATGGGGGAATAAATGCTGGGAAACAACTGCTTAACAATATTTATGTTGAAGGTGTTGTCGTTGTTGCTGTTGTTGCTGAGTGGTGGCTTGATTTCTGTTGCAAAAAAAATAATAATAATAGAAGACGGATGTGAAGACATTTGAATTTTGTTGGTAAACGCAAAGCAACAGCAGATTAAAATAAAATTTTGTATTTACAACGTTCAGTGGCAAACTGCACACTGGCTTCTATGCGCTGACATTAGCTTTAATGTCCTGGTATAACTCTGTAGCAGCTTATGGCTGGTCATTTGTATTTTTGGCAAATATTTCCATTCCTATTTGTGCTTCATCAAGGAGACTTAGAGGAGTACATGAAGTGAATGCTACTGGAATCCCCTGTTCGTAATTTTGTTTTTTTTTTCTTCTTCGTTTCTTTCTTTGCATTGATTTATTTAAAAGGTTGCTTCTTCAGGCTGCAGGCTGCAGGATGCTGTTGTGGTGTTGCTTTTAAGTTAAACATTTTGTATGGGATATTTTTATGCACAAAATTTTGTGTTAAATATATATTCTTTTTTGTTTTGTCTTGCTAGTTTTATGTAAAAGCCTGTCCGTCTTTATGTTCTATTTGCTTTTCTTTGTTATTTCGGTTAAGTTTTTAAGTTTTTTAAGTTTTGCGGCCATGTTGGCGGTGCTTTGTTGTTTAAATACCAAGAGAAAAAATAGGAACTGAATATAAGTTTTTAAATTCTTAGGATATCTAAGGATGTAAGGAACTTAAACTATTCTTAGCCTATTGTTAAGCTTATTTCCGGGTTTTTCTTTTTGTCTACTATATTTCCTTTAAACTTTGTTATTTTTAATGCTTTTTATTTTATTTTATTTTTTTCTATTTTTCTTGCTGCAAAGCATTATTTAGTTTTTCATTATTTCAGCACAATAAATTTGGTTACTGGTGGTTTGTTAGTTGTTAACTTTAACGAATATAAAACTATTGTTAGAGAAATATTTTTTAGAAAGAGATTTGCAAGGGTTTAAAAACTAACAGAAAATTTAATTAAAATCTTTATCTCTTAGATGGAATATTTTGAAAAATAATAAAGCTGTTAAGAGTTTTTCAAGTAATAATAAATTGTCATTTTTATGTTTTCCTATTAAGAATTTGAATAAAATTTAAATTTAAGGGGTCGCCTTTTTCCTTTGAAGTCTTGGTTACTGAAAAAACTTAAGCATTTGTGTACAGAATGTGTTTTAAAATAATTTTGAAATTTTGGGTTTTTATAGTTAAGATACTTTGGCTTTAAGGGGTCGATTTCCTGCTTTAAGGTATTTGTTACTGAAAAACTTAGGCATTTCTGTACAGAATGTGTTTTAAAGTAATTTGGAAATTTTTGGGTTTTGACGGTTAAGATACTTTGGCTTTAAGGGGCCGTTTTTTTTTGCTTTCAATTCTTTGTTACGGAAAAAAACTTAAGCATTTGTGTACGGAATTTGTTTAAGTAACTTTGAAATTTTGTGTTTTGATAGTTAAGATACTTTGGCTTTAAGGGGTAAATTTTTTTTTTATTTTAAGGCATTAGTTACCGAAAAAACTTAAGCATGTGCATATAGAATGTCTTTTAAAGTAAATTGGAAATTTTTAGGTTTTGCTGGTTAAAATACTTTGGCTTTAAGGGGTCGATTTTTTTTATTTAAAGCATTAGTTACCGAAAAAACTTAAACATTTGTGTACATGATGCGTTTCAAAATAAATTGGAACATTTTTGGGCTTTGGCGCTTAATCTACTTTAGCTTTAAGGGGTCGTTTTTCTGTTTTAAGGCATTTGTTACGGGAAAAACATTTGGCATTCGTGTATAGAATGTGTTTTAAAGTAATTTGGAAATTTTTGGGTTTTTATGGTTAAGATATTTTAGCTTTAAGGGGTCGTTTTCCTGCTTTAAGGTATTTGTTACTGAAAAAATTAGGCATTTCTGTATAGAATGTATTTTAAAGTAATTTGGAAAATTTTTGGGTTGTGGCGCTTAAGATACTTTGGCTTTAAGGGGTCGTTTTTTTTGCTTTAACGGCTTTGTTACTGGTAAAAATTGAAATGATATCCTTTCTGAATTAAATTAAAATAATGTTAACGTATTTTTAGCTTTAACACTGTGGTAGGATCTATTAATTTCAAGAACTTCAGATGTTTGAATTAATTTTATTTTAAATACATACATATATTTAAATATAATATTGCTTACAGCCCTAACTGCTGTATCAAGAAAGATTAAAGTGATTTAAAAATATATTTGCTTAATAAACGTTAACGTTCACATACCAGTTATTTTATAAGGACTAATATTTTTTCTTTGAAGTTCCTCCTTTTAGTTGTGCATAAAATCAATATATTTCAATTTATTTATATTAAAAATAGCTTGCTTTTTTACTTAGTTAGTTGGGTGTATAGTGGCAAAAGAGTGATATTATTTTTAAATTTGAAATATTTATAGTTTAAGATAAAAAAAATTACAGGTATTTTTAATATAAATTGTTTGCTTATATTTTACATTGAAGTTTTTGGGAATTTGTTGTAGACTAACAAATATTAATTCCTGAATTATAAAAAAATTATTATGCTAGAGTTAATGTCGACGCCGTTGACGGCGTTTCAACGCCGAAAAAGTTGAAATAGATTGAACTTTTACGGCGTTGCAACGCGTTGAGATTAACTGCTCCCATACAATTTCATACGATTCAACTTTTTTTTTTGACATTTGACGCCGTCGACGACGTCGACATTAACTCTAGCATTATGGGTATTTTTTATACCCTCCAAAAAAGAATTTGGAGGGTATATTCACTTTGTCATTCCGTTTGTAACGCATCGAAATATCCATCTCAGACCCCATAAAGTATATATATTCTTGATCAGTGATGAAATCTAAGACGATCTGAGCATGTCCGTCCGTCCGTCCGTCCGTCCGTCTGTGGAAATCACGATTCAGTCCAAACGAAAAGAGTTAGACTCTTGAAATTTGGTATAAATATATTTTGAAGCTTAGAGCTGGTTAAGTTTGGAGATGGGCTAAATCGGGCAAGAGGGAAAAAAGTTCCCCTAAGAAGAACTAAACCAACCCAGAAAAAACAACATAATTTTTATAGTTTTTTGGTTATTTTGTTAAGCAAATGATATATTTTTATGCCAAATACGGTCCAACGCCTTAAAATTTGAGGCTTTAAATAAAATAAAAATATTTTTTGACCCCGTCCACTTCAGTGGGCGTTATTATAGGCAAAAATAGCATACAAATTTAACAAATGGTTTTACTTAAGCCTACATTTCTTAAAAATAACACTTTTAAGCTTTAATGACGAAGCTGACACGAAACCTGGTACTACTCTGCCCTACCCCCTCCTTCCCCTTCGCCTCTTAAATGACCCTACCAAAAACATTTTTTTTTTTAAATTTTGTATATAATCATCTCAAGCATTTATCTTTACAGTTTTATGACTCCCGATTTCTGCCCTATCTCCCCCTCCCCCCCACCTCTTCCTTTGCCTCCTACATGACCCTACCAAAAAAAAAAAGTTCTTTTCCGCTCTTCCTTTGCCCCCTAAATGACCCTACTAAAAAAAAAATGTTTTTTTAAATTTTGTATATAACCATCCCAAGCATTTATCTTTAGAGTTTTATGACTGCCTGTTGCTGCCCTACCCCCTCCTCCCCCTTTGCCCGCTATATGACCCTATTAAAAATAAATATACATTTATTTTTATTTTGTGTATAATCATCCCAAGCATTTGTTTTTACAGTTTTATGTGTATCTGTTTCTGCCTTACCCCCTCTCCCCCTCTCCCCCTTTGCCCTCTAAATGACCCTATCAAAAAAAAAAAAGAAATTTTAATTTTGTATATAATTATTCCAAGCATTTATTTTTAGAGTTTTATGACAAAGGTGAAATGTTTCCCCCACAGCCTTCGCCAGAGCGACCCCGCCAAAATACAGTTTTTATAGCCTCCAAAGAGAATTGTGATGAAGTTTAAGACGGTCTAGCAATGCCCATACGTTCGTCTGTGGAAAACATGATATTGTATATTTTTGAACCCCGCCCCCTTTAGTGGGCGTTGACGTACGATATAATATAAAGGAACTCTGTCCCACCATGTTAAACATTTCAAATTCACTTACTAAATATTTGGAGGGTATTTAAGATTCGACCCGGTCGAATATAAAACGTTTTTACTTGTTTTAATTTCATATGAACGGAAAATGTGAACAGAACAAGAGAAAAAACATTGAAAATATTAAATAATTTCATGGCATTAATTTGTTAAATAGACTCTGCGCCATATGTCTGCCACTGCTACGAGTTACATGATCCATTCGATTTCTTCACTTTTTCCTTACTTTTATCAAAAATCTTGAATATTAGTGTCCAACGCCAAGTTGCCACCCGATATTAAACATTTAAAACATTTCAACGACTTGAAACATTAAAAATTTTCAAAGTTAAAACAAAATTTTTTTTTTTTTAATTCTTAATAACATGTCCATGACGTATCAACAAATACTGTAGTCATCTTGGTTACTTTGCTTATCGTTTGCTAATATCAATCACTTTAACTTATACTTTAACTTATTCTCTCTTCTTAACATGATACGAATAAATTATGTGAAATTTTAACCAAAATCAATTACATCGTTTTTCAGTCGTTCTCTTGACGTTTTTACCCAAAATGGCTGCACATTTGTTTTGCAAATGATTAATAGCCTTGTGTGCATAGCATTTGTTCAGTTTTTGTCAAAGGGGTTTCTTTTTGCATACTTTTAGGTTGCTAAGTTCTTGAGAAGTATGCATGCACGTGCATGCATAAATCCAGTTTTATACAACATTTCGCTTGCCAAGCACGTATTTAAGGGATTTCTTTCCAGAGTAAAACTTCCAATGATACTGAAATGAATAAATGATTGTGGTGCAAATAATTTTTAAACATATTTTTAAAATTTTTCTTTTATATTAAAGAAAAATATGAAAAAAAAATAGTACAATTAATGGCTGCAATTAGACCAGTATGTAGTAATTTTCTTGTGTTCACAAGCAAAAAAAAAAATGCATTCTATCTGTTTGCGACTTAAAGCCTTCAAATGTGCGTATTTGTTTCAAAATGTATTATGTATCCTTTATAACTCTTGTGTTTATTCAACTGCTTTGATGTTTTTTTTTTGCATATTTTTTTTAAGAATATTTTCCGTTTATTTCGCGATGCATCATAGCGTAAAACCAAACAACCATTTATTCCCTGAATGAATGAATTTTCAACAGTAAACAGTCACCAGTCGTCACTCAACGTATATTTATACATGCAGTCACCCAAAAACATTCTTTCTCAGAAATTTTCCATTTATATAAACTTTTTTTTAATATTAACCAAACTGAAGAGGATGGAGAGCATAAAACAATGGATATGTGAGTGTGTGCTGTAGGGAAAATATGAGGATTTTTCTTAAACAAAAAAGCTTACGTTTCTGTCTACTGTTAATATGTAAAAAGAACGAGGGTTGATTACAGATTGTGTACAGAAAATAAATTTTCTATAGTATTGAGCACGTAACTATTAGATTTACCTCAGAATAAATGAAAGCCTGTCCATGAATTACTACGTGACTGTATTTATTTTATATATCATAGAAACACCTTATTCCCACTCACATTTGCATCAGGTTACATAGATTGCTTAGGGTCTTAATATATTTTTGCTTATTTATAAATTTTCGAATGCCTTGTATAGTGCGTAATATTAGCAGAAAGATATATTTAGCGGCTCAACTAAGTAAAGATGTCGCACAGTGCTTCGCATTATAAAATATAAAATAAATATAAATAAAAGGCTGAGAATATACATAAATTTAAAAACAATTACTGAGTTTTAAAGCATTCTAATCAAATAAATGTAGATAAAATTACTTGTTTTTGTAAAAGGATATACAGAAATTAGTAATGTCATTGCCCCTATTAAGTTAAGCTTTGAAACACAGCTAAAACATATAATTCTAAAAACAACTACAGACATTTGCTGCATTATTGAAACACAATTTCAGCTAAAATTAAAATTTTCAGAAAAAGGATATATGGGAAGAGTCAACAATCTTGCACCGAATCAAACAAAATTTAGAACAGGGCTTAAATACATGGTTTGAGAAATAACTTCAAATTTGTAAGACATTTCTGTTATATAAAATCTGGTTTTTCAGAAAAAGGATATATGGGAGGTAGGTAATGTCCTTTTGCCGGACAGGCTAATATATGTATAAAACATAGCTAAAAAGTATCATTTAAGAAAGAATTGTAAATTTTTAATACATTCGAAGCATAAATGCAGCTAAAAAGGATATGTGAGAGGTAGTAATGAAAAAGGATATGTGAGAGGTAGTAATGTCCTTCCGCCGAATGAGTTAAAATGTATAACAGAAGTATAGTAAATAAATTTAAAAATAATTACTGATTCCCGGTGTATTCTAGTATCTAATACTGGTAAATTTAAATTTTTGAGAAAAAGGATATATGGAAAAAAGTTATGTCCTTCAGCCGAAGTAACTGAAATTAACGGTGGAGTAGAAATACATAAATTTCCAAATAGTTACTGACTCTTGGTGCATTTTGATCACAAATTTAGCTAAATCCCAATTTTTTCGAAAAAGGATATACGGAAGGTAGCAATGTTTTTCAGCCGAATAATCTGAAATTTACAGTAGAGCTAAAACACACAATTTCAGACATTATAATACATTTTTAATACGTTCCAGCCAGAAATAAAAATAAAATTAAGTGTTTTAGAAAAAGGATATATGGGAGGTATTAATGTCCTTGCATCGAATGCAACCAAATTTACAGCAGATATAAAGCACATAATTTTAGAGAGTATTATAAATTCTGTAATACGTTCCAGCCATAAATTAATCTAACATTAAGTTTTATTTTGAAAAAGGATATGTGAGAGGTAGTAATATTCTTCTGCCGAATGAACTAAAATTTATAACAGAAGTAGAGTAAATGAATTTAAAAATAGTTATTGATTCTTGGGGTATTCTAGTATCCAGTGCAGCTAAATTAAAATTTTTGAGAAAAAGGACATGTGGAAAGTAGTTATGTCCTTTACCCGAAGGAACTGAAATTTAGAGTAGATTAAAAATACATAAATTTACAAATAGTTACTGACTCTTGATGTATTCTAATCACAAATTTAGCTAAATCCCAATTTTTTCGAAAAAGGATATATGGAAGGTAGCAATGTTTTTCAGCCGAATATGCTAAAACTTACAGTGGAGTTAAAACACACAATTTTAGAAAATACCATAAATTTTTAATACGTTTCAGCCAGAAACAAAAATAAAATTAAGTTTTTTAAAAAAAGGATATATGGAAGGTAGGATTGTTTTTCAGCCGAATAAGCTGAATATTGCAGAAGAGTTAAAACTCATAATTTTGGAAATTATTATACATTTTTAAGACATTCCAGCCGGAAATAAAAATAAAATTAAGTTTTTTCGAAAAAGGATATATGGAAGGTAGCAATGTTTTTCTGCCGAATAAGCTGAAATTTACAGTAGAGTTAAAACACATAATTTTAGAATTTATTATACATTTTTAATACATTCCAGCCATAAATTAAGCTAAAATTAAGTTTCTTAGAAAAAGGATATATAGGAGGTATTAATATCCTTGCATCGAATAAATCCCAACTTACAGCAGGCATAAAGTACATAATTTTAGAAAATCTTATTAGTTTTTAATAAATTTTAGCCATAAACTAGTCTAAAATTAATTTTTTTAGAAAGAGGATATATGGGAGGTGTTAAAGTCCTTGCATTGATTGACACCAAATTTCTAGCAGAGCTAAAATACATTACTTGAGAGACCATTATTGGTTTTTAGTACATTCTAACTATAAATTGGGCCACCATGAAGTCTTTTAAGTTAAAGGATATATGCAGCGAATGAAACACAATTTGCAAAAATTCTGAAACACGTAATTTTAGAAAAAATTACTGATATTTGGTGATTTTTAACTACAAATGTTACCAAAATGAAGGTTTCCAGAAAAAGGATATATGGGAGGTAGTAATGTCCTTGCACCGAGTTAGCTAAAATTTAAAGCACACAATATTTGAAATATTTTTTGGTACGTTTCAGTCATAGGTGCATCTCAAATTTATAGATTTGGAAAAAGGATATAGTAATATCCTTGCACCGATTGAATAAAAATTTTTAGAGGGCTTAAAATTTACAAGACAGCTAGAATAAGTTAGATTTACTGCATTCTAAATATAAATGTAGCCAAAATTTAGTTTTTCAAAAAAAGGATATATGGGAGGTAGCAACATCTTTGTACCGAACGAAACTAAATTTACAACACAGTTAAAAAATGTAATTTGGGAAATAGTTACGAATTTTTAGACCATTCCAATCGTAAATTCAGCCAAAATGAACTATTTGAGAAAAAGGATATATGGGAGATAATTATATCTTTGCAACGAATGATTTGAAATTTTTAACATAAATTAATTGTTTCATTTTAGCACCATATACCGACTTTCGCTACATTCTAATAATAAATGTAGGTAAAAATTAAATTTTAGAATTCAGAATGTGTGGGAGATAGACAAGTCCTTGCACAGATTTTTTCCAAACTTAAAATACATATATCATGTTAATACGAAAATCACTCTATTCCTGCTAGCATACCATATGAATTCAAAGCACTGTGTTTTGCCACTATAAAATAAAAACATTTTCAAAACGTAATTTGAGCAGTTAAATGTATAACAAAATTTGCTGAGGAAAAATAATACCTTTAAAAATATAATTTGATAATGTTGCCTTTTAAAAAGCCGTGTCCTTGTGTAAATTCGCCTTAAGCTCCCTAAAAAAAGAAACTGCCTAAATTGTCAGCCATCGAAGGTTCTTCTGTGAAATACTTATGCGTCATGTAACATATTTCACATAAATATCAACAAATTTGCCATGGAGACTAAATTGCTGTTGACAAAAGGACAAAAAGTAACTTTTTTGTAGCCAGCCGTGAGTGTGTTTTTGTTGTGTTGGTGGCTGTATGATGTATGAATTTTATTTTTACCTGCATTGATGCTGGCACATATGTATATATATTCAAGCAGAGTTGCCAGATTAGAATTCTGGAGTATTTATTTATTTATATATATTTATTTTATATCTGCGATAATTATTCTACAAAATGCAGCAAGAGCAAATTCTGAGTGTTAGTATATATTTTTGAAGGATTTTGATTTTTTCATCTCTTATTAAAATTTAATGATTTTTCCTGCATGTGGCAACACCGCGTCTGACTGTTACCATAAACGTATTTGAGCAAAAATATTTTTTCTTTGTAATTTTCTGTCCATTAAAAAATCGTGATTTGTTACAGAATCTGCAGGAGTGGGGAAAAAGTCTCTGAGAGACAAGAATAATTTTTTCGGTATATTTAAAAATAAAACGCTTCATAGGAGAAACTTTAGATGTTTTTCGAAATATGCTTCTGATTTATTTCTCTTCTCCTCTGCTAGGAGCAACTAAAACAGGCAACTCGATAGAAATATCATGAAAAAAGTCATAGTGTGAATATAGTTTATAAGTGAAACGAGATAATGTACGAGTATTAAGGCCTTAATTGTGTATAATTAATATGAAAAATAAAAACAAATTTTTAGAACTAAAATTTTTTTATTCTATTTTTCATAAAATTTTTCAAAGAACAGATGCACAGCAACTCTTGCGTTGATTTTCAAAACATTGAAGAAATTTGTAATCTCTTTGAAATTAAATTTTGGTCTTGAAGATTATTTTAGATTATTTTAGTACTAAAATTTACCATATCTGTGCCAAGTTTAGTACACTTGGTAGGGCATCACAGAATGGACTTGACCGACTTTGATAAACTTTCAGCTCATAACATTTAGTTAGTAGACCGTGAAAATATCACGTATATACAAATAAATTTTTAAAAGCAACAATTTATACAAGTAAATAATAAAAGTATTTAAAAACATTAGCACACACATTTGAAAAGAAAATGAAAATTCTCTTGCTGTACGCAGAAAATATTTTGTTTAAAAAAAAAATTTTCATTTGTTTTTTGAATGGCTTTTGTTTTGCTTTGAAATAGTTTCTGCAAGCAAAATTTTAACTTTTTCAAACGCTTTTCTTTTCAATTCATTTACTATGTTCTCAGTCTTAAAAGGATGTCAGAAATATCCTTTTCAGCTTGTACAGTTTTTGCTTGGCTCTCAGCTTAGTTGTGGCAAAATGTTTTTTAATTGTTTTCTATATTTTGCATTTTCCTTCAAATACGAGTATTTCTCTAAAGTTTTCTTTTGTTACAAAGTATTTCGACTTACCTTCTATGTTTATTCCATATATTAAATATAATAAGAACTAAAGCTACTATAATGCCACAACAAGAAATTGTACACATGCAGACAAATAATGGCAGCGATACGGTGCGTAAGACACGTCGTACTATAGTACGATCTTGAGGAACCTGCAATTGTTAGAAATAGAAATAAAAGAAGAAAAAAAAATATGAAAACAAAAATATTTTTTTCATATACCAAAAATTTGCTTCATTTAGTTTTGCTCACCTTTTCGCCAATCCATCGTTCCATATTCAACCACGTTAGATTATCCAATTGGGTGTCGTAGTAACCCAGTTTCTCATATTTTCCATTTATCATTTGTTCAATTTGGGTTAAAGCAATACGATCTCCCTGAGAGCTGAATGCCACAACACCCTGTTTGCAGATAAAAAAAAATTAAAAATCTTAAAAAAGTGTAACGCAAATTGTATATATTTTTCTTTGAAGTTAAATTGGATTTATTACATAAAAATAAGAACAAAACAGTCAGAAATAAATATAGAGATTTTTAAAAACAAAATGTAAAGTGGGCCACCATGAATTGGCAAATATGCAAAATATAAAATAACGAGTAATGAACCTAGTAAATCTTCTACTAAAAATCTCTTTTTTTTAGGATTTTATTAAAAAGCCATAATAAAAACTGTGTTAAAGAAAAATCGTAACTTGTGCCAGAAAATTCCTTTTGCCAAAAAGTGCATTTAATAAAAAGTACTTTTAGCAAAAATTATGTTTTGATAAAATGCAATTTTTGAAAAAAAATTGTTTTTAACAGTAAGTAGTACATCCTGGCGATAATCTGCTTTTAACAAATTCTTTTCTAAAAAATACCTTTTAATAAAAAGTACCTCTCAACGATATTTTGCTTTTAACAAGATCTTCTTTAACAATAAACACCTTTTGGCAATGCGCTAAAAAGTACCTCTTGATAAAAAGTACCTTTTGATAAAAAGTACCTTTTGATAAAAAGTACCTTTTGATAAACAAGTACTTTTTGGTAAAAAGTACCTTTTGATAAAAAGTACCTTTTGATAAAAAGTACCTTTTAATAAAAAGTACCTTTTGTTAAAAAGTACCTTTTGATAAAAATTACCTTTCGATAGAAAGTACCTTTTGATAAAAAGTACCTTTTGATAAAAAGTACCTTTTGATAAAAAGTACCTTTTGATAAAAAGTACCTTTTGATAAAAAATGCCTTTTGATAAAAAGTGACTTTTGATAAAAAGTACCTTTTGATAAAAAGTACCTCTTGATAAAAAGTACTTTTTGATAAAAAAGTACCTGTTGAAAAAAGGACCCTTTGATAAAAAGTGCGTTTTGATAAAAACTACCTCTTGATAAAAAGTACCCTTTAATAAAAAGTACCTTTTAATAAAAAGTACCTTTTGATAAAAAGAGCCTTTTGATAAAAAGTACCTTTTGATAAACAAGTACCTTTTGATAAAAAGTGCCTTTTAATAAAAAGTACCTTTTGATAAAATGTACCTTTTGATAAAAAGTACCTTTTAATAAAAAGTACCTTTTGATAAAAAGAGCCTTTTGATAAAAAGTGCCTCTTGATAAAATGTACCTTTTAATAAAAAGTACCTTTCGATAGAAAGTACCTTTTGATAAAATGTACCTTTTGATAAAAAGTACCTTTCGATAGAAAATACCTTTTGACAAAAAGTACATTTTGCTTTTAACAATATCTTCTTTTTGATATAAAATATATATTGGCAAAAGTACCTGTTAGTAATAAATACCTTTTAGTAATAAGCTAAAAAGTACCTTTCAACAAAAAGTACCTCTTCTTTTTGACAAAAACATGTATTTTAACAACTAATAATTTTTACAATAAGTACCTTTTGACAAAACGCACTTCTGACGAAAAGTACTTTTGACAAAAGTATCTCTGGACAAAAATTACATTTTGATAAGAAGTATCTTTTAAATAAAGGACCGTGACAAAAAGTAATTTTTGGGAAAAAGCGACTTTTGACAATAAATACCTTTTAATCAAAAGAATTTTTAGACAAAAATATTAAAAAAAAAAATACTTTAAAAAAATGCATATATGGAGTAAAGGTAGTTTTTGACGAAAAGTACTTTTTGACGAAAATTACTTGCTTTACAAAAAGTACCATTTGCTAAAATTACTTTTCTTTCTGTTGAGAAAACGTACTTTCTTTTGACAAAAAGTAGTTGTTTTAATAAAAAGTACTTTCTTTTGGCAAAAAGTACTTTTTTTTAACAAAAAGTACTTTCTTTTGAGAAAAAGTACTTTCGTTTGAAAGAAGCAAATTCTTTTAAAAAAATCTTTAAAAAAATTCATATGGAGTAAAGGTACTTGTTGACAGAAAGTATTTATTAACAAAAAGTGCCTTTTGACGAGAAGTACTTTCCTTACAAAAGGTACCTTTTGCTAAATGTACTTTTCTTTCTCTTGACAAAAAGTACTTTCTTCTGACAAAAAGTACTTTCTTATAACAAAAAGTACTTTCTTATGACAAAAAGTACTTTCTTTTGAGAAAAAGTACTTTCGTTTAAAAAAAGCAATATATTTTAAAAAAATCTTCAAAAAATTCATTTGGAGTAAAGTTACTTGTTGACAGAAAGTTTTTATTAACAAAAAGTACCTTTTGACGAGAAATACTTTCTTTACAAAAGGTACCTTTTGCTAAATGTACTTTTCTTTCTTTTGAGAAAAAGTACTTTCTTTTAACAAAAAGTACTTTCTTTTGATAAGAAGTACTTTCTTTTGAGAAAAAGTACTTTCGTTGGAAAAAATCAATTTCTTTTCAAAAAATACTTTAAAAAATCCATATGGAGTAAAGGTATTTGTGAACAAAAAGTATTTAATGACAAAAAAGTACCTTTTGACGAAAAGTACTTTTTTACAAAAAGTACCTTTTGACGAAAAGTACTTGTTTATAAAAAGTACCTTCGCTAAAAGTACTTTTATTTCTTTTGACAAAAAGTACGTTTCTTTATTTTGACAAAAAGTACGTTTCTTTATTTTGACAAAAAGTACTTTCCTTTAACAAAAAGTACTTTCTTTTGATAAGAAGTACTTTCTTTTGAGAAAAAGTACTTTCGTTTGAAAAAAGCAATTTCTTTTGACAGACAGTACTTTCTTTTGACAAAAAGTATCGCATTTTGGACTAAACGTGACTTTTGACAAAAAATAATTTTTTATAATAACCATTCTTGATAAGTCAATTTGTGACAAAATACTTATCAAAAAAGTACCATTTACTGAAGTATTTCTTTTAAAGAGTTTCATTTTAAGTATTATTACAAATACAGGAACAATTCACATTGACAAATTATTTATTTCTATAAATGATTTGTTGAAAAATTGTTTTCTAATTTTATGTAAAATCTTTTTTAAATAATTATAAGAATCACTAAGAAAGTACTGGTGGTTGATTTAAAAAACCCAATTATAATGGGAAATATTTCCAAGTTTAAATATATTTCTTACAGGATTTTTCAAATATCTATGCAGGCAAATTACTTTTGCAAAGACATTGTGGCAAACATATTTTTGTATATTTTAAATAGTACAAATATATTTTGCATTTAACTCCGGCAAAGCCTTAAGCAGTTCTACTTGCTCTGTGTCTTGCGTAGCACTGGCCTACTTTCATTGCCAGTTACTCGTGGCACACAAGTTTGTTAAATATTAATCAAGTTAACACATTTGAACATTTAGAAAATCTACTTAATTTGACAGTATTTGAACAAGTGTGCACATGTCTAAAGCAAAAAAAAAAAAGGGTTGTTTAAAGTCACAAGTCAAGTGTTTATGACAAGCATTAACAATTAGGCCAAGTCCTTAAGGCAAAGGACGACAAGAGGCAGAGCTGGATAACGCTAATGATTATCAATGTGCAAGAAAGACAGCGAGTGGAAAATCGCAGTAATTTGATTTTGTCATAATTTATTTAGGCTGATTTGTTAAAAAGAAACACTTTTTCCTGTCAAACTTACTGAAACTCCCAAAAATTGTGTTGAATTCATGGCGGCATAAATTTCATCGGCAATATCCTTGTCGTTGTATGTAAATTCCTTAAGAGATTTATTTCGTTGTTTCAGTCTCTCCATTGTTTTATTAAATGCCAGCGCAACACTCCATACCGCATCGTAGGCCAATGGTGCCTCCTGATAACCCTCCGGATAGCGATCATGATCAATATCATAGCCCTCCTCAATAAGAGCATTATTCAAACGCAGTCTTTAAAAAAAGATCATTTTAAGAAAAAAGAATATTTCTTCCTGCTTATTATCAAATTACCGAAATTCTTCGGCTGTCATGCCCGATATGGTCGTTTGATTGTTTTGATTCCACATTAAAGCTTCTGTTGTTAAATGTCCTTCGGCTGCCAAACGCATTTGCTCCACTGTACAAGTAATGCCCTCATTTTCCAAATTCACTTCATACCAATTGTCCTCATACCAGCCTGCAAAGAAATTAATTAAACATTCTGGTGAATTTATTCTCAGAAATGTGAATGCAAGAATGGTAAAATTAATCTGAATCTTGAGTTGTTTCTTTTTTTTTTCTTTTTTGTAAATAATTATTTACTTCTATTTGCTTTTCCATTAACCCTGACCTGCTTTGCAGTCGTAAGTAGAAGAGGTTGAATTGTCCTTTTCGTTTTTGTCAAACTTTTAAAACTTTTAATTTCATTAGTTATTTTAGTGCTGTCTATGCCTTTTTTTACTGCTTAAAACAAATATTGATTTGCATGCAGATTTTGTTGTTCTTGTTGTTGTTATTGCCTGCCTACTTGCCCAATTACTGTAATGATTCCCCGTATTTTAAAACAGTTATTTAAGCGTTCAAAAGGTTTGTTTAATTTGCATTTGAGCCAAAAAAAAACAACAATTTAAGGCTAAAATAGTTTTAGGGGGAAATTTAATGCTGAAAGGGTTTTATAGCATTATTGCAAAGAAAAGAGGGATTTTAAAAATACATAAACTATAGAAGGATATCGGGGCTGAAATTAAAAAGAAAGAATTATTTTTATTGTGGATAAAATACGAAATAATTGTTTTTAAGAAATTTGAATTTCCCTAAAACGGATATTCCCTATTAAGAATTTGATGGAAATCTTTGTTCGCGCTATCCATTTACAGTGAATGTCAAATAGGGTGGGGGAATATAATAGAAGGAATTTTAAGGTCTTGATATTTTTAATAAATAAAAATAAATTTCTGTTTTAATTTAAATGCTTTCAAGTGCAAATAAACTGTGGTTTTCAAATATTCTGGCTTAGGCAGGGAAATTTTTATTATTTCAAACATTAGCCAGGTCATGAACCCTACTGATGCAATTCATTGTGACAGAGCTATAAAAGAAACGAAAACTGTTGAGAGGACAGATGGGGAATTATAAATTTTAATAGAATAGAATAGATCACACTGTTGTGTTTGCTGGGTAACTTCTATAGGAAATTAAAAGAAATGGAAATTAGCAGCTCCCAAGCCATGAACCCTACTGATACAATTCATTGTGACAGAAATACAAAAATAAAAGGAAAAGTGTTGTGAGTACAGATGGGAAATTAGATTACAAATCTCAGGGTATCAATTTTAATAGAATAGATCACACTGTTGTGTTTGCTGGGTAACTTCCATAGGAAATTAAGAGAAAAGGAAGGTAGCAGCACCCAAGCCATGAACCCTACTGATGCAATTCACTGTGCCGGAAATAAAAGAGTAAAGAAATAGTACTGAGAGGACAGATGGGAAATTATATATTATAAATCTCATTGTATCAATTTTAATAGAATAGAATAGATCACACTGTTGTGTTTGCTGGGTAACTTCCATAGAAAATTAAGAGAAAGGCCAAATGATATTTAAATAGAGAGATTATGCAGCAACAACACAACCACCACAATGACCTTTTGAGGTTTCTGGGGAAATAAATAGTTTAGGATTCTAGTTTTCTGTATTATTGTCTTAAAGCAAAGTTTGTTTTCTTTTTTTCTTTTTTTGTTTTATATTTTTCATATCATACTTTTCCCTAGTTTCTCGATTTAATATGGCAAAAGAAGCCCTTCAAATTAACCGCAATTAAAAGTTTCCAATCTTTGATACTATTTGCATAAACTTTTTGACCAGAAAGCCATTAGAGTGTAACTTAATAATAAAAAGGGGGAAAACAGTTGTGTATGCATTTGAAAACAGATACAAGACCCCTGCGGCTACTTTGGCTAAAAAGTCAAACAGTTCGTAAGACAAATATTGCACAAAAAAAATACAAAATCTTTACAAACTCTTAAGCCAAGTTGTAGGGATGCTTAACAGATTTATTAGGAAAACATTTAAAGCAAACTTGAAAATGCAATACAATTTAATTAAACTTCAAATGAAATATTTCTTTTTTCCTAATTTACTTCATTTCCATTTTAAAACAATTTTTATATGTAATTTTATTACATCTTTTGTTCATTAAAGTACAAGTAAGTTTTCCCCCCTTTTTTTTCTCAGTAATATTTTTTTTTTTTGAATTTTTCCCTCTATTACAACCAGCAATTAGTACAAATTAATGTCAAAAGGAATAAATACGAGTAGGAAAAAAAGAAAGATTGAAATAAAAAGAAATCTGCAAGAAAAGGCGTGAAACACTTAAGTAGTCAAAAAGGGGTTATGCCCATTAAATGTGTAGGAAAGAAAAAAATCAAATTAAATAAAACTCAAGCAAATTAAAAAACGTTTTGCTACAAAATAACAATTTTCGCTAATGAAGTTAATAGCAAACGGAGCAATAAAAAAAAAGAAGTTAAAACAGCTTTTAGCTTTTCTAGCAAATAAAAGGGATTTAATCAAGTTCCGTGGGCGAAGCCACGTTTCCGCCAACGTGTCATATAAAAAATAAATTTTACTTTAATTCTGTTACGCGCACAGACAGCATCAGTCCCCTTGGCAGCCTTTATTTCGAACTCAGAATGGCCTTAGAAAATTTATTTAATAAAAAAGTTACTGCAACAAAACCTTCACTCAGTGCAACTGAAAGATATTAAAAACTACCTTTTTTTTTGTTTTGTTTTGTTCTTTTCTTAGTTTGTTTACAAGATTTTGCAAATAACAAGACTTTTTGAATTTGTTCAATGAACAGTAATTAATATTTATGTTCATAGGAAAAGTTTTTTTTGTTTTTTACAAAAAGTTTTTAAACAGCAAAAACGCATAAAGGAAAAGGTTGAACGTAAGCAAGGTTTTATGGAAACTCTTCATTGCGTGTGAGTCAATTAGTTGGAGCAGATGCAGCCACATCGTTGTGTAAAAGTCATGAACAATTGGTAATATAAAAAAAAGGTAAAGGGCTGTCATCAGAGCTGTGGACGCAATTTCAGGGATATTTTATTCCCTACGTAATCGGAATCAATGGAAAAAGTATGAAAAACGGTTGACTTTCCGCTAATTTTAACCGCTAAAAATGCTATTGTTTTAATTTCAAAACTATTATAATTTTCGAATGGATAGAATCGAGAACACGAATAGATCACATATATATATTTTCGGGGGGTTTTGAAAAATTCACTTCTTTTCAGTTTTTGGTTCTCGATATCTCGCGAACGCGTTAACTGATTTTGACCCGGTTGGCAGCGCTCGATGTGGTTTTCTATTGTCAACAGTTGATTAGTTGATTTTTTGAATAGATCAGAAAAGCCGTTTAAAAGTTATTCTAAAAAAAACACTTTTGAATTTTTTTTCAATTTGTGTGATATTTCTCGAAATCTACCGGTTCGAACCGGTTCCAATTCACAGGAAATCGAAGTTTGAAAGAAACCTTTGCAACACAACTAATTTAGTTCGAATAATAATTGATCAGGTACATGATTCCAGAGTTTTCTTTAAAAAATCACTTTTCGAATTTTTTCATTCACGAAATCTCACGAACGCTTTAACCGATTTTTACCCGGTTGGTAGCTATTGATGTGGTTTGTCAAGAGCTGATTAGTTATTTTTGGAAATCGAGCAGTTTAAAAAGTTATTTAAAAAAAAAACACTTTTGAGTTTGTGTGATATTTCTCTAAATCTACCGGTTCGAAGCGGTTCTAATTCACAGAAATACGAAGTCTGAACGAAACCTTTTGCATCGTAACTAGTTTAAATCGAATAATAACTAATCAGGTATATAATTTCAGAGTTTTCTTTACAAAATCACTTTTTCCGAATTTTTTCGTTCACGAAATCTCACGAACGCTTTAACCGATTTTTACCCGGTTGGTAGCTATTGATGTGGTTTGTCAAGAGCTGATTATTAATTTTTGAAATCGAGCCGTTTAAAAGTTATTCTGAAAAAAAAAACACTTTTGAAAACGTCTTATTTTCAGTTTGTGTGATATTTCTCCAAATCTACCGGTTCGAAGCGGTTCCAATTCACAAATCGAAGTTTGAAAGAAACCTTTGCAACGCAACTAGGTTGGTTCGAACACTAATTGATCATCTATATAATTTCAGAACTTTCTTTAAAAAATCACTTTTAGAATTTTTTCATTCACGAAATCTCATGAACCCATTAACCGATTTTTACCCGGTTGGTAGCTATTGATGTGGTTTGTCAAGAGCTGATTAGTTATTTTTGGAAATCGAGCAGTTTAAAAAGTTATTTAAAAAAAAAACACTTTTGAGTTTGTGTGATATTTCTCTAAATCTACCGGTTCGAAGCGGTTCTAATTCACAGAAATACGAAGTCTGAACGAAACCTTTTGCATCGTAACTAGTTTAAATCGAATAATAACTAATCAGGTATATAATTTCAGAGTTTTCTTTACAAAATCACTTTTTCCGAATTTTTTCGTTCACGAAATCTCACAAACGCATTAACCGATTTTGACTCGGTTAGTAGCTATCGATATTGTTTCTCTAGAGCTGATTAGCTGATTTTCGGAATCGATTGGAGGAGCCGTTTAAAAGTTATTTAAAAAAAATGTTCCAGTTTCTTTGATATTTCCGAAAAAATACCGGTCCAAGCCGGTTTCTATTCACAGGAAATCTAAATCCTTTAAAAAACTACCAGTTTGGTAGGACTCGGTTCAGCCGTTCAAAAGTTACATACTTTCACACACACACACATGAACACACACATACACACACACATAACACACACATACACACACACATAACACACACATATTCAAAACGCATTTAATTCCGTGAACTGGGGGAATATTGCCAAGGCCCTTTTCATTATGGGCACGCCGTCGTACCTGATGAATTTGGTAAACGACTACTTTCGGGACCGGAAAGTTTTGTATGTGACCGATGATGGCGAAGAAGAATATACAGTCACTGCAGGTGTGCCGCAAGGTTCTATTCTTGGCCCTCTGCTCTGGAACATAATGTCTGATGGAATACTGCGACTATCCTTACCAGATAAGACTTCCATTATTGGCTTTGCGGACGACATTGCCATAGTCTCAGTGGCAAAAACCGTGGAGGAGGTGGAGGCGAAGGCAAATGCGGCAGTCGAAAGGATTGAATTGTTGCTTAATGGGGCTGGGTTGACACTAGCTGCCCATAAAACAGAGGCTGTCTTAATAAGTAGCAGAAAAACAGTAGAAAAGATGACTGTAACAGTTGGCGATGCAAGAATAGAATCGAAAAGGGCCATAAAATACCTAGGCGTAATGATCGATGACAGGCTAAATTTCAAGGAACATGTAAGGTTCATTGTCAAAAAGGCATCCGGCGCACAAGCAGCTCTGGCAAGAATAATGTCAAATATTGGAGGACCAACGTCATTTAAAAGAAGGGTAATATCGTCGGTTGTGACCTCGATAATAATATATGCCTGCCCAGTATGGTCTGTAGCACTTTCCGAGGAGACGACAAAAAGAAAACTGTCTGCGGTGTTTCAGGACAATATCCGATGACGCACCAATGGTATTGGCAAGAGCAATACCTATAGATATACTGGCGGATGGAATGAGGCGAATCTACTTTCGTCGTCTTGAGCACCCAGGGCAAATTGCTACAATAAGGAGAGAGGAAAGGAGTGTTTCTATCTGCAGATGGCAGTCTAGATGGGAATGCAGTTCGAAGGGCAGATGGACTTATTATCTTCTGCCCATCATAATTCCCTGGCTGGAGGCGAAACAATGTGAACCCAACTTTTATATGACGCAGTTCTTGAGTGGACATGGTTGTTTCAGAAAATATCTGCACAAATTTGGACACGATAGATCCCCAACATGCCCAAATTGTGTTGACGAAGACGAGGACGCTCAGCACGTTTTATTTTGCTGCCCGAGATTTCGGGGTCCTTGGGAGTTGAATATTACTCCCCGTCAGCTTCTAGACGGGATTTTGGCTTCCGAAATTAAATGGAACGAGTGCAACCGCCATACATCTGTAGTTATGCAGGAACTACGAAGGCTGGAAAGACAGAGATCGAACGAGCGTTCATAAGATGAAGCGAAATCGCTAACCAGCCCTCCGCGAAGTAATACCTAGCGGTAGGCCCGCGGAGGGAGAGCGGTCGAAGGAAACAGGGGGTGGGTTTATTACTTAGGCACCAGTGATGGTGAATCGTGCATGCTTATGATGGAACATAAGTATCTTTTAAAGATTACCACCTCCGGTTCTATAAAAAAAAAAAAAAAAAAAAACACATATGCACACATACACACTTCCACACACATAAAGACACCCTGCAGGAAATGTCAATAGTAAAATTATACTGATTATCTCTGGACGGTGTCACCAGTACTACTGTTCTTATGGCGAAAATGTCAATAGTGTATTGACTTATTATTGACGATATCACCGAGGTCAATAACAACAGTTGCCGTCGGCTACCCACCGATTTTGAGCTCATCAGCTTGATAATTTGTTTTAACCGTCACTAATTCTCTCTATCTATCAAAAACAAAAGCAAAAAAAAACCCATTAGTTGACAGTGTCACCAAAAAGACACCATAATTGTTGACAAATATATTGACATGGTTACACCTAACCCCACGTTTCCTTCAGGGCAGTGAGGGCTTCCTAGGAACTCGAAACGTCGAGATGTGGTAAAAACTCGATTCTTTCAAAATGAGGTTAAAGCAGTAAATTTCTCTTTTTTTTTTTTGGACATTTTCAAATTTCTTAGCGGGAAGTTAAAAAAATATTAACAATTTCAAAAAATATATGTTTCTGTTTTAAAATGCAAAAGTGCGTTCTTACTAAGACACCCTTTATTATTTATTACAATTTAGTTTTTATATTTAATTGAGTGTTTTTTATATGAAATTCATATCACCATATAAATTTTTTTATTTGCAATTTTTATCCCCTCCAAAAAAGAATTTGGATGATGTATTCACTTTGTCATTCCGTTTGTAACGCATCGAAATATCCATCTCAGACCCCATAAAGTATATATATTCTTGATCAGTGATGAAATCTAAGACGAACTGAGCATGTCCGTCCGTCCGTCCGTCTATGGAAATCACGATTTAGTCCAAACGAAAAGAGCTAGACTCTTGAAATTTGGTATAAATATATTTTGAAGCTTAGAGCAGGTTAAGTTCGAAGATGGGCTAAATCGGGCAACGGGGAAAAAAGTTCTCCTAAGAAGAACTAAACCAACCCAGAAAAAACAACATAATTTTTAAAGTTTTTTGGTCATTTTGTTAAGCAAATGATATATTTTTATGTCAAATACGGTGCAACGCCTTAAACTGGAGCCATAAAATAAAAAACAATTATTTTTTGGACCCCGCCCACTTTAGTGGGCGTTATTATATGCAAAAATAGCATACAAATTTAACAAATTGTTTTACACAAGCGTACATTCCTTGAAAATAACATTTTTAAGCTTTAATGACGAAGCTGAGACGAAACCTGGTACTACTCTGCCCTACCCCCTCCTTCCCCTTCGCCCCCTAAATGACCCTACCAAAAAAAAAAAATTTTTTTAAAATATTTTATATAATCATCCCAAACATTTATTTTTAGAGTTTTATGACTGCCGATTTCTGCCCTACCCCCCTCCCCCTCCCCTCTTCCTTTTCCCCCTAAATGACCCTACCAAAAAAATTTTTTTTTTTTAATTTTGTATATAATCATCCCAAGCATTTATCTTTAGAGTTTTATGACTGCCGATTCATGTCCTACCCCCCCCTCCCCTCTTCCTTTGCCCCCTAAATGACCCTGCCAAAAAATTTTTTTTTTGTTTTAATTTTTTATATAATCATCCCAAGCATTCATCTTTAGAGTTTTATGACTGCCTGTTGCTGCCCTACCCCCTCCTCCGCCTTTGCCCGCTAAATGACCCTATTAAAAATAAATAAAATTTTTTTTTAATTTTGTGTATAATCATCCCAAGCATTTATTTTTAGAGTTTTATGTCTACCTGTTTCTGCTCTACCCCCTCTCCCCCTTTGTCCTCTAAATGACCCTATCAAAAAAAAGAAATTTTAATTTTGTATATAATCATCCCAAACATTTATTTTTAGAGTTTTATGACAAAGGTGAAATGTTTCCCCCACAGCCCTTGCTAGAGCGACCCCGCCAAAATACAGTTCTTATACCCTCCAAAGAGAATTGTGATGAAGTCTAAGACGGTCTAGCAATGCCCATACGTTCGTCTGTGGAAAACATGATATTGTATATATTTGAACCCCGCCCCCTTTAGTGGGCGTTGACGTACGATATTATATAAAGGAACTCTGTCCCACCAAGTTAAACATTTCAAATTCACTGACTAAATATTTGGAGGGTATTTAAGATTCGACCCGGTCAAATATAACGTTTTTACCTGTTTAGAATAAAAAGTGACAAAATTTTACATATTTTCCTGAAAAGAAATCGCCATAAGACACCCTTTATTATTTATTACAATTTTGTTTTTATATTTAATTGAGTGTTTTTTATATGAAATTCATATCACTATATAAATTTTTTTATTTGCAATTTTTTAAATTTAATTTATTTATAAATGGAAATTTATCACACCAACTGCAACAGTGTTTCAAATAAATTATGTTAAAAAAGTCTCGCATAATTTTGAAATTTTTAATGAAATTTTTTTTATATTGAGACTTCGGATAACATGATGCAGCATTTTCGCACACAAGGTTACAATGTCCTTCTAAAATTACCAAAGTAACAGAATGCTACACCAACTTTCCTTGAAAATAAAAAGCGAACAACAATCTAGATTAAATCACCTTTCGAACAAAGCAAACTTAAAACTGTTCTGTCATTCGGTGGCACAAGCACACAGCGGCACACTCACACCATTCAAACTTCTTCATTATTCTACCATGAATGACATATTCGCCAAATGAAGCTTCAATCCAGCCTCCACGTCTTCGCCACACCACTTCACAGAATTTTATTAAAAAAAAATTTCCATGTCTCTTAAATAAATTTCCAACAACTTTTTTTATTCACTTATTGTCTGGCTTTCGAAGTTCTTCTTAGCAGTCAGTCATGCCAGACAATTAAACCGTTAAAGATTTGTTGCGGTGCAAACAATTATTGCTTTTTTTCCCCCGTTAAACTGTAAAAGTTTTGTGCCGCAGAAATCTACAGATCGCTATCACTGCGTTATGCT
The DNA here is from genome assembly GCA_951800035.1 of Linnaemya tessellans. NCBI lineage: Eukaryota > Metazoa > Arthropoda > Insecta > Diptera > Tachinidae > Linnaemya > Linnaemya tessellans. The sequence goes on from OX637533.1 coordinate 10,068,145, forward strand.
GCTACAGAAACTGAATAAAATTTTAATTTCGATTAACACTTTTTAAAAACTCATATTACAAAGAGTGCTCTTAAATTTTCCAGTCAGGGCCAAATAAACTACAACCGAGATTGCTAAACATGTTGTAAACAATTAAACTTTTGTGGCACTCAGAAAACAGTAGAAATTATTACATTAATTTTTCCCAAGTAATTTTATTGTTCTCGCACAACAACACAACCAAACACTAACTGCTCTTCTTTACGTCTTTACAATTCCTTCATTTTCTTGTGCCGAAAAGTGCACAACCAAAACTAAAATTTCTTTGTGGATTTCCTATGGCTCTTTTTGCGGAAGCTTCCTTTTTTGGAAAGTTTTCATCCCACCAGCCCTGCAACCTCAATTTCTTGCAGTGCTCAAGTGCAGGTTTTGTTTTTTGTTGTTTTTTTTTACCGTGTTACTTTACCTTTTGCGGTCTTTAATTTAAATCATATTTTATTTCCTTTTTTACTTGCGAAACACTATCCCGGCTGCTGCTGAAGCTTGTCCCTCACACGAGTACGAATACAGCCTTAAAACAATAACAATTCTAAGCTCATTCGTTTCTAATGGAGTGCCATAAGTTTTCAAAATAAAAACTTTACTTGTTTTATGTTTTACACGTGCTATAGAAATGTGTGTGTGTGTGTGTGTGCGTGTGTGTGAGTATGAAAGTGTTTCTAAGTAGTTGTTGGAGCGTTATATATTTAAACATTTAAAATATGTTGTGGTTACCTTTTTTTATTGTTGGCGTTTTCATATAAAAACTATTAATTTTGGCACTAAAAGCCTGCCATTAAGCAATTGAGTTTGTTTTTATATAACGCTCTTTTATTGCTATATAGTAATATCTCAAAAAATTAAAGTTTTTAGTTAAGCCCATTTAAACGAAAGATCAACTGCTTGTGTATAAGAATGAGGATTCAGCTTTATATCACAACCGCAGTTATAGCCAAATATTTTTCGTAATCCTATTTTTGCAAGTTTGAACTTTTTTGACATATGACTATGCTGCTTTAAGGGGGCGATATAAATTTTCGTTTAATATAAAAGTGCACAATTTACGACGGTGTTTTAAAGTAATGGAAAGTATTAGGGTTGTGAAAAGAGCTGAATTGAATTTTATATGTTGTAGCGTAGCCATTTAATTTCAATGGCAACGTTTTAGTTTTAGTTTCAATGGCAGTATATTTTGTGTGTGTATTTGTGTCCATGACTGTGTGTTTATATATATATATATATATATATATATATAAATATACATGTACATATATATATATATATATATATATATATATATAAATATATATATATATATATATATATATATATATAGATATATATATATATATATATATATATATATATATATATATATATATATATATATATATATATACATATATATATATATATATATATATATATATATGTATATATATATATATATATATATATATATATATATATATATATACATACATACATACATACATATATATTTATATATATATATATATATATATATATATATATATGTATGTTTATGGTAATATTTATGTTATGTTTATGTTCATGTTTGTGTTCATGTTTATGTTTATTCTTGTGTTGATATTTACTTGTATGTTTATGTTTCTGATTATGCCTTATGTTCACGTTTATATTTACGATTTTTTTTTCTGTTGATGTAATGTCTATGTTTATGCTTATGTTTATGTGTATGTTCATGTTTATGTTCATGTTTATGTTCATGTTCCTGCTCATGTTTTTGCTTTTGTTTATGCCTATGTTTATGTATCTGATTATGTTTAAACTTATCTCTATGTCTACGATTATGTTTATGTTCCAGTTTATGGTTGTGATTATGTTTATGTTTACGCCTATGTTTATGTTTATGCTTATGTGTATGTTTATGTTTATTTTCATGTTTAAGCTTATGTTTATGTGTATGTTAATGTTAATGTGAATGTTTATGTTCTTGATAATGCTTAGCCTTATGCTTATGTTAATGTTAATGTTAATGTTGATGTTAATGTTTATGTCTTTAATTTTTTTAGTCTTATGTTTATGTTAATGTTCACATTTTGGTTTATGCTTATATATATGTTAATGTTCATGTTACGTTTATGTTTATGTTAACACTTATGTTTATGGCTATGTTTATGTTATGGCTATGTTAATGTTTATGTTACGTTTATGTTATTGCGAATGTTTATGGCTATGTTTATGTTATGGCTATGTTAATGTTTATGTTACGTTTATGTTATTGCGAATGTTTATGGCTATGTTTATGTTTGCTGTTATGTTTATGTTAATGTCCATGTTCATGTTCATGTTTATATTTATGTTTATCCTTATGTTTATATATATGTTCCTGACTATGTTTATGCTTGAGTTTACGATTATGCGTATGTTTGTGTTTATGCTAATAATTATGTTTATGTTTGTGTTTATGTTAATGATTATGTTTATGTTCCTGTTCATGTTTGTTTCGTTTTTGGTTATGTTTATGTATACGTTTATTTAATGTTTACGTTTTGGTTTATATATATTTTTATGTTTACATTTACGATTATGTTCATGTTTATTTTCATGTTTATGTTCATGTTTATGTTCATGTTTATGTTCATGTTTATGTTCATGTTTATGTTCATGTTTATGTTCATGTTTATGTTCATTTTATGTTTACTTTTTTGTTTATGTGTGTATTAATGTTTATGCTTATGTGCATGCTTATGTTTATGTTAATTTTTATTTTTAAGTTTATATTTATGTTATTATTTATGTTTATGTTGTGCCTGTATAATGTATAAGTCTATTCCAATTTATACCCTCATAATTATGTCTGATCTTAATGTAGGTAATAATAAACTTAATATTCCTTATAAATAAGAATTATAATTATTATATTTTAATTTCTCCCTTTGATATTCCTCAAAAATTTCGTTTTTTTTTTCTCAAAAGTAACATGCGTCAACTACAAGAATCATCAAGATACTTGTGTGCTCAGCCATGCTCTGACACACTCATTCACTAACTGACTTCACCATTTACTTACTCACTAACTTCTTAGGGTTAACTTACATCTATTCACACATAACTCGGGTCTGTTTGTCTGTCTGTCTGTCCGTCTTGTCTCGCTCCTGTTTTTGTAGTCATGGCAAAAATGGCACGATTACGCGTCTTGGACTTTTGAATTTAGTTTGGAATTTACCAGAGTAACTTTTGCAAATGCATGCTGGGCTTAACTAGAAATTGCAGAAAGATTAAGGAAAAGGAAAAGTAGAAAAAAACCATTGTGAATAAATTTTAAGCGGTTTAAATGGCGAAGCAAACAGATGCCACTGAAAGAATTGCACTATGGGAACGTAGTAAAAAAAAACAGTGTAGTGAAACTAATAAGTGGCAGTTTTTTGTGACCTCATTTAGTTTAAAAGAAAAAGACTCTAAGGTTCTGCAAATCTCTGTAAACTTATTGAATTTTTACCACAACACGTACAGACACTCTCATATATTTGCATGTGTGCCATTGTTACTACTTACTTGAGTCTGCAAGGACATTTTCGTGTGAAAAACTTGCAAAACGTGTTCAATTCAAAAGTTAAACATAAACTAAAATACTCACAAATCGTGGAGTCAAGTTGATTTTTCTTACCTATAAAAAACCAGACATGTGCCCGGCCATACAACTGCAGCTTGTACATCTCACACAGTACGCGACGTGCTGCCACCACATAAAAAAGTCCCACAATAATGCGGGCATCTTGACGCCTTAAATTACGCACAGCATCAGCTGGATCGGATAAAAATGATTGTCTTGTAACGATTTCAATACCGGCCTCCATGCAACGGTTTTCTAAGTCTTCGACGGTCTACAAGAAAAAGAAAGAAAGCAAAATAGGAATTTTATTTACGATAAAAATATATAGAAAATTGAAAAAAAATAAATATAATTTTTTTTAATGAGATATAAAAATGGCTAGAGGTTTTAAGTTTGACAATTGTTGTTTTTGCACTAAAATAACGCTATACAGCGACTTCGATTTCCGGGTTCTGACATCCGAATCAAAAATTTACTTGTATTGGCGTTGTCCAAGATAATAGGGAAATTTTAGTTGAGTTGCACACTTTTAGCCTGTTCATGCATTATAATTATTATTTTGAAATATATATTCTTTCTAATTAAATTTAAACTTGTATTGAATGTTACCCATATTTTTTTTAATTTATTGAAAATTGTTTGTGTATAATCAAGGACTTTGTGTTTATTTCACATGCTCCTTTGTAATGTATCAAAAAAAAAAAATATAATATATAAAACATGTATTGAACGTTACTCTCAGATAACTCTTAAAAATAGCTTAGCTATAAATACAATTTTATTTATACTAATTTGCCACTTCATTTTTTTTAATATTGAAAATTTTTAGTTGTTAAACAGCGAACTTTTTTAATTTTTTATATATATCGTCGTTTTTTGTCAGTCTCATTGCAAGTATTGTTGCTTCGTGTGCTAGCTGGATGCAGTCTTTGTTATCTGTTTGCCATTTTCTTTTTACTTTTTAATTAATTTAATGTTTGTTAAGTGATTTGTATTAACTGTGGCCTTTATGTTCCATAGAAGAGATTGTGCGGGATAGGAAAATAGTTCATTTGAGTTTTTGGGAATTCTTTGCAAAAATTTATTAATACAAATTTATTGATCCATATTAATTTTTAGATATTATTATATTATCCTTTAAGACTCATAAATCTATGGATGAAAAAAATTCATATTGGAAAATATTGAATTGTATTCTTTGTTCTTGTTTCACATTCTCCACTCTAGAAGACCAGAAATTTATGCAATTTCGTTTTTAAATGTATGCAGTTTATCGGTTGTTGGATTGGCTCCCGCCACACACACACGCTCACACATTTTCCAACACAAACATATTCAGTTTCTCAAAAGAATTTAAACGATGTTTAATGCATATGAATAAGCTAGAAAAAGCTTATGCCAGCAATTGCTGATTTTCTCTAGATTATTTTTTTTTGTAAAATGTATAAATGTGTGCTCATATGTGTGTGTGTATGTGTGTGTGAGCTTGCAGCTGGGTTAGACACATGTGTTTTAGGGGATACAAACATGTTAGATTTCATTTACATATAAGTTTAAACGTATTTTTAAATAAAATATGTTTTTTTTGCTGCTGTTGGCTGCAAATCCCCAATTCAATTGTTTTAAAGTTTTTATTAAAAAAAGAAAATAGCAGAGCATGAGAGATAAAATAAATGTGCATTTATGAAATCAACGTCTGAACGTTGTTTTAGTTTTTTCTGTTTTTCGATTATTTCTTTAATTTAACTTTCTGTTTTCCATATGAACAAGACTCCTATATTCTGTGGACTTATAAATTGGATTTGCTTGTTCTAATCTTGCATTATCTTTGTTTGGATTATTATTTAATTCTATGGCTGCATTATTTAATAAGAAAAAAAAGAAAAGAAAAAAATATAAAAACAACTTGAAATTTTAAAGTTAACAAGTCAATTATTACTTCAAACATATTGAATGTGTTCCCCCCTCCTGCGCAAATTTTACTGATGCAAGCAAATCACTTTAATAAAATTTAATATTTACACTAAATTAAACTATTCCTGTTTGTTTTACACTATCATGATTTGGCAAAGGTGGTTTTTGCTGTTGCCGTTGTTGTTGTTAATGCTCATTCATAAATTTATGTGTAATTGCTCGTTTTGTTGTGCTGTTCTTTGCACAGAAATGAGCTGTCAGATGCAAATGATTTTAACAAACCAAAGGCCCATCATTATAGAATATAAATATGAATTATGAAAAGAAACCTCAAGAATGTTGTCTTGCAGATTAAACAGATAAAAGCATTTAAGGCAATAATAAAAAAAAATTATAATAATGAAATAAAAAAATCAAACAATGGAACAAAGCAGTAGGCAGGTGGGTCTATTAACTTTTTCATAAAAAATGAAATGTCTTTAATGAATTTAAAATTAAAATACAAGACAGACATTTTGTTGGCATTAAATGTTTTTTATTCCCATCTGGCAGCTACATTCAATGCATTAATTTCTTAATACATGATTTTTGGCATTTGTCCGCCGTGGCCACGAGTTCCACGATCCATTCAATCAGTGCAATTTTTGATGTATTTTTTTTTTAAATAATCATAAGCTAAAATTCCATCACTAAAAATACTAATACAGTCGAATCCGCTTTAGCGCAATACGCTTTATTGAAAAAAATCAGATTACTGAAAGCGATACAAATCCCCGCACTGATTTTAAACGCAGCTAGTCTTATTTACTTCGCTTTAGCGAAACATCGCTTTACAGAAAATATCGTATTACTGAAAATATCGTATTACTGAAAATATCGTATTACTGAAAATATCGTATTACTGAAAACCAAAAGCAAGTCCACAACTACATTTTGCATGAAACTTACTTTGCTTTAGTGAAAAAATAAACAATGACAAATTTATTTATTAGAAATCGATAGCATAACTTAAGGCTGAACAAAATTGTGCATGTTTTGTCCGTTAAAAAATTAAATGGCAAAATGTATTTGTCCTTTTCGCTCTTACGTTGTTTATTGTATTTTTCTATTATGAAAAATTATCTGATTTTAACTGTAATAAATTTCAGTAATCCGAACTACGTTTTAAAGAAAAAATCGGATAACTGAAAAAATGGGTTTTGGTTATTTCCAGTAAAGCGGAGGCGACTGTAAGTATATATTGACTTAATAGTTGTAAGAAACTATTGCATATTTTTGGGTGGTTAATTACCCAGTTGCTAAAATGTCATTACAGTTTGCCATTTTTAGCTGTCAAGCCATAGTTATCGACGTGAGTAGCTCCCAAGCAATTTAAAAAAAAAAACTATAGTAGGCCGTTGCCATAAACACTAGAAGTTATTATATAATATGGCCAACAAAAATGTGTAAAAAAATTTAGTATTGCGCTTCACATATGCAGCATGAAGTCTGTCATAAAATATGAGTTTATTCATATTTCTTAAATGATATAAAATTCATAAATCCAACACGAGCCAAAAACTTTTTGTCCAAAATGCCTAAAAGCTTGTCAAATTATTTATCGATTTATTTCACTATTTAAATGCCTCAAACTATTCTTGTTAATCAAACTAGTTCCAAGTTTCTTTTCATGCCAAATTTATTGAAACAATCTTAATAAGATCTTTAATACACAATTTTGATTTATTACCAAAAAAAAAAAAAGAAAAAAAGCAACAAACAACTTAAATCACAACCTTCAACTAGACACGCACTAAACTTTTGCTTACAAACACACCCGGCAACAACAGAAAAAGTGTGCAAGCATTAATGGTGAGATTAAAAAAAACCCATACAAGCAAAATACATTACAGGAAATGTACGGGTAGGATAAAGAGGAGGAGGGGAGTTTGGAAGAAGATTTAATGATAATCATGGGATTAATACATTAAACTTGAATAACAAGAGACAATTCCAGTTTTCATATGAATGTCACTATTTTGTCGTATGACTCATAATGACTAACATTCATTGGATAGCAAGAAGGCTTAAGGACTGTATATGGTCATATTCATAAAAGATAATGTTGACTGGAAATGAGCCTTAAAGCATAATTTTCCTATCATGATGGGTATTTGTTATATGAATTTTCACATGAAATTTCTTTTAAAACACGCATTATTTTTTATGAATACAATAGTCGGAATAAATATAAGACTTAATGAAAATAGTTTTTAAAAATATTTTAAAATCTAAAAATAAACTGCAAAGTTTTTTATGGTAATTTTATTGTAATTTTTTAATGTTTATTTATCACAAAATCCAATCCAAATACCAAAAAACAAAACAAAAACAAATCTGGGGAAATTTTGGTATTGACCATCTTTAGAGGATATTTTGGGTATTTTTTTTTTAATTTAACTTTCCTTAACATCCAACAGATTCTACAAATATATAGAAATTTTATAATTTTATAATATTTTTTATAATTTTGGTTATTGGGTTGCCACTTGCAACCTGAACAACCGACGTAAATGGAATCAGCACTCAGGGGATGACTCCTTCCCCTCCCGTACATTGCAGCGGAAGTAGAACGGAGGGGATATTATTAAGCACAGTGTTGAAGAAAAATTAAAAAAAATGGATTTTTTAACTATTTCACCTTTAGCTCGCTGGCTAAGTTTTGCCAATAACCCAACTACTCTGGACACATTGCGCCGAACTAGAACGGAAAAAGGGGATATTATTAAGCACAGTGATGAAGAAAAATTAAAAATATTGAGATATTTTAACTATTTCACCTTTACCTCGCCGGCTAAGTTTTGCCAAAAACCCAACTAATCTGGACACATTGAAAGCCAATATCCCAGTCACCTTTGATGTAATATTCCCAGATTTATTAGAAAAAAATTGAACTGATCGAATGGATTATATGACTTTTAACCTCGGTGTCCATATACCGGAGATCATAATTAAAAAATAAATTCCCTGAAATTATCCATCAGAATATAGTAACAAGAAATTCCCTTACAACAACATTTCTGTCTTGTGATCATTTTAAGTTCTCACGCAGCAAAAAAAAAATAAATAAATAAATAAACATATTCGATTACTTCTCACTCGGTTAAAGTTCTTAAAAATTGAATGCAAATCATTATTTTTCGAACTTATTATGAACTTTTATTATGAAGATAAGAATTTTTTATACGAACTCAAGTTCAAATCTGCCAGTTGCAAATTATTATTTTTTTCAAATTTTTTTTATTAAATTCAATAATATAAATAAAAAAATTCTTATATTAATTTTCAAAAATTGTTATACAATTAAGTTGCCTACAGTTTTTTTGTCCGTGATGACAACTGTTTTTATAATAGACTGCAACGAATTTGTTTACCCTTTATGGGCGTGTCTTATATTAAACATATTTTTTCTTTTTGTTTGATTTCTTTTTTGTCACTTTATTTGATTATAAAAAGTTGAGAAAAGTGAAATCAGTGTTTTTGTCATGTTCCCTTTTTTCTCCTTTTCTAAAGTCTCCTGAGTAAGATTTTTTTTTATTCCATTTTATCATTAGTTTTTATTATTTAGTTGTTGTGCAATGTTGTTGTAATGTCCCCAGCCCTTAGTTTGGGTTTTTATGCTTTATTAAACGACATTTGGATGCTGTTGAAAGTTCTTTTTATTACATGTACAAGAAAATGTACAACAAGCCAAAATATTGTTTTATATAAGAGCAACATATAAAAAAGAGGATAATAGTGACAGAGTGGGAGAAAGAGTTTGTACATCAGCAGAGTTATATAAAATATATGAGACACATTTTAGAAACATCTAAGCAATAGGGAAGCCTTGCTAAAGGCCTTATTTATAATGGAGTAGAGTGTGCGGATGTAACACGAGCTGCAATGAAAGTTGCTGGGGGGAAATTATCAAAATTCTAATACCATAATGCTGTCAATGGCTGGGATAGAGGAAAAAGCCGTGATAGTGTAATAAACAAACTAGACTGATATTATAAAGATGTTACGTCCTTCGAAAACAGTGTGTTTTTCTAATAATTTTAATTTTGTTGATTTAGTTAGAAACTGGATGGCCGCTGCAGAAACTGTTTCGATGATCAAGAAGAGGAGTCAGCCTGGCGGGCTTTGTGAGAAGTTCTGGGTGGTTCTCAGGAACCACCACTTCGTCTTGAAAGGGGTGTGTAGGGTGTAGTCCTCTGGGCATCACAATGGGCCTTTTTATTACCTCCGAGTGTTTTTCTCGCTTATTGCGGGCGGCCCTTTTAACCTAACCTAACCTAGAAACTGAAATCAGTTCCATTTAAATCACAGTGTGTAGAAAATAAGTCCCAAGAGATACTGCATATAAAGGTTGTTTTTTTATGAAGTTTTTTTTTATACGAATCACTCTGTTGTCTGACAGCTGTTTTGACAGTTTAAAGTGACGTCTCTACTCAGTATTGTTTGGCAAATCATCATGAACAGGTTAACTCCAGAACAACGCTTCCAAATCGTGGAAATTTATTTTCAAAAACAGTGTTCAATTAAAAATGTTTATCCGCTTTTTTACCGCAAAATTCTCTTCAGTGATGAGGCGCATTTTTGGTTGAATGTTTATGTCAACAAGCAAAATTGGCGTATTTGGAGCAAAGATAATCCACATGCCGTTCAAGAATTACCAATGCATCCCGACAAATGTACTGTTTGGTGCGGTCTATGGGCTGGTGGAATCATCGGTCCTTATATCTTTAAAAATGAGGAAGGACGACGCGTTACCGTGAATGGAAATCGATACAGAATCATGGACAATGAATTTTTGGTGCCAAAACTTCAAGATATGGATGTAAACAAAATGTGGTTTCAACAGGATGGTGCCACTGGTCATACTGCGGGCGAAACAATGGACTTATTAAAAGAACATTTAAACGACAACATTATTTCGAGAAATGGACCGGTGAATTTGCTTCCGCGTTCGTGTGATTTGACGCCACTCGATTATTTTTTGTGGGGATACCTGAAATCTTTGGTTTACGTGGATAAACCAGCAACGATTGACGCTTTGGAAACCAGTATTCAACGTGTCATTGCTGAAATACGCCCCCAAATGCTTGAAAAGGTGGTCGAAAATTGGACCTCCAGAATGATCTTTGAGCAAAATAGTCGTGGTGGCCATATGCCCGAAATTATATTTAAATGTTAAATGACAAGAAATTATCTACGAAATAAAAATTTTTTTTTTTAGCCATTTCATAATTTGGCATGTGTTTTATTTAAATTTCAAATCAGCAAGCTCTTAGAAAAACACCTTTTATATAATATTCCACCGCAATTAGTTGAAGATAAAGTCTTGAAAATGTTAGGCGAGATTGATAGACTTGCGCTTTTATTTTAACAGCCTAAAACACAATATTTTTGTACTGCAGGCTAATATGTTGCCCTGATTTTATGACTGGCTCCACGAAAATAAGGCGCTAAAAATTAATAATTTTCCTGCCTTCACTGCAAACATTTTTATACTCATGCATGTAATCCATTCACTTACCGAGGGAATGTTTGTATTAGTTGATCTTAATTTCTCTAGAGTCACTAACAGGATTGCATTGTTGTCAATTTGAACTTTGAATAATCTGCTTAATAATGTTCTGTGCAGTGCAGTTGCTTTGTTTGTCATTTTTAAATTGTTGTTTAAAACATGTCAATGATATACAAGAAAGAAAAGAAAATTATTGAAAAGAAAACAAGAAAACATGCAACGACAAGGGACATTCTAAATGTTTCAACACTTGCAATTTTATTAAAAAGAAAATGTAGGAAAATACTTTTAAAATTTTTATATTTTTATAAAATTTTATTTAATATTTTATTTTAAAAAGCAATGATCTGTTTCTAGTCGTACAAATATAGCATTGGAATATTGCTGGTGGTGAATAACAAATTGCGGATATTTCATTTGAAATTTCCTACATTCAAGGTGAAAGAATAGACTTGGGCAGGAAATTTAGTTCAGACATTAAGTGTCTAACTAAACAGAGGATTTTCCCAGTGGGTGGAATATTTCTTGACTTTTCATAGCATTTTGATGATTTATTAGCCCGATATTCTCTTGCTTCATCGTGCACAAAGAAATTTTATTTACCAATAAAAAGAAATTGATCAAAAAGTTTTATATTCACCTTAAACTTTGCCCCGTTTTATTACTGCACACTTTCCCTGGAAACTTATCCAGCATTTTTGCCATAATTTTTTTTTGCAATCATTTGATACAAATAACTTTCAAAATTTGATTAAAGTATTTACCATAAACGTATACTTTGCAATATATTTAATATTACTTTTATTATTATTTCATCTTTTTAAATTAAATCTCCTTAAGGAACAGACTGTTTGCCAGAGAAATATATTGGCAAATATAATATGCAAAAGGAATATAAAAAGAAAACATAAAGTATATGTGAATCAATAGGATTTCCATGGAAAACTAATCACACTTATTAAAGGAAAATATTGAAGATTTGCACAAGAGCTGGCGTTACGTTAGCATAAGATAAAACTACTTTATATACAGCCATTATACGATATAATACAGACTACATTCAACTTAAGCTTTCAACACAGCAATACAGGGCTGCTTCCATTTCCACCATTCTGCCAAAATCTCATGTCATATTCATGTTTTTCTTCTTTGGCAGAAATTTAATCATATTTTACAGTGTAATATTTGCCATGATAGCGGAAAATTTTTGTTGGTTAACATCAATCAATAAAAAAAAAGAAAAACTTCTCCCATCTTATTTAAGCGAAAATTATACATACAACATGTCTCTTAAGCAGCAATTATTTGAAGTCATTAATGTGCTACAGCACGTTTCTGAATTTCTTTTTCTCGTTGTTGTTGCTGTTGTTGTTAATCTCAAACTTATTTAACAAACTAAATAACAAAAGTTCTGTTGCCTTCATATACGAGAATATACACGTAAATAAATGATTCATACAGATTTCTGATTTATACACTAAATTTAACAACTAAATCCAGGAAATGTGTGCATTAATGATGATTCGTTACGTGTGTGTATTAATTAAATGTGGCCATATTTATTATACTAATCATACAGAAATATTATCTATGGAAAAATATGCTCGTTCATACTCTTGCCAGGCAACTCAAAATATCGATAAGAAAGCAATTTACGAATGGGGCATGTGGAAACAAAAATTTATACAAAGTTTCATTTAACCTTTATGAATATTTTATTAGAAATCTATAGCGTCAGCAAAAATCTACAAGGCTGTAACTTAAAAAAAAAATTAATGTAAATTTTTAAATTTTTAATTTTTTTTTAGAACTTAGCAATATATTATTAATATAAGAATGTTTTATTCAGTCTGAAAGTTGAAGAAAGAACACCGATGAGCTGGTGTAGCGGCCTCGAAATCAATACTGATTAAAAAATGTTTCTAATTATTCCATTCTGAATAAAATAATTTGAATTTAATAAAAATTCCTAAAAAAAAGAGTTTACAGATTTGAATGAACTTTAGACTGGATAAAAAAAAATACGTATACACTCGACTCCGCTTTACTGGAAATAACCAAAACCCATTTTTTCAGTTTTCCAATTTTTTTCTCTAAAACGTAGTACGAGTGATCGTAAATATCTAATAGGGATCCTATCGCACACAACCGTGCGAGCGTTGTTCCCGGCTGTGGATTAATTTTATTTTTTCCAAACACACAATTGTTGTCAAAAACTCTTCTTTATCAGATCAAAATTATGAGATTGGCATAGACCTAAATATTGCGTAAACCTCGTGATAAGAAAGATCGTGGTCTTGTAGCTGCACACCTTCTGATTAAATAAATTTCAAACTTTAAACTCACACTAAAAATGTTTTATGAAATTTTATTAAAATTGACCATTTCGTTTAGAAACTGCTGAACTATTTATATTATATTTTTCTCGAAATTCCTCACTCACCATCTCTGAGCAATTTTGTTGTGTTCGCTTTGAATTAAAAATGTTCCCAGAAATAATTCAAGTATTTCATTCAATGTCCTCGAATAGCATTATCTTCTACCATACGGTTGTCATAACAATACTTTTGCGAATTGCTTTTCTATGACAAAAAAAAAACTTTAAATGTGATATTTTTTTTATATTTGCTGTATATTCTTACACTAAAATTTTAAATATATGCAATTGTGTTTAATACTAAAACACCTCGTGAAAAATATATAAATAATTTTATTTTTTATTCCACTAAAAATTTAATAAGATGTTAAAGCACATCATCAACAGCAGTCACTAGCAAAAAAAAGAACGACACAATAAAACTAAGTCCTTAAATAGTGAGTTTTCCAGCTCTGCAGTTCTGTGGCTTACAACGCAGGTAAAAAACAGTGTTAAAACCCAAGTATTTTCTAACGGAATAGGCATTTTTAAGAGTGCGGAAGTTAGTTCCACCCGGATTATAAAACACTTGATCTGCCCATGTGTAGACCCGCTAATAATTTTCCTTACACAATATAAAATAAAAATTAAATTAAATTAAAAAAATAAAATAAAATAAAAATATTGTCATTGTACCCCTTATTGTGTAACTCGTTGACGACGTCACGTCAACACAATACCGAAAATGGGACAATAATAAACTACTTCTGACAGTCCGTTATTATTCTTCAAGGACTGGAATTTAGCAACAGGCTGTTGAAAAATTAAAGTACAAAAGTGTTCTATTTTTTATTATTGTCTTGACGTGACGTTGACCAAGAGTTACAGAATAAGAAGGATTATGTTTAATAAACTGTAATCTCGGAAAATACCAATTTTATAAAAAAACAAGTAAAAACGTTATATTCGACCGGGTCGAATCTTAAATACCCTCCAAATATTTAGTAAGTGAATTTGAAATGTTTAACTTGGTGGGAGAGAGTTCCTTTATATAATATCGTACGTCAACGCCCACTAAAGGGGGCGGGATTCAAATATATACAATATCATGTTTTCCACAGACGAACGTATGGGCATTGCTAGACCGTCTTAGACTTCATCACAATTCTCTTTGGAGGGTATAAAAACTGTATTTTGGCGGGGTCGCTCTGGCAAGGGCTGTGGGGGAAACATTTCACCTTTGTCATAAAACTCTAAAAATAAATGCTTGGGATAATTATATACAAAATTAAAATTTCTTTTTTTTGATAGGGTCATTTAGAGGGCAAAGGGGGAGAGGGGGTAGGGCAGAAATCGGCATTCATAAAACTCTAAAGATAAATGCTTGGGATGATTATATACAAAATTTAAAAAAAAAAAATGTTTTTGGTAGGGTCATTTAGGGGGCAAAGGAAGAGGGGGGGGGGAGGGGTAGGGCAGAAATTGGCAGTCATAAAACTCTAAAGATAAATGTTTGGAATGATTATATACAAAATTTAAAAAAAATTTTTTTTTTTGGTAGGGTCATTTAGGGGGAGAAGGGGAAGGAGGGGGTAGGGCAGAGTAGTACCAGGATTCGTCTCAGCTTCGTCATTAAAGCTTAAAAGTGTTATTTTTAAGGAATGCAGGCTTAAGTAAAACAATTTGTTAAATTTTTATGCTATTTTTGCCTCTAATAACGCCCACTGAAGTGGGCGGGGTCAAAAAATATTTTTATTTTATTTAATGGCTCCAAGTTTAAGGCGTTGGACCGTATTTGACATAAAAATATATCGTTTGCTTAACAAAATAACCAAAAAACTTTAAAAAGTATGTTGTTTTTTCTGGGTTGGTTTAGTTCTTCTTAGGGGAACTTCTTTCTCCCTTGCCCGATTTAGCCCATCTTCGAACTTAACCTGCTCTAAGTTTGAAAATATATTTATGCCAAATTTCAAGAGTCTAGCTCTTTTCTTTTGGACTGAATCGTGATTTCCACAGACGGACGGACGGACGGACATGCTCAGTTGGTCTTGGATTTCATCACTGATCAAGAATATATATACTTTATGGGGTCTGAGATGGATATTTCGATGCGTTACAAACGGAATGACAAAGTGAATATACCCTCCAAATTCTTTTTTGGAGGGTATAAAAATTGTTAAATTGTAATATTTTTTATACTAAGAATTTTTACATAATTTCGTAGGCTTAATATTCCACCACGCCTATGGGAAGCTCTCTTAGGAAAATACAATAAAAAAATTTATAATTTTTTTTGAAAAACTACATCATTGAAATACTGAACATAAAATTAGATAGAAATACTTTCGTATAACTAAACTCTTATGCTTAAAAAATCGTTATTTAAATTTAATTAATAAATTAATTAAATCAACGTTTATTTTCATTACCTACATATTGATCAATGAAAACCAATTAATTTAATTAATTGAATTAAATCTTGCTTTAAAATCTTTCTGCGTATTATTACATATTCTTTAAAAATTAAATATAAAATTAAATCATTTCTTCCCCCAGAAATTTGAAAAAGAAAATCCCGCCATCAGAACTGCTGGGCTGGTGTAACTGTACATCTGTTTAAATATGAAGTGTATTCTTGAATTTAACTGTAAATTAAAATTTATCTATTGACATTTAAGCACACCGATCATAACGTTTATGGCATATGACAGGTGCCTTACACCTGCCTGATTCTCTGGGCTCTTGTAGTTTTGCTTGTTGTTGTTTATTCTTACTGCCGCCCCCTTTAAGTTAAATAGCTGTCTGTTTGGCTGAACGTTAATGTCTGGAAGGCTTGTAATATTTAAAGAAAGCAGACTTAAGTCTTGGCGACAGTCGGTTACTTTTACTTTTATTTAAGCTAATGGCCACAAATATATTTGAATAAATAAGAAATATGGAAATTGTAAATAGCACAGTGCTACTGAATAATTTTTTATTCGTATAATTGACTATAATGCTTGTATAGCATTCAGAATATTGACGCAGAGTTGTATTTTGCCTAATGCAGTTTGCCCTCAGTCTAATAATAAATATGTAACTCTCAAAGTTTTGAGACATGGAAAATTGGAGAAACACAAGTAGTTATTTTCCTTTTAACTTCTTGTATTTTCAATTCTTTTCTTTTTCTCAATATTTTCAGAGTTGTATTTTTATTATTATACTCAGCGGAAACTTGCATATCATTAAAGAAAACATATGTGATTTAAAAATGCAAAAACAAAATATCCGAAATAAATAAATTTAATTTTTGGTCATCTCTGCATTCAAGTGGATTCTCTCACTTTTTACAAAAACCTGTAAAATTTGGTTGGTAACCAAAAGCAAATTTTAAAATTTTAAAAGTTTAGAAGTTTACATTTTTCCTTTTTCCTTAAGCTTTTACTTCGTTAAAGCCTTTTCCGGAATTCGCAGTATTTTCTAGTTAAAAACATCGGCATAGAGCATTATGTGTATTGAACGTTACATGTATGTTTTCAGTTTCTAAAGTCATTCAATTAATTTTATATATGAAGAGGGATTTATTTTTGTTTAGTAATCGCATATTTTCTAATTAAATTTCTTCCAAAGTACGTGTTTGGAAGATATTTAAGTCATATAAATATGTATTGAAAGTTACCTTAACAAAATGTTATATATTAATTAACTGTGAGTTTAAAATTATTAAGATGAAGTTAAAGCCAGCATTATCTAACATAAATACTAGAAATTTCTGCCAAATTTACGAAAAATATGTATTGAACGTTACCTTAACAAAATTGTTTTTATTGATTAATTGTGGATTTTAAATTATTAAGATAAAGTTGAAGGCAGAAAATACCTGATTTTCGTGGGTGCATACATACATATGTGTATGTATTGAACGTTACTTGTACAAAATGCTTTTATATACTCTCTAAACACGTTTTTAGCCTAAGTAGGTAACAACAGTTTGAAATATTATCAAATTCCTAGGTATATGTATTGAACGTTACTCTGACAAAATTGATTTTTATTAACAATTTTAAAGTGCTTTAAAGTTTATTGTACTATATTTCAAATGATGTTAGTTTTATGTGGAATTGTTTATAATTCATACAAATAAAAATGTTATTCATAAAATATATTAGGTATTGAACGTTACCTTAACAAAATATTATATTTAATTGACTGTGAGTTTAAAATTATTAAGATGAAGCTAAATCCAGTATTATCTAATATAAATACTAGCCATTTCTTCAAAATATACAAAAATATGTATTGAACGTTACCTTAACAAAATTGTTTTTATTGATTAACTGTGGATTTTAAATTATTAAGATGAAGTTAAAGGCAGAAAATACAAGATTTTAGTGTCTGCATACTTACATATGTGTATGTATTGAACGTTACTTCTACAAAATGCTTTTATATTCTCTCTCAACACGTTTGTAGCCTAAGTAGGTAACAGCAGTTTGAAATATTATCAAATTCCTAGATATACATATGTATTGAACGTTACTCTGACAAAATTACTTCTTATTAACAATTTTAAAATGCTTTAAAGTTTACTACATGGCAAATGTTGTTAATTTTTGTGGAATTGTTTATAATTCATACAAATGAAAATGTTATTCATAAAAAATATTAGGTATTGAACGTTACCTTGACAAAATGTTATATATTAACTAACTGTGAGTTTAACATTATTAAGATGAAGTTAAATCCACTATTATCAAACATAAATATTAGGAATTTCTTCAAAATTTACAAAAATATGTATTGAATGTTACCGCAACAAAATTTTTTTTATTGATGAACTGTGGATTTTAAATTTTTAAGATGAATTTGAGGGCACAAAATACCTGATTTTGGTGCATGCATACATACATATGTGTATGTATTGAACGTTACTTCTAAAAAATGCTTTTATATTCTCTCTCAAAACACTGTTAGCCTAAGTAGGTAACAGCAGTTTGAAATATTATCAAATTCCTAGATATATGTATTGAACGTTACTCTGACAAAATTGATTTTTATTAACAATTTTAAAAAGCTTTAAATTTTACTATATATCAAATGTTGTTAATTTTTGTGGAATTGTTTATAATTCATACAAATGAAAGTGTTATCCATAAAATATATTAGGTATTGAACGTTACCTTAAAAAAATTTTATATTGATCAACTGTGGATTTTAAAAGAGAAAGATGAAGTTAAAGCCAGAAAATACCTGATTTTCGTGGCTGCATACATACATATGTGTATGTATTGAACGTTACTTCTAAAAAATGCTTTTATATTCTTCCTCAAAACGTTGTTAGCCTGAGTAGGTAACAGCAGTTTCAGATATTATCAAATTCCAAGATATATGTATTGAACGTTGCTCTGACAAAATTGATTTTTATTAACGATTTTAAAATACATAAAAATTAAAATGTTATTCATAAAAAATATTAAGTTTCAATTTTCTTTTCTTCAATTTTTAGCTTCATGATACCTAGAAAAATAGTAGCAGTAGCAGAAAACTAAAAACTGGGTAAGTCCATTATAGTGTTTTTGTAGAAAAACTATAAAAACGTTTTTTATAAGTAACTTTTATTCGTGAGTCTTTTTAATTAATATAAAAAAAAATTTATATAATATAATTTATATATTTTTTAAATAAAAGTGAAAACCTTTGTTTTATGCCCAGATAGAAATACAAAACTTACGCCACGTTTCTACTTCTTTATGTGTTAATGCTTACTGTAGAGGGCAACGCGAGGTAAAAAAGTTGTCCGAAATATGTAAAAATTTCATGCCAAGTATATTTTTTCTTGTTACTCCTGCTCTCCCATCAGCAGATCACAGAATAAATATCATGCAACATGGCAACATTCTTAACATGATTGAAAAGTGTTTTGTAAATATTTTTATGCATGAAATATTTATTTATTTACACGTAAATATTTATTGTTCTATATGGCTGAGTGAAGTTGCTGCTGCATCACTACACCTCCAACCATCTCGTCTCTTTGGAAATATTTTAAAACTCGCAAAAAATAAATTTAGTAGAAACCTTCATTTCTCAGAATATATCGATTAAAAATTCTGAATAAAATTTTTCAAACAGAAGGCAGGGGCTAAACCATTTTTCCTTTTTCTATATGCGCATAAATTTTCCTTCATAAAATATATTAATTAAATCTTTTCTTTTTTTTTGCGCTGTTTTCTGTTCACTTCAACAAACATGACTCGAAATTGCAAAGCGAAATCATTGCCAAATATGAAAAGTTCGCTTATCTGTAAATATTATTTATTAAATTCGTCGTGTTTTGTTGGTGTTTTTGTTTTGTTTAATTTTCTACGCTTTGCAAATGTAAAGGGAAGATAATGTAGGCATCTATATAAGGGTTGTATTGAAAAATATCTTTTTATACGTGATGGCAGTGTATTTTTCACTCACCAATAAATTTTCTTATTTACCTACAAATTTGTGCCAAGCAAACATATTACTATGAAATGGTCAAAAGTTTTAATTTGGAAGCAGCAAATGGGGAAGGAACCTAAAAAGGCATAGCTGTTAATATTGAAGTCACATATTTGATGCGTTTTTATGCAAACTAAACGTGATTTACGTTTAATTTTTTTAAGGGAGAAAGTACAAAATCCATATATTGTTTTGTTCGAAAAATCGAAGTTTGGCTAAATTGGAGTTTTTATAGCAAAATAAAATAATATTAGTTCAATATTGATGAAAGCTTTTTAAATCCCATGATTTTCAGTATGTTCGAGATTTCGAACTTAAATTCGAATTTCGAAAATTATCATGCAGCCCTAACTTTTTATGTAAAAAATAAAAAAATATCATATATGGAGCTGTATTCGAAATTTCGAATTAAACAACTATGCATTTTTCATAGTTCCATTGAAATTTTTGTCACTTGGTAATCTTTTGTATTAGGGATTCAAGTGTTGCCAGCTTACAGAGTGCAGGCACTCTGTTTAAAAGTTTAATTAAAATATACCAAAGTATTTATGCAACGTGAGATTTTTTGAGTTCAATAAAATTTTGAACTTCAGAATATATTAAAAAAGTTTAATTATTAGCAAACAAGGTAATATTTTTATGTGCAAAATAAATTACATGGCAGTGATGCCTACAAGTGATTTTGAATATTTGGAAGCCTTCCTTGGCTGGTTTTGATGAAGCACATGCCGCATGTCCAAATGTGGCCCACTTTTTCACTAATTGCTGGCTGTATATCACGTTAATTGTAAAACACAATGCTGGCCCCCAAGGTTTACTTATTGGCATAACACAATGTCCTCACTATCTATGCGCTGTCACATATAATTTATGGGGTCTCAGATGGATATTTCGCTGCATTACAAACGGAATGACAAAGTGAATATACCCTCCAATTCTCCAATTTTTGGAGGGTATAAAAATGGCATTCTAATAATATTTTCTATAAAATATTTCCCAATTTTGCAACAAAAAATCTTAAAAACAAATTTTTTTTTAACGCACCCGCATGTTTGCTGGGATATTATACAAGACAGATGCTTCAAACTTTAGGCGTATGAGTTGTAGGCCCAGCAAAGCAACAGCTTATTTCCACAACACTATACACATACCACGAAAAGCGCCTTATCTGTGTTGCGTAAAATGTATGTGTATTGTGTGGTAAATGTAAACCAAAAAATTTTTTTTATTTATTTTTTCTTGGCAAAAGGAGGCTGCTGGGATGGCGTTAAAAATACCTTTATTATACATGAGCAGGTTCGATAATGCCGATTTTCTCTACCAGACATTTGTGTGTGTGTGCGAGTGTGTTGTTTTTCTTCCTGAATTTTCATTAAAATTACAGTCATTTATTTATATACAAGCGTATGTATTGAATTCAAGGACTTTTATGAAATTTTCTAAAAATATTCCTTTGCGTCGTTGTATTAAAATAAAGATATTGATTAAGATTTGTGTCGTTTGTATTTTTGTGTTTTTTTTACATATATTTTTTTTAAATTTTCTTAAACGGGTGTTTGCTGATATTGAACAGAACTTGTAATATTTTATGCATAAGAGCTATGTGATAGTAAAGGTATATATATATGATATCGGTTAATATAATCACCCCCATCATGAATAATTTTTCCCTCGAAATTTTTCCCTTTTCCCTAAAATTGCAATCATGAAAAAATTCCCCGTGAATGATTTCACGCTAAAATTAAATTCCCCTGATCGTGAATGATTTTTTCCCCGGTAGTTTTTTCACTTTTCCCTTTAATTTATGCACTTAGTTTTTGGTGGGGAATAGATTAGAAAATGTAAGTATTTTCTATTATAATTCGAATATTAGACAAAAACTTTATAAGACAAAAACTTATGTTTTTTGCAACAAATCAATTGCCTGCGTCTTTGTAAAACTTGTTGCTCCAATTCTAAAGATTAAGAATATTTTTAAATTGTTTTGTCTGGTTTACAAAATGCATCCAAATTATTTCATTACTAAATATTTAGTCATATGTTGATTTCTTTTCTAAAAAAGAATGTTACGTATTTTGCACTTTTCAATAAAAAATGGCAATATTATTGCATTTGGAAAATGTGAATTTATTACAAATGAATGCACCATCTCTTGCGAAAAATTATTTTTCTTTTAAAAATGCGCCCAATTGTAGTTTTTAGGAAAACTGTGATAAAATGTTACATATTTTTCAGAAAAGAAATCACCAATACTCTTTTTAATTTTTTTTTAAATTATTTCTTAAACTTAAATTTTTCAACACAAATTCTTTGATTTTTTATGTTGTTTTCGGCTTCTTATCGTTTTTTGCATTCACTGAGAACTGATAGCGGGAATGATTTCTCACGGGAGATTCACGATAATATTTTTCCCTTCGAGTGGAATAAAAATTTCATGTGAACAAAAATTCCCCTTGTTGTTCACGATAGAGGTGAATGTTTCTGTGTATATAGAACTTAATAATAACAGAATAGTCCAAATGTTGCTGTTTAAGTTAATTACAAAAAATATTTTTGATGTGTTAACATCTATACGCGCGCCTCTAGGGCAGTAAACTATCAGTTTCAATACATACGCAAGTGTAAGGTGTAAGATGTAAGAGTAAATCATCGTTTGTTTGTTCGTTGCTTGGCAGTCGGTATTGAAAGTGATTATTGGGCGATTTTCATATAATTTTCCCACGCGATTTTCTCCGGAAATTCATAGCCGATTTTATTAATTTTTGAATTAAAACGCTAGTGCGGGTTTCGACGAAGAATTTAGGACAAAAATTAAGGCGATCCGATATCGGCGAGCGGAGATTTAAGTTTTTTAATTCGGAGTATTAATTTGGAGTGATATTAAAAAAGTGTTTTATGTTGATCTTCGTGACGTGGTTATACGTACATATATAAAAATGAGATAGCAAGACAGCAACGTATGTAGCTTATGTACAAACATAACAATGTATGTATGTACATTTGTCTGTTGCTTTGCATTCTTTTTGTTTTTTGTGGGTTTAATATAAAATAAATAAACAAAAAGGTGTTAACACATCGCCCGTGAGTTCGAACACTCATTGATTTTGTTTTATTAATCTGTTATTAATCAGACAGAAAGAATTATAAATTAAAAACTTACCCCATTTCTTCATAAAAATTATGAAACTCTAATAACAGCGTAATAAAACAAAATTTCATATGAAATTTGCTGTATTACACTCTTATAAGCCTCTCATAATTTTTATGAATAAGGGGGCTAATTTATGAAAATAAAAAGAAAAATCTAATTTATAACAGATTAATAAAGCAAATTTTAAACCACTGCCCCTTGCACCAAAATATATTCAACTAAAATTCCTTGAAAAATTGTAAACCTTTTAAAAATGTACCATTTCAAGCAACATCAACATCTCAAGTAAATACATTTACAATAGAACATCCATCCCCCTTAATACTCGTAGTGATGTTACAACCTGTAGTTATCAGCCATTTCAGTTGACTATAGTCAACAAGTAGACTATAGTTATAGTAAATGTATAAAATACACTATAATCAACGAGCAGACTACCATCAACCAAAAGACATTGTAATTCCATACAAATGCGTTTTTAATTATCTATGGCAAAGCAAAAGATAGAAAGAAGTAATTTACCAAGAAATAGTACTCACCGATATAAAAACTTCTTCGGCCTGTTGTAAAATGGCCACGCGTGACCAGCCGAATTTCTTCATCAACTTAATTCTAGTGGGATTATGAACTGTAGCCGAGGGATGAGTACGAAATAAAGTGGGAAAACGGCTACGATCGGACAGTGCAGGTGATGAGGCGCCATAGCAAAGCTGTAAAGAAAATATTTTATATAAAAATTTTTTTTTTTTAATTTCTACAACAAAACTTTTTTTAAACAGCTACTATTTGGAAAGGGTAAAAGTTTTGCCGAACAAAAAGTTTCATATAAATGGAGAAATAAATTTTAATATTTTGTTGTTTGAAAGAAAACAGAACAATTCAAAAACAAAAGAGCCAGAGAACAACAACTCTTTAGGGTGTGAAGAAGAGATTGTTAAAGGTGCCCAAGAGATAAACAACAATGGGAAATTTATGTTTCTAGAAAACACTTAAGCAAAGATTTTTTTTTGTAATTTCCTAAAATATTTTCATATAAAAAAAAACAACAATAGGACTGTTCACAAATATGAGCAACTCAGATAATTAATTGTTTTAGCTTCACAAAAAGTGTTATCTGTACATGAAAATATAAATCCAAATTTGGCTCAACCATATACGAGGCCTGTTCAAAAAGTAAGTAAAATTTTTTTTTTTAAATTTCGGGCACTGCATGCGTGCAAAAATAGCCGCATATTCCGAGTTTCAGCTATTTAACACATTTAATTTGTTTGTGAGGGCCATTAAAGTGCATATTCGGCAATTTTTGTTGAAAAAAAAGTGGATCAAATAATTTGAAAATTTTGTGCAAAAAATGGAATTTAGTGCTTTAAAGAAATAGAAATATTGAATCAGAAAAAACGTTTACAAATGGTACAAGCTTTTCAAAAAAGGGACGGGAAGATATGAATGGTGACGTATGACGTGGGTTCTGGACGTCACAATAGCCGTTCGCAAGGATTTCGTTTTGCAACGAATTTTCGAACAGACCTCGTATACAATTTTTTCCAAATAATGGAAGACTCTAAAGGGAATATTCGATAGGGACGCGAACACTAAGCTCCGGAAATTTTGCGGAAAGCATTGAAAGATGCTAAAAAAAATGGACACAAAAGTGTCAACACTGTCAGCAAAGACTTGAAGGATATTATCCAACAGAAAAAAAACTATAAAGGCTCTGGTAAAGATTTCCACTACTTAAAATAATTTTTTTTTTATTAATTTAAGAAAAAAGTTATATATAAAAAAAATTGGTAGAATAATTTTGTGTCACACTGTACACATTTTTTAGGACTTTTTTAGTATTTGGTTGCTTGTGAAGCTCATTTCTAGAGCTTATAAGTATTTTAGAGCAGTTTTTGTGTTATGGTTGCGGCAACCATATTATGGTTGTAGCCAACAATATATGATTGTGGCAAACCAAATTATTGTGGTATTGTAAATATATAAGTTGCACTTCCTTTGAGGCATATTTATAGATAATATATAGATAACAAAAAATATAAGCATTCTTTGTATCGAAATCTATCTACCCACTGTGCAGCTGGTGTAATTTTTGCGGTAAAAACTCATTTATGTTCATTATGTTTCAAATTTGATACCACTTTACATATTTTATATTCTTCCTACACGAAAAAAAAAGCAAATGTTTGAAGAATAACAAAACATTTACACACTGAAATTAGAATCACTTGAATGTTTTCAAGTTGTTTTTAAAACGAAAAATAACACTCCAACACACGCATTTAGTGAGTTTAATAATCGTTTTATATAACAAAGAAAAAACACACACCTCTGGAAAAATTTTAATATATTTCAAAATGAAAATTTTGTAAATAAGGAATTTTTAGGAATTGGTTTTTGGTAATAAATAAAATAAATGAGTTCTTAGTGACTTAAAGCAATTTTTATTTGATATTACTTTTATTAACTTACCACAATAAGATTCCACATTTTTGCCGCTTCGGCAACTGTTGTACAGACGGTACTGCAACCGGCCAGCAACATCAACTTTTGCGGTTTATTGTAGAGAAGATTGTACATGACGCTGGCGCCCAAACCAGGTTCACACTGAAATTAAACAAAAGCCAAGTGAAACCGCACGTTAAAGAATGTTAAGAAATGTTGTAGTTTATTGCTTTGCAAATAACAGAAAACATTTTCAGTACATTATTTCCAAAAGAATTTAAGAACTTACGGCCTAATTTTGTAAATAAAATAAAAATTTTCGTCTGGGTATTTATATTGAAACAAGAAATAAAATAAAACTCAAATTTCTTTCTAGTGCCAAAATAAAATCCCCAAACGGATATTTTTATTTTATTTACAAAAACAGGTCCGTAATAAAATTCGTTGTGAGTGAGAGCAAGTTTTTACAATCTTCATTCCAATTGAAAGAATTGTTGGATATTTTTCGTTGTAGAAAACTAATTTGCTAACCGAAAAATTGTACATTTTATGATATCTAATAAAAATTTCTGGCCTTTTAAAGGACTGTTCTGTAGAATTTTCTATTAAGAAGCGACAAAAAAGTGGAAACGACATACAGCGGAGAATTTTGACAATAAAAAATTGTAATGGATCGTCTGATTGTAATAAAATTGGGGAGGTATTAGGTTAGTGTTTAGATAGTGTATCTTTAATACCAACGGAGCCAGGGCACCCCAAAAGGGATGCACTTTTCATAGTGACTTGCATTTTTTATGATGACTTGCATTTTTCATAATGACTTGCACGTTTTATGATGACTTGCATTTTTTATGATGACTTGCACTTTTTAAGATGACTTGCATTTTTCATAATGACTTGCACTTCTTATAATGACATGAATTTTTTATGGTGACTTGCACTTTTTAAGATGATTTGCATTTTTTATGATGACTTGCACTTTTTATGACGACTTGCACTTTCTCTAATGACTTGCACTTTTTTAATATGACTTGCACTTTCTATAATGACCTGCACTTTTCCGATGTATTTTTCATAATGACTTGCACTTTTTACGGTGACTTGCACGTTTTATGATGACTTGCACTTTCTAAGATGACTTGCATTTTTTATGGTGACTTACATTTTTTATGATGACTTGCCCTTTTTCTAATGACTCGCACTTTTTATGAAGACTTGCATTTTTATTATGACTTGCACTTTTTATGATGACTTTTGCATTTTTCATAATGACTTGCACTTTTTATAATGACTTGCATTTTTTCAAAATAACTTGCATTTTTTATAATGACTTGCACTTTTTATAATGACTTGCACTTTTTACGATGACTTGAATTTTTTATAGTGACTTGCACTTTTTATAATTACTTGCATTTTTATAGTGCACTTTATACGATGACTTCCAGTTTTTATGAAGACTTGCACTTTTTATAATAACTTGCATTTTTTCAAAATAACTTGCATTTTTTATAATGACTTGCACTTTTTATTATGACTTGCACTTTTTACGATAACTTGAATTTTTTATAGTGACTTGCACTTTTTATAATTACTTGCATTTTTATAGTGCACTTTATACGATGACTTCCATTTTTTATGATGACTTGCACTTTTTATAAAGACTTGCACTTTTTATTATGACTTGCACGTTTTATGATGACTTGCACTTTCTAAGATGACTTGCATTTTTTATGGTGACTTACATTTTTTATGATGACTTGCCCTTTTTCTAATGACTCGCACTTTTTATGAAGACTTGCATTTTTATTATGACTTGCACTTTTTATGATGACTTTTGCATTTTTCATAATGACTTGCACTTTTTATAATGACTTGCATTTTTTCAAAATAACTTGCATTTTTTATAATGACTTGCACTTTTTATAATGACTTGCACTTTTTACGATGACTTGAATTTTTTATAGTGACTTGCACTTTTTATAATTACTTGCATTTTTATAGTGCACTTTATACGATGACTTCCAGTTTTTATGAAGACTTGCACTTTTTATAATAACTTGCATTTTTTCAAAATAACTTGCATTTTTTATAATGACTTGCACTTTTTATAATGACTTGCACTTTTTACGATAACTTGCATTTTTTATAGTGACTTGCACTTTTTATAATTACTTGCATTTTTATAGTGCACTTTATACGATGACTTCCATATTTTATGATGACTTGCACTTTTTATAAAGACTTGCACTTTTTATTATGACTTGCACTTTTTATAACGACTTGCACTTTTGATGATAACTTGCACTTTTTATGATGACTTGCACTTTTTATTATGACTTGCACTTTTTATAACGACTTGCACTTTTGATGATGACTTGCACTTTTTATGATGACTTGCACTTTTTATAATGTATTATACTTGCACTTTTTATAACGACTTGCATTTTTGATGATGACTTGCACTTTTTATGATGACTTGCATATTTCATAATGACTTGCACTTTTTATGATGACTTGCACTTTTTATGATGACTTGCACTTTTTACAATGAGTTGCACTTTTTATAATGGCTTGCATTTTTTTATAATGACCTGCACTTTTTATAATGGTTTGTACTCTTTTTCCTTACTAATATCATAAATATGAAAGTAGGTGAAATTTGGCATAGAAATAGTTTAAGATCCGAGGAATAACATAGGGTGGTTTTTGCTTTTGGAAATGATCGTATTGAGGGGTCAAGGGTGGTTGAACATGTTTATAAATGTTTATAAACATATGAAATTATTAAACTGATAGCTAAGAACGTTTTAAACTTTCATACAGTAAAAACACAACACATCATTGACATAACATACACAGAAGGTAGTAATATATGATTAAAGATTGAAAATATCTAGCAATCATCATCAAATGCGGCAATAAAGAATAGAGATTTTGAAACAAATAAGTTTTACACAACAACATATCTTTATTTAAGCCTATTTCACCAGAAATAGCTGTATGTGAATTGAGCAACTAACTATTTTGCCAATTCGGTATTAACCAACATTTACTTGTTATGCAAAGCCGCACTACTCCCAGGGAATATAAAATGTTTTTTTAACTAAACACTTTCCTAACTATGACCACGTTCTCACTTGAAACTTTGAATGGGAGTAAAAAAATATATAAAAGCACACGCCAAAAACCCATTGAGTTGCAATAGAAGTTTAGGCTAGAAAGTTCACAAGCATTCTTTGGTCACAAACATAAAATTGTGTCAAGGTGTAGCAAGGGCGCACGCAAACTAAAACTATTAAAATGCAGATTTTTTTCGTTGCGAAAAAAATAATAATGAAATCTAATCAGCAAGTTCATATGCAAAAAGTGAAGTTATTTTTCACAACAAGAAAAAAAAACATGAAGTTTGTTAGCATGAACATAAAGCTGAGTTCGTGAGAGCAGTGATAGTGAGAGTGGTAATACATATAAGCATAGTCTACTTTTAGGCAGTGATATCGAAACAAAATTTGCTGTATGTGATATTTGCAATAACAATTTGTTGCTGCTCATCCGTAGGAAAATAAAACACAAGGAGAGCAAAAAACAAGTAAGAACATTAAATTCGACCGGGTCAAATCTTTAATACCCTCAAAATATGTATATAGTAAATAAAAACTCGGTTTTTATTCTTCTTAAGACTTGTTCCTATTAAAATTTAAGTTTTATGGTATATGTTTTAAGTAAAGAGAGAAAAATATTTATTTTAAGACGGTCGTTTCTAATGAGTTTGGAGCAGCAGGGCTACGACACCTTCCCATCAGCATAAAAGCAATTTACGTTATTTTTGCAGTTAATATTTTATATCAACGATAAACTAAACATTTTTAACCTTTTGTGTCACAGATCCTTTAAGACATTTCTGTGACTCTATTTTCACAGAGTCACTACGGGAAGGGCCGTGGCACGAGACATCTCACCTTTGTCGTAAAAACTTAATAAGTAATTTTTTGGGGTAATTAAGTGTAGGAAAAAAATTTTTGTTGTATAGAGTCATTTAAGGAGCAAAGGTGGGAGGAAGGATAGGACAGGAGAAGAGTAGGGAATATCTCAGCTTTGTCGCTCATGTAACAAAAAATTAACCGACGAAGTAAAAAGGTTGAAATAGCTACAAAAAATGTTCCAACTTCTCATCTTTCTTCATCTCTCCCCGGGGCCCCTTAATACTATCCCCTCTTTTCTAGTTTCGGCACAATGCAGTGCATATGTAGGGGTCATACCCTGAGTGCTGGTCAAAAAAAAAAAAAATTATTAAATTGTATTCATAAGGAATGGAATTTGTTAAATATTTACACTACGCCCACTAAAAGGGTCGGGGGTATAAAAATGGATTTTTTTATATTCTGGCTCCGAGCTCAATGCTTGGGACACTCTTTGACATAAAAATATAATAAGTGGTGACAAAAAAATTTCGCATGAGTACTGTTAATGAAAAGTGTAGCGGCTTTCGAAAACAGCTGTTCTGCTCTGCTGTATAGGTTGACTAATTAATGACTACTATTGACTTTCCTTTGTGCCTTGGTGTATTTATCATGTCTTTCTGAATAATTAGCCCATAAATTTGGATTGAATGTAATGCTAGGAACACAACTGCGACGAACGACGAATTTTTGGTCGCGAATATTCGTCGCCAAAAATAAAACACATTGGTGTATATGAAAATGCACACAATCGTGGCGTTGGGCGAAATTCGTCATACTCAGCGAAAGTTGAAATACATTTATTTCTATATGTTTCGTCAGCGAACGACGAGCAAAACAGTATCGGGTGCCCAGGTTTCATATACTCAAACTGTTTTTTTGTGGAAAAACATAGTTTGCTACTGTATTGTTGCATGTGGCACGAAAATTTTCTGTGCATACTAAAAATGCATTTACTAATTCACAAAAATGTATCATTCGGACGACTTTTTATTAATTTTGAACACATTTTATAATATAGTTTTTCTTTCTATTTCTCACTTTTTCATATGGTCACCCCATCAGCTGTTAAATGAAAATAATTATTTATTTACAGACAAAAAAATTTTCAGAAAATATTTACAAAAAGGAATTTGTTCTGAAAAAAATGGACAACACAGGGATAATTATTGAGTGTCTAAACAATCTGACTGGCATCAGAGGATTACAATGATTTAAAAAACAAATATTAAAATTTTGTTTGCTTATTATTTTAATTTATTCGTCGTTATTGTGTTTCATACGACGAATTTATAGAGCGATTTTTTATCAACGAATTCGTCGTACTAAGCGAAATTCGTCGTTCGTCCCAGTTGTGTTCCTAGCATAATATAAAAATATATTATTTGCTTAACAAAATTATAAAAAAAAACTTTAAAAATTAAGTTTTTTTAGAGATAGATTTAGTTCTTCTTAGGGAAACTTTATCCCCTCTTCAGCCCATTTACGAACTTGACCGGTGCTATCCTTCAAAATTTATCTACAACAAACTTCAAGGGTCTGGCTCTTTTTATTTGGACTACATTGTGATTTCCATAGACGGATGGACGGACATGGTCATCACTGACTAAGAATATATACACTTTATGTTGCCTTAGAGCAATATTTCGCTGCGTTGCATACGTAATGGCAACGTGAATATACCCTCCAATATTTTTTAGAGGTTAGAAACACAACAAATTCCCCTAAAAGTATGCTAATAATATAACAACAAGAAATATTTCAATAATTGCTTGAGGGCGGCTGCCTTTGTTTTATTTTCACAAACCGCCCACCAAACGGTCAGTCTTTTATTTTTAAATCCTTAAACTGTTACACTCGCATATGTTGCGCATTTTCGTGCCTGTCTATTTCCGTTTGGTTTTTTTTTCTTGTTTGCTTTTTGCTCCACAATTCATTTTTATAGTCATTAGTAGCATTCCGCACCAGGGAATATTATTTTAATATTTTCCCTGTTATTCTGCTTATTGTTTTATTATAACGACGTCTTACAGCTTTCATGTGGTGTTGGTTGGGTAGAAAGAGCTCGCGTATGCTTTTGTGTGTGCATGTGTGTAAGCGTGTGTATTTAACTTGTACTTCCGGTTAAACGTGTAAAGCATACTTTTTTGATTGGCTTGTTGTAGCTGCTGGCTGGTGTTGTTGCTGCTGTGGGTTGCATGTTCTTTAATTTACTTATTTATTTACTTGTATACTTTTTTTAATATCCTTTTTTTTTGTATTAAAACTCTTATATTTTTGGTTTTGTTTGGTTTTTTTTTTATTTATTTATTTGGCAAATAAGTTTTCTTTTAGAAATATTCTTAATGGAAAAATATCAAGTTATTAACTAAATCTGTTGAGTTGCCAGTAAATGCTGTGCATGTGATTTTAGTGGTTTTGTTTTATAAATACAAGGTTTCTTTGGGCTTAAAATTTTTGTATGAAAGTTACTGGAATTTTTAATTTATTCGTAAAAGAAAATTAATAAAGTGTATTTGAAATCTATTTTAAGAAAGTTTTGCATGAACAATTTTTAATAAAATGCCTTTCAAAGTTAGCTTAAATTGGAATGTGGGGTGTATACATATAATTATTTAATTAAAATATTTTATTGAAATATCTTACCAAAGAGATTTAAAAATTTCCATTTGTTTAAAGACTTACAGCCTTTTTTGGCATTGGCTTACTTGTAAACGCTCATTTCTATAGCGTATTAGTATTTTAGACCAATTTTTTGTGTTATGGTTGCGGCAATCATATTATGGTTGTGACCAATAATATATGTTTGTGGCAAACATATTATTGTGGTTTTGTAAATATATAGCTTGCACTTCCTTTGAGGCATATTTATAGAATTTATTTATTTAACAAAAAATTTAAGCATTCTTTGTATGGAAATCCATCTACCCACTGTGCAGCCAAAGAGAATTAAAACTTCCTACTTGTTTAAAGACTTGCAGCCTCATTTATACGGAGAAATTTGATTCGTAAGAGTCTTATAAAATCAAAATTTGTTTTATTAAGCTGTTACAAATCAGAAAAAAATTATAGCTAAAGCTCTTAAGAGAAAATTATAGCGGCCTTACAAACAACTTCAAAATACAAGGTTTCTTTGGGCTTAACAATTTGTGTGTGTTATTTAAAATACCATTTGTTTGAAAGTATAGTTTCCATTTGCTGTTCTACGATTTTTGTTTTTCAAAAATAATCCGAATTTTTTAATTTTAAGCTCTAAGTAATTCCGATTAGCATATTTGGGTTTTTTTGATGTGTTAACATCTATACGCGCGCCTCTAGGGCAGTAAACTATCAGTTTCAATACATACGCAAGTGTAAGTGTAAGACGTTGTTTGTTTGTTGTTGTTGCTTGGCAGTCGGTATTGAAAGTGATTATTGGGCGATTTTCATATAATTTTCCCACGCGATTTTCTCCGGAAATTCGTAGCCGATTTTATTAATTTTTGGATCAAAACGCTAGTGCGGGTTTCGACGAAGAGTTTAGGTCAAAAATTAAGGCGATCCGATATCGGCGAGCGGGGATTTAAGTGTTTTAATTCGGAGTATTAATTTGGAGTAATATTAAAAAAGTCTTTTATGTTGATCTTCGGTTTTGTCTTATGCATAGCAAAGAGAATAGTGACGTGGTTATACGTACATATATAAAAATGAGATAGCAAGACAGCAACGTATGTAGCTTATGTACAAACATAACAATGTATGTATGTATGTACATTTGTCTGTTGCTTTGCATTCTCTTTGTTTTTTGTGGGTTTAATATAAAATAAATAAACAAAAAGGTGTTAACACATCGCCCGTGAGTTCGAACACTCATTGATTTTTTTTGTGTAGGTACACTCACCTCAGCCATTTATTTGACTCCGAGATTATGAAAGTAAGAAGGGTTTTGTGTCTTCGGCGAATTTCGAATGTCGAAAAAAAATTGATCAAATTATTTTGCATTAAATTTGTAAACAATGGAATTAAATTAAATTAAGTGTTTCAAATGCTGACTGTGGCATACGGTGATAGCACTCGGAGTGAGAAAAAATTTTGCTGGTGCTACACGATTTTCAAAGAAGCTCTAGAAAATGTAAATGACGACGTTTGTCCTGAATGCCAGCATATCAACAGCCGATGAAAATGTTGAGAAAGTTAAAAAAATTATTAAGGAAAATCGTCAAAGTGAAGAAAATTGTTCCAAAAAATAGTGGAATCGTCAAGTTGCTAAGCATGTCGGCATATCGGTTTGTTCATGTCACACAATTTTGGCAGACATTTTTGGTCCTGAAGCATGCTGTAGCGAAGTTTGCTCCAAAATTATTAATAATTTTATAAAAAAAATTAATTTTGTGGCCAAAAACAACCTCATAATTCTGCCTCAGCATTCACAAGATTTGACTTCCTGCGACTTTTCCCTGATCCCAAAATTGAAGAGGCCCATGAAAGGACTACGTTTTGTGGCGATTAAGGAGTCAAAAACAGAAAAGCTGGAATAACTCTAGGAAATAGCAAATACAGCATATCAGAAATGCTTCGCAGATGGGAGAAAACGTTTTTCCAGCTGAGCAGAACTATTTTAACGGCAACAAAATAGAAATTGATGAATAAATAAATAAAAAAATAAAAAATTAAAATTTAACTTAATTTTTGAACAGACCTCGTATATTAACATTTAACATAAAAACCTGAGTTGTTACAATTACATTAGAAATTTGATCATAGAAATTTGATCATCTCCAGTCAGTTAATGCTTCTAGAAGTCCTCATTCAGCCCGAATTAAAATTACCAACAGCAGAAACTTAAAATTTCCTAAAAACACTTCTTTTATCATATTTTTATACAAAAACAAGTAAAAACGTTATATTCGACTGGGTCGAATCTTAAATACCCTCCAAATATTTAGTAAGTGAATTTAAAATGTTTAACTTGGTGGGACAGATTTCCTTTATATAATATCGTACGTCAACGCCCACTAAAGGGGCGGGGTTCAAAAAACATACAATGTCATATTTTCCACAGACGAACGTATGGGCATTGCTAGACCGTCCTAGACTTCATCACTGATCAAGAATATATTTACTTTATGGGGTCCAATTCTCTTTGGAGGGTATAAAAACTGTATTTTGGCGGGGTCGCTCTGGCAAGGGCTGTGGGGGAATCATTTCACCTTTGTCATAAAACTGTAAAAATAAATGCTTGGGATAATTATATACAAAATTAAAATTTCTTTTTTTTTATAGGGTCATTTAGCGGGCAAAGGGGGAGGAGGGGGTAGGGCAGCAACAGGCAGTCATAAAATTCTAAAGATAAATGCTTGGGATGATTATATACAAAATATAAACAAATTTTTTTTTTGGTAGGGTCATTTAGGAGGCAAAGGAGGAGGGGGGGGGGCAGGGGGTAGGGAAGAAATCGGCAGTCATAAAACTCTAAAGATAAATGCTTGGGATGATTATATACAAAATTTAAAAAAAAAAAATTTTTTTTGGTAGGGGGCAAAGGAAGAGGTGAGGGGGGGAGGTAGGGCAGAAATCGGCTGTCATAAAACTCTAAAGATAAATGCTTGGGAGATTTTATACAAAATTTAAAAAAAAATTTTTTTTTTTTGGGTCATTTAGGGGGCGAAGGGGAAGCAAGGGGTAGGGCAGAGTAGTACCAGGTTTCGTCTCAGCTTCGTCATTAAACTTAAAAGTGTTATTTTTATGAATTGTAGGCTTAAGTAAAACAATTTGTTAAATTTTTATGCTATTTTTGCCTATAATAACGCCCACTGAAGTGGGCGGGGTCAAAAAATATTTTTATTTTATTTAATGGCTCCAAGTTTAAGGCGTTGGACCGTATTTGTTATAAAAATATATCATTTGCTTAACAAAATAACCAAAAAACTTTAAAAATTATGTTGTTTTTTCTGGGTTGATTTAGTTCTTCTTAGGGGAACTTTTTCCCCTCTTGTCCGATTTAGCCCATCTTCGAACTTAACCTGATCTAAGCTTTATAATATATTTATGCCAAATTTCAAGAGTCTAGCTCCTTTCGTTTGGAGTGCATCGTTATTTCCACAGACGGACGGACGGACGGACATGCTCAGTTCGTCTTAGATTTCATCACTGATCAAGAATATATATACTTTATGGGGTCTGAGATGGATATTTCGATGCGTTACAAACGGAATGACAAAGTGAATATACCCTCCAAATATTTTTTGGAGGGTATAAAAACTCATTTTAGCTGAAATTTCCCTTTTTATTTAGAAGGCCATAATTTATAATATTTCGCAACAGCCATATTTGCCTAATTTTTGCCAAAAGAAAGTAGCACCTTTTAAAACTTCAATTTAATCTAATTCTTAAATTGGTCGCAATTCTACTCCAATAAAAATTGCATAAAAGTTTGTATTTTCCTTTAAGTACATTTACATACTGCTTTTAAATTGCCATCCCCGATGTGCATGGGCGGGCGTATGATTAATATTAATTCAATAAAATTGCTCACAATTCATTTAACTTTCTAATTTCCTATACTTTTGCCCCCCTACTTCTAAAATTACATATTTAAGAATTATTTATTCGTTTGTATGTTTTATGACTTATTTAATAAATGTGTGTTCATTTATTATATTAAATTTCCACTTTTCATTAACACACCCTTCATATACATATATAATTTATTTATTTATTTTTTTTATTTCATAAAACAGCAAGTAACCATTCACTTATTTTGTAATTAAGGCTTTTATTGCATAGAGAATTTTCCGTTTAATAAAAAAAATTGTTTTATATTTAGCCAACAAATTCTGACCGAGCAAACAAATGAATTAGCATGTTAAAATGTTATTAAGACTAAATGAAACATAAATCAATTTAATAAAATTTAACTAAACTTGAGATCGAAGTGTGTGTGTGTGTGTGTGTGTGTGAGTGTTAGCAATAAGTACAGTGTAACTTGCTAATATAAATACAAAAGTATTCAATAAAGGATACCCAAATAATTTAAAAATTTATTTGCTTCACAAGACGCTTAAAGCCGAGAAATTATAACTTTTTTATTAATTAATTTTTTCAGAAAAAACTTCCAGCCTTTCGCTGTAAATTAAACGTTAACAGTCGGTATCGATTAAAAGTTGTGTGTTATTTATATTGAAATTTCGCTCGATATCGATTGTGATAATTTAGTCCCTTGTGACAAAAGTAAAATATTATAAAAGTTTTAAAAATTTCTTTATTAGAAATTAATGGCACTACAGTTTGACATGCTCAGCTGTCAAATCATAGTTACTTAGATCGATGATAGTCCTCATGCAGCTAAAAAAATCACCTTATAACTGATAAAATAGCAGTTTTCATATAAAAATACCAAAAGATTAAAAACTATTATTAAAATAATATTAAAACGTCAATGCTACTTTTGAACGATACTTTTTTAAGCGGTAGATTTTAATAGACACTTTTTTAAATATCAGTATATTAAAATGTACTTTTTTTTAAAATTCACATTTCCACATAATAATATGGAAAAAATAATTTCGTTACCCCGGTATTCATAAAAAAATAAAACGTATTTGAAATCTGTTTTAAGAAAATTTTGTATGGAAAAATTTGATTGAAATACATTTCAAACTCCTTTTAAATTTTATGAATACCGGGGTTAAACTTTACTTTTTTAAAAGGTGCTTTTTAAAGAGTTACTTTTTTAAAAGCTAATTTTTTTAAAGGTACTTTTTTTAAATGTTTTTTTTTTAAATAAATTTCTTTTAAATAATTTATTTAAAAGGAGCTTTTCTGAAAGGTACCTTTTAAAAATATTTTTAAATATTTAATAGGTGCTTTATTAAATTGCACATTTTTGAAAAGTACTTTTTTGAAAGCTAGTTTTCTAGTATTATAATAAAAGACACTTGTTTAAAGCTGCATTTTTAAAAGCTACTTTTTAAAAAGGACTTTTTTAGGAGGTATCTTTTTAAAAAGTAGCTTGTTAAGAGGTACTTTTTTAAAAAGTACTTTTTTAAGAGGTACTTTTTTAAGAGGTACTTTTTTAACAAGTGATTTCTTAAGAAGCAGTTTTTTAAAAAGTACTAATTTAAGAAGTACTTTTGTAAAAAGTACTAATTTAAGAAGTACTTTTGTAAAAAGTACTTTTTTAAAAGATACTTTTTAAAAATGTACTTTTTTAATGAGTACTTTTTAAAGAGGTAGTTTTTTAAAAAGTACTTTTTTAACAGGAACTTTTTTAAGAGGTACTTTTTTAAAAAGTACTTTTTTAAAAGGTACTTTTGTAAAAAGTACTTTTTTAAAAGATACTTTTTAAAAATGTTTATTTATGAAAGGTCCTCGTTTCTAAAAGGTTCATTGTTAAAGATGCATTTTTAAAAGGTAATGCTATTTGTTTTTTGTAAATTCTTATTTTAAAGGTACTATTTTCAAAAATGCTATTTTAATAAATAACTTTTTTAAAAGTTCTTTTTTCAAGAAGGTACCTTATTAAAAAGGTTCTTTTTTTAAACATACTTTCTTAACAAAAAATTTTTTTTAAATTTTTTTTATTTTTAATTTGGTTTTAAAAAGGTACTTTTTGTAAGGTACTCTTTTAGAAGGTGCATCTCAAAAAGTACTTTTTCGAAGGCACTTTTTTGAAAGGTAGTTTTTTAAAAGTACTTTTTTAAGAGTTACTTTTTGAAAGGTATATTTTTAAAAGAACCTCGTTTCAAAAAACGTATTTTTTAAAGATTCCTTTTTAAAAAATTAATCTTTTGTAAGCTGCTATTTTAAAATGTTTGAAAGGAAATTTTTTTAAAAGTAAATGTAAGGTACTATTTTAAAATAATTTCTTAAAAGGTGTTTTTTAAAAACTGTACTTTTAAAAAAAACTGTACTTCATTTAAAAGGTACTTTTTTTAAAAAATAATTTTTGAAAAAGTAGATGTTTAAAATATAATTTTTATAAGAAAAAAGTGCTGTTTCAAAAGGTACCTCCATAAAGCTACTTTTTAAAAAAGTACCTTAATAAAGGTACTTTTTGAAAAGTGCCTTTTAAAAAGCTATTTTTTACGCTACTTTTGTTAAAGGTATATTTTTAAAAGATAACTATTTAAAAGGTACTTTTTACAAGGTACTTTTTTGAAAGATAATTTTTTAAAAGCTTTTTAAGAAAGGTACTTTTTATTGTCATTTTAGTAATTTCAGAAGTCACTATTTTTGAAAACTAATCATTTCTTATGAAATTTTCAACAGCCCTTTTATAAAATAATTTTCAAATGTGTTTATTAACACTAAGTTCTTGAAAGTTTATTTTTTAAAATGGACTTTTTCAATTGGCCCCTTTTTTAGAACTCACTTATTTGAAAACTAATTTTTATGAAAGACTATTTTAAAAGACATTCTGTTAAAAAGTACTTCCCCAAACGGACATTATTTACTTTGATAAATGACATGTATTTTTTATTTATTGCGGTAAAAGGTAATATTTTAAACGATTTTTAAAAAGGTCCCCTTTTTGAAAAGTTTAGTTCACATGCACTCTTTTTTTTTTAAAGGCCTTCTCTGCTTTAACCCAAGTGTTGGGTATGAAAACATTAATTACTAAAAACGAAGTCATTGTGCAACTTCCTCATCCCTCACACGTGTATTGGTTTCTATGATTCTTGTTTAATTAAATGTTGACACGCACATTTTTAATAAAAAAAACTTTCCAACTACCCAGCAGTGCTGATTGTTGGTCTGCTGTATAAAATGTTTCTTATCATAAACGCAGCAACTGAAATTCTTAGTTTTTTATTTTATTCACTTGTTAGAATTTAAATAATTTTAGTAAATATTATTTTTTTGTTAGAAATATGATTTTAGGACATATCAGAACTACCGGGACATTTTGTGGTTTTCGTAAAATATGTAAGTCCAGTTAGATTTGCTGTGGGTAATATTAGCTTTTACAATACGTGTGGTAAGTCTCATATGTGGGAGTATTTGCGTGTGTGTGTGTGTGTGTGTGTGTGTGTGTGTGCGTCTGAGTGCCATTCTTTCTTTCAGTTTTATTACAATTACACCTTCTACAGCAATTAGCTTTGTGTTTCAAAAATAACCATATTGTAGCGACAGTCAAATTACAACAAGAGGACTTGACAATTATTTTATGACTCTATTGTGAATGAAAAATGTAGCACAAAAAAGAGAAATAGACGACGACTTTACAAATTATAGCATTTGAATACTCGTGTGTGGTAGTCGTATTAATGTAATTCTCTACATAAAAGCCAAATTAAGTTAATTTCATATAATAAAATGCTGGTGGCGAAGAAAAAACTCGATTAAAACTAAATTAGCAAATTGTCTGGGAGGGCATAGTGAAAGTGTAAGAAAAGCGACAGGCCGAAGGTGTTGAGAAGGAGTAATTAGACATAAAGAATTTTGGGCCCGTCCATTGTGTTAATTGCACTCCGGCCAAAAGTAATTTATTTAAATGTTATTTTTAAAGTGTAGGCTTTTAAGGTATTATTTTTGAAGGTAATTTTTCAAGAGGTTTTGTACTTTAAATATACTGGAGTGGCATCAAATGAATCATTCATTCTATTTTCTTTTTGAATAACTTATTTTACCAAAAATATATATAATAACAATAATTTTGAGTGATTTAAATTTTCACTTAGTTTGTGGAAAATAGAATATTTATTTAGTGTCTGGCAACATCACTGATACTCATCTTGATCCGATTTATCGTATTTTCCTTAACCTTCAGCAAGATTTATTGCCAAAGCAGAACAGTGCCATTTTCGGAAGTTACTGTACGCCCATCGCCAGTATTTATTCATATGATTTCGGGAAAATCATCATCGATTTTATATTA
This sequence comes from Linnaemya tessellans, assembly GCA_951800035.1. NCBI lineage: Eukaryota > Metazoa > Arthropoda > Insecta > Diptera > Tachinidae > Linnaemya > Linnaemya tessellans. Next base: position 10,108,466 of record OX637533.1, read on the forward strand.
GACTTGCAAAGTAGATCAGCCTTATTTTCGGAAGTTGCTATGTTCCCATCTCCATGTATTTGAAGGGAAATCAATATTAATGTTATATATTCATATTATATTCATATTGAACGTCTTGAATCCGTTCAAAAACAATTTCTAATTTTCTGCCTAAGAAACGTTTATAGAAATCGGATGGCACTTCCATCATACTCTACGAGATTAGCTAAATTAATCTTCCTACTTTAAAGAGCCGGAGAACAATGCTCAACGCCTGTCTTATGGTAAATATTTTCAGTGGTAACATCAACTCCGAATTTTAACTGAACAATGTATGTTTCAATATTCCTCAACGTTCACTTCGTTCTTTTAATCCATTCTATGCTGCAGCTTGTCGTACCAACTATGAAATGTCAGATCCTCTTAGAAAACTATGTAATTGCTTTAATGAAATGTAGCATTTTATAGATTTTTTGCAAAACCCTTGTATCATCAAACGTAACATCATATGTTTTTTTAATCATTAATTTTTACTATGTTCTATAAAGAGCGCAATATTTAATTTGTACTAATTTAATTGATTTATATACTATTCTGCTTAAATAGTCTGTAAGGAAATTGTCCATTGACTAATTTAAATAAATAAATAAGACTTGCACACCAAAGTAGAACAGCCTTATTTTCAGAAGTTGCTACAATCCCATCGTCAGCATTTGGTCATGTATTTTAGGGACAATTAACATCAATTTTATAAATAATATTTGTAATTCTTGCAAATAGCTCGCCAAAGTATTTTCAGAAGTTGTTACGCTCCCATCTCCATGTATTTGAAGGCAAATCAACATTAATTTTATATAAGACTTGCACGCGAAAGTAGAACACCCTTATTTTCGGAAGTTGCTACAATTCCATCGTCAGTACTTACTTATGTATTTTAGAGGAACAATCAGTATCAATTTCATATTAAACTTACACGCAAAACAAGAACAACGTTATTTTCGGAAGTTGCTAAAGTTCCATCATCAGTATTTTCTCATGTATTTTAGAGGCAGTCGATATCAATTTTATATAGGACTTGCCCACCAAAGTAGAACAGCCCCATTTTCGGAAGTTGGTGCAGTCCCATCGTCAGCATTTGGTGACATATTTTAGGGACAGTTAATATCAATTTTATATAAGACTTGCACTCCAAAGTATAGGGTCCGCAATCTAACGTTTTTTTTCAACTAGTGCTTATTTCGTGAATGGTAACATTTAGATCATTTCTGGTTTGACAGGTAAATACTTTTATCCTTCCGCTGAACATGGTTGACCATCCAAAGCGTTTTCGCTTCGCTAAGTGGGCCTGCGATCGACTTACAGAAGATGCCGATTTTGCCAAAAAAAAAATCATCTTTTCAGATGAAGCTCATTTTGATCTTGGCGGGTATTGATCTTGGCAAAATTGTCGCATTTGGGGCACAGAAAACCCGCACGCATACATTGAAAAGCCGACACACCCAAAACGAGTCACTGTTTGGTGCGGATTTTGGTGCAGAGGCATAATTGGGCCATTTTTCTTTGTAAATGATCAAGGAGTGGCCGTTACAGTGAATGGCGATCGTTATCGGGCCATGCAGCCGTCTGAATGAAATTATTTTCCATTACTAACCGGAAGGATTGTACTTTCAAATTAAAAAGGAAATTTGAGAAAATATTCAGTAGTTTTTATACCCTCCAAAAAATAATTTGGAGGGTATATTCACTTTGTCATTCCGTTTGTAACGCATCGAAATATCCATCTCAGACCCCACAAAGTATATATATTCTTGATCAGTGATGAAATCTAAGACGATCTGAGCATGTCCGTCCGTCCGTCCGTCTGTGGAAATCACGATTCAGTCCAAACGAAAACAGCTAGACCCTTAAAATTTGGTATAAATATATTTTGAAGCTCAGAGCAGGTTAAGTTCGAAGATGGGCTAAATCGGGCAAGAGGGAAAAAAGTTCCCCTAAGAAGAACTAAACCAACCCAGAAAAAAAACATGATTTTTAAAGTTTTTTGGTTTTTTTGTTAAGCAAATGATATATTTTTATGTCAAATACAGTCCAACACCTTCAACTTGGGGCCATAAAGTTAAAAAAAAAATTTTTGGACCCCGCCCACTTTAGTGGGCGTTATTATATGCAAAAATAGTGTAAAAGTTTAACAAATTGTTTTACTTAAGCCTACATTCTTTAAAAATAAAATTTTTAAGCCTTAATGACGAAGCTGGGACGTAACCTGGTACTACTCTGCCCTACCCCCTCCGCCCCCTTCACCCTCTGCATGACCCTACAAAAAAAAAATTTTTTAAATTTTGTATATAATCGTCCCAAGCATTTATTTTTACAGCTTTATGACTGCCGATTTCTGCCCTACCCCCTCCTCCCTCTTTGCCCCTTAAATGACCCTATCAAAAAAAATTTTTTTTTTATTAATTTTGTATATAATCATCCCAAGCAATTATTTTTAGAGTTTTATGACAAAGGTGAAATGTTTCCCCCACAGCCCTTGCCAGAATGTCCCCGCCAAAATACAGTTTTTATACCCTCCAAAGAAAATTTGACCCTATATGGTAAATATGTATATTCTTGATTAGTGATAAAGTGTAAGACGGTCTAGCAATGCCCATACGTTCGTCTGTGGAAAACATGATATTGTCTATTTTTGAACCCCGCCCCCTTTAGTGGGGGTTGACGTACGATATTATATAAAGGAACACTGTTCCACCTAGTTCAACATTTTAAATTCACTTACTAAATATTTGGAGGGTATTTAAGATTCGACCCGGTCGAATATAACGTTTTTACTTGTTTTTCATAGCATTTTCAAAAAAAGTTATTTGGCGGATCCTATAGGACATCCTTTTTTCGGAAGTTGCTACAATCCCATCATCGGTATTTTCCTATGTATTTTAAAAAAATTCCACACTCATTTACACACTTTTATTTTCTATTCTTGATCTGTGTAGCAGAAAAAAATTAATACTGATAAAATTTCTAATTCGCAGATTCGATTTCTTATTGATTGCTATCATTAAATATTCTCTTCCTGTAATTCTAGCAAATAGGTTAATCAGTTCTTTTCCTTATTGGCCTCATTGCCATACGCCTACTGCTAAAGCCAAATCCTTGACTGTCAAAACATTTTTTTTTCCTACAACTTATTTGCATTTAAGTTCCTTGTGAAACAATCAAACCACTACAAATAGATTTTGAACTTGAATTTAACTTGTACTCGTATTTATTACTGTAGACACATTTTCAAGCAACAACAAACATTTCGTGTTGATTTTGATTTCTTTTGAGTTTCTGCCTGGTCTGCCTTTCACCTCAAACTTGAACTTTTGCATGTATTTATTTGGATGCCATAACAACAACAACAAATTTTGAAGAAAACAATAGAAAGTGAAAATATTCTTTATGGCGTTTGTGTTCATATTTGTTTTCTTTACTGTGGCCCCAGCCCCGGTAATTTCATTAACTTCGGTTAAAGAGTATTTATGTAGTTGTTATTACCTTGGTGGTGCAGTTGGAAAAAAAGAAGAAGAAGAAGAAGGGGAAGAAAAGAAAGCAAAATACTTTTATGACCCCGTCAAAAGGTCTTGGAAATAAACTTTAATAAAACATGCAATTATTCAAATACATAAACAGCCACGAAAGAATAATAAATAAATGGAAATGTATAGGAAGTACAAATGGGAATGTGTGTGTGTGTGTTGGAGAGACCTTTAATCGATGTTTTATTTAATGTAAATATTAAACTTGATGTCTTTGTGAGCCAGACTACAGCTCGTGCACAATATTTTAATAAGTATCGGCACATGAGTTTTACTTTTTATGTGTCGCCAGTTGACACACATATTTTATGTATGTATTTGTGTGTGTGTGTAGTCGCATGTTGTAGAAATTATTGTTTCTATTCATTTTCTGGAAATAATGTTCAATGAAATATTTTAACCTTGAAACCTTTCAAGTGTTTTATAGGAAATGCCTTTAGAAGTTAATAAAATAAATCTGAACAAAAAGAGAAAATATAAGAATAATAAAACTTTTAATAAGATTAATTAAAATGGTTTCCAAACTAATCTTAACTTTGTTAACAATAACAAGGAAAAAGTGTGTATTCATTAGAATTACACAGGACTCGTTATTAAGTTGCTTTTTAACTTAGTTACACTTTTTCAGAACACTTTAGGCTAGGATGCCTTAAGTGGAATCAGTCAATAATTAAATTTCTTCTAAGTTTCTTTAAAAAGTGGTGGTAACCGGAAATACCCAGGAGTACTGATGATGGGAGTGTAGGTAGTTCCGAAAATAGTGTTGTTTTGTTTTGCTGCGTAAAGTCGCGTACTCACTATGTCATTTTGTGATATCTCAATTGTGCCGTACTTTAACCCTTAAATGCATATTGTTGCCTACAATATGTCTACATACCGACTTTAAAAAAAACCCTAAAATTAAAAAAGGATTTAAAAAAAAATTTTGCTATTAGTTTTTACCTAATCTACACTTTAGTTTATATATGAAAAATTTTTTATCAATCCACAAAAATAATCATGCATTTAAGGGTTAAGAATTTGCCATACAACGAAATATGAGCAAATGACACTAAAACATACTACGTTTACATGCGATGTCACAAAATGCTGAAATGTCACTACTTTGCATATCATACTTAACTGCTCCTGACTGCTATGCCGTCAGTAATTGAGGAATAACAAGTAAGAACGAACAATTAGCCTATAAATCTTAATTTAATTTCATATAATAAATAAAAACGTTATATTCCATCGGGTCGAATCCTAAATATTAAATAAATAAATACTCTATTTTAATGGTTTTATATCAGCGAGAACAAAAAAAAAAAAAAAAAAAAAGACGGAGATAAATTCCAACTGTTTAAACTCCTTTTAGATATTTCGGAGCACAGTTTCACCCTGTGAAGGGCAGTAGGGGAGACATCTCACATCTCTCTCACAGTAAATTTGTGGTGTCAAGTGTAGAAAAAAATTTTTTTTGATAGGATCATTTAGGGGCCAAAGGTAGGTGCAGGTGTAGGACAGGAAAAGATCAAGGAACATATTAAATTCTTCGTAAAAGTTAAAAATTTAATTTTTAAGGAATACAATTTTTAAATATTTACAAAATTTTTCCACTAAAGGGGGCGGATTCCAAAAATGGATTTTTCTGACATTCTGGCTCCAAGTTCAACATTTCGGACCTTCTTTATCATAAAAATATATCATTTGCTTAACAGAATTACAAAAAAAATCAATGAGTGTTCGAACTCACGGGCGATGTGTTAACACCTTTTTGTTTATTTATTTTATATTAAACCCACAAAAAACAAAGAGAATGCAAAGCAACAGACAAATGTACATACATACATTGTTATGTTTGTACATAAGCTACATACGTTGCTGTCTTGCTATCTCATTTTTATATATGTACATATGTACGTATAACCACGTCACTATTCTCTTTGCTATGCATAAGACAAAACCGAGGATCAACATAAAACACTTTTTTAATATTACTCCAAATTAATACTCCGAATTAAAACACTTAAATCTCCGCTCGCCGATATCGGATCGCCTTAATTTTTAGCCTAAACTCTTCGTCGAAACCCGCACTAGCGTTTTAATCCAAAAATTAATAAAATCGGCTATGAATTTCCGGAGAAAATCGCGTGGGAAAATTATATGAAAATCGCCCAATAATCACTTTCAATACCGACTGTCAAGCAACAACAACAAACAAACAAATTCTTACACTTACACTTGCGTATGTATTGAAACTGATTGTTTACTGCCCTAGAGGCGCGCGTATAGATGTTAACACATCAAAAAAAAACTTTAAAAATTATGTTGATTTTTAGAGGTGGATTTAGTACTTCTGGGGAAACTTGTTTCCCTCTGGCCCGATTCAGTCCGTTTATGAAGTCGTCCTGTGCTATCCTTCAAAATATATCTATACTAAATTTCAAGGGTCTGGCTCTTTTCTTTTGGATTGTATCGTGATTTCCACAGACGGATGGGCAGACGTGAAATCTAGATCGTCTTAGATTTCATCACTGATTAATAATTTATGTACTTTATGGGGTCTTAGAGGGATATTCCGCTGCGTTACATACGTTGTGATATAGTTGATATACCCTCCAATCATTTCTTTATTATATAAAAAGCAACACAGAAACCTATAGTCGACATAACAACTATACTGACCTTCTCTCTCATGTTTGTAAAGAGAATCTCAGTAGGAATGCAATTTTTAAATACGGTGTTACGCTGGCAATTCTATAATTTGGCAGCTATGGCGTATGATTAATATCATATATCTGACTCAGACCATAATCAGCCACTATTTGCCGCTGACGACATTTCAGGTGTTCAAAAGCACTTTATTGGATTTTTAACATAAATTTTTTTGCAAATTCCTTTATCCTTTATTTCTGAGTCCAGAAAATTTTTGACTAAACGAAATTCTTCTAAGTTTTAAAACTCCCATATACAAATTAAGCACGGTAATTAGCAGAAACTGTGAACATGTGCTTTAGAAGACAAAAAAAAAAGATGTGTGTTGTCGTGGGACACCGGATAGGACCGAAGTTCCTTATTAAAAAAAATAAGAGACATGACCACCATTTGTACATTTTATATTGAGTATTTAAGTGTTAAAAACAAGGTGTATGTGTTGTATCAAAAAGCACTATTTTTATGGTGAACTATGTGAAAATGAGCATATCGTCAACTCGAATACAAAAGGTCGTAATTGGCAAAAGATTCAAATAGCTATTTCAACTGATTATGATGTATTCTTCTTAATTAACGCCATAATCAATAAAACTTTATTTTAGTTATTTGTTAGTTACGTCCTTTTCAATATTAGATGCCGATATGCTTATGCGAGTTTTCTAATGTGTATAAAATAAAATGTGCTGTTGCCCCCAAAAGAATTTATTAACAGCAATTATACGAACATATTAAAGCGACAATGCTAAATATTTTTAGACACAATTTATACATAAATATATTCACATGAATTTAATAAAGCCTCATTTTAATGAGGGGTCTAAAATTGTCTTGCATCTGTTCGAATTTGTTCATAGAATCACAACTGAAGTAGTTGAACTATAGCCAAAAAAGCGCTAAGGTGCTGTGTAATATATCCATTTGGCGAACAATTGGCTAGGTACAGTGAAATGAGTCATTTGAAGAATTATATTATCCAAAAATATCCATGATTTTTATAACGAAGTATTTTAAAACACTATGCTCTTTAAACAGCTGGAGAACTACATAGTACATATATCCTGAAAAGTAGTATTGCATATAAATCAACAATAAACATCGCAACCTTTTTAATTTGTTATAAAAAAAAAATTAATCGATTAAAAGTTAGTCGATTAAAATATAATCGATTAAAATCTATTCGATTAAAAAACATTCGAATAAAAATTTTTCGAATCGAAAACTATTTGAAAAAAAGATGTGTGGTGTCGTGGGACACCGGATAAGAACAAAGTTCCTTATTATAAAAATATTATTTTAAAGTTCTATTCGAGGTATAAACAAAATAATTATTCGGGTATACATTTTTTATTATGATGTTTTTTCGCCATCCAACGAAAATACAAAATCAATTTTGTTCCCAAGCGAAATTGAATTTTGTCACGGCACGGCTGCGTATGATTAATATATGTTTTTATGGAATTGTATTATTCATACGTCTTAAATATTGATATAGAAACAAAAAATCTTATGTTACGGACGTTTTTTCCCGGCTAGGGTACCCCTCCGCATCGTCCCATAAGGAACTTCGTTCCAATAAAATTATTGGAATCAAAATTATTTAAAAAATAGTTAATCGATTAAAAGTTAATCGATTAAAAATTATTCGAATAAAAATTTTTCGAATCGAAAACTATTCGAAAAAAAGATGTATGGTGTCGTGGGACACCGCATAGGAACGAAGTTTCTTATAATAAAAATATTAATTTTAAGTTCTATTCGAGGTATAAAGAAAATAATTATTCGGGTATACATTTTTTATTATGATGTTTTTTTCCGCCTACAAACGAAAATACAGAATCAATTTTGTTCCCAAACGAAATTGAATTTTGTCACGGCACGGCTGCGTATGATTAATATTTCTTTGTATGGAATCGTATTACTCATACGTCTTCAACATTGACTTAGAAACAACAAATCTTACGTTACGGACGTGTTATTCCCAGTTAGGGTACCCTCCGCATCGTCCCATAAGGAACATCGTTCCAAAAAAATCAAAATTCTCCTCATTTTTCGAACATACCTCGTATAAGACTGCAGGATGTTAAGTTTCTTTCCATTAGAAAAAAAAGAATGTTATGTTTACATATAAAAAAGGTATTTTAAAGTAAATCTGATTAAAATGAAAACTGTTTGGCGCTTGCATAATATATTCCCCACAACCATAATATAGTTATAGTAACTATTTACCAATTATGTTGTTTATGGGCATAAATAAATATGCAAAATAGATAATTTTTAAACAACTTTAGGCCATCTAAAAAAAACTCATGACGAACTAAGCTTCCTTCGGCTTTAATCTGAAATGCCATTAAAAACTCACTCAAGCATAAAATGACCTATTAAAGCATTTATTAGAAAAGGCTTTCCATAATGAACATATAAACCTTAATTTCAGCCAATACAACCGGCTGTGTGGGAATTGAAAGGCGCACACAAATCTCTCTGCTATCATTATCTAGTTTCAGAGAATAAAAATAAAAATAAAATATATATTTAGAAAAACATTCTGCTCATTGTACTCCTGGCAATAATGAAAATTTTTTCACATTAATTTTTATTTTATTTTTTTTCTAATGCTCCATCTTATCACTTTTTTATGGCAACTATGAAAAAAGTGTCTTTCTCTGGGCTACAGTTCGGCATGTTTGTGTTGCCGCAATGCCAACAAACCAGGTAGAAATAAACCTAAAAAATTCTTTTGATAACTCGGCACGACAAATCATGATGGTGCTGCTGCTGGTTACAGCAGGAAACTTGTGTATGAACTGTTTTTTTTTATTTTTGCTTTGCTATAAAAAATATGACAATAATGGCGATGATGATGATGATGATGCTGCTGATGATGACGATGATTAAACAACCAGTATGTTTTGTAGCGAGCAGTCTTTTATTGTATTAAAGTGGGGCTAGGGATTATCACAGAGTTTTTTAAGCAGCTGCTGAACACAAAAACAAGATGAATATATAAAAAAGCAGATACAATAAAATAAAAATATGGCACAATATAAGCCAATACAGTAGTTTGTTGGCTGCCTGGCCTTTGCTTGCCTTAATGCAGATATTGTTTTTTTTGCATTTTTATTGTTATAACGGTTTGCTGCTATTTTCATATGCAAATTGCACATGAAAGTGAGAGAATGACACAAGTATGAAGCAGCACAAGTACTTTGTACGGCCACAGACACAATGGCAAAGGAAAATAAGCTGCAAGAACAGCAACAAACAATTGCAAGAACATGGCCACGATTAGTTTGGTTTTATTTGGCATTAAACAGGTAACTTCCGTTATGTAGCATTACTGTGCTACTGTTTACTTAACGAATGCACACACACACACACACACAAGTACTCCGGCCCCTAAAAGTATGCTGTTACTTTACACAAAGAGCACTGCAGCTGTTGTGCAATTAATTAAAGCGGCAGATTGTTAACAGTTTGCTGTTGTGTTTGTGATTTTACATTCATCACACAAACCAAAAAAAAAAAAAAAAAAAACAATATAAAAATATTTAACCATATAAATTCCTTTTAAAATTTTTATTATTTTACTGCTTTTCTATTTAATAAAAAAATAAATAAAAAATATTTCTCCCTATATATTAAGGGCATAAAAAATTTTATATGCCATATTTGTTGGCAATAAAAGGATTAAACAGCCTTAACAATCCGGCTAAAAATAATAATGCAATAAAATATATCTGATTAAATATTAAAAAAATATTTCATCTCCTTTAATGCCAAATTTAGCTTCTATATGTACTTTAGTAAATAAAACAAATACTAAAAAATATATGAATACCAAGATTTATTATGGTTTTTATTATTTTTATATGTAAATTTTAATACCTTTTTCAAATAATATATGTAACACACAAGAAAAGAAAACGTAAATTGGCTTTAAGCTTGAGGCAGAACAACAGACAAGATGAAAAGCACAATTGAAAAAATCAAAAGGGTTCATTTGTCGCCAGATATTCGAAGCAATTGAATTTTTAGTTTACTATTTTATCGGCACTTTAATTCATAAAGAATATTATTAAAAAAGTGATTACAGCCCTGAAGGACCTTCAAAACACAAAAATAAAATAAAAAATAGAAAATAATAAATAAATATTAAGAAAAATAACATAAAAAATAAGAAGATAAATAAAAACAAGTAAAAACGTTATATTCGACCGGGTCGAATCTTAAATACCCTCCAAATATTTAGTAAGTGAATTTGAAATGTTTAACTTGGTGGGACAGAGTTCCTTTATATAATATCGTACGTCAATGCCCACTAAAGGGGGCGGGGTTCAAAAATATACAATATCATGTTTTCCACAGACGAACGTATGGGCATTGCTAGACCGTCTTAGACTTCATCACAATTCTCTTTGGAGGCTATAAAAACTGTATTTTGGCGGGGTCGCTCTGGCAAGGGCTGTGGGGGAAACATTTCACCTTTGTCATAAAACTCTAAAAATAAATGCTTGGGATAATTATATACAAAATTAAAATTTCTTTTTTTTGATAGGGTCACTTAGCGGGCAAACGGGGAGGAGGGGGTAGGGCAGCAACAGGTAGTCATAAAACTCTAAAGATAAATGCTTGGGATGATTATATACAAAATTTAAAAAAAAAATTTGTTTTGGTAGGGTCATTTAGGGGGCAAAGGAAGAAGCGGGGGGGGGGGGGGCTAGGGCAGAAATCGGCAGTCATAAAACTCTAAAGATAAATGCTTGGGATGATTATATACAAAATTTAAAAAAAAAAATTTTTTGGTAGGGTCATTTAGGGTGCAAAGGAAGAGGGGGGGGGGGGTAGGGCAGAAATCGGCAGTCATAAAACTCTAAAGATAAATGCTTGGGATGATTATATACAAAATATAAAAAAACATTTTTTTTTTGGTAGGGTCATTTTGGGGGCAAAGGAAGAGGGAGGGGGGTAGGGCAGAAATCGGCAGTCATAAAACTCTAAAGATAAATACTTGGGATGATTATATACAAAATTTAAAAAAAAAATTTTTTTTGGTAGGGTCATTTAGGGGGCAAAGGAAGAGGGGGGGGGGGGTAGGGCAGAAATCGGCAGTCATAAAACTCTAAAGATAAATACTTGGGATGATTATATACAAAATTTAAAAAAAATTATTTTTTTGCTGGGGTCATTTAGGGGGTGAAGGGGGAGGAGGGGGTAGGGCAGAGTAGTACCAGGTTACGTCTCAGCTTCGTCATTAAGGCTTAAAAATGTTAATTTTAAAGAATGTAGGCTTAAGCAAAACAATTTGTTAAATTCTTATGCTATTTTTGCATATAATAACGCCCACTAAAGTGGGCGGGGTTCAACAAATTTTATTGTTTTATTTTATGGCTCCAAGTTTAAGGCATTGCACCGTATTTGACATAAAAAGATATCATTTGCTTAACAAAATAACCAAAAAACTTTAAAAATTATGTTGTTTTTTCTGGTTTGGTTTAGTTCTTCTTAGGGGAACTTTTTTCCCTCTTGGCCGATTTAGCCCATCTTCGAACTTAACCTGCTCTAAGCTTCAAAATATATTTATGCCAAATTTCAAGAGTCTAGCTCTTTTCGTTTGGACTGAATCGTGATTTCCACAGGCGGACGGACGGACGGACATGCTCAGATCGTCTTAGATTTCATCACTGATCAAGAATATATTATATATACTTTATGGGGTCTGAGATATTGGATATTTCGATGCGTTACAAACGGAATGACAAAGTGAATATACCCTCCAAATTCTTTTTTGGTGGGTATAATAATAATAATTATAATAAAAGGGAATGGAGGCGTATGAGTCATGTGTATTACTTTAAAATGTTTAGGAAGACCAACTCTGATAACTTTTAAGCCCCATATTCATAAAAAAATAAAACGTATTTTAAATCTGTTTTAAGAAAATTTTTTATGAAAAAATTTTATTAAAATACATTTCAAACTCATTTTAAATTTTATGAATACCGTGGTAAGAGTTTAATTTTTAAATATTTAAATATGCCGATTTTTAACCAAATCATTTTTTTTTTTGCAAAATATTCGTTTGTGTTTCAATATACAGTGAAACTTCGATATAATGAATTCCAAGGGAATATGAAAGTACTTCGTTATAGCCATTGCTTCGCTATAAATATAGTCAGCAAAGCCTTGATATAACGAAATATGAAGAAATACGAAAAAAATTCGTTATAACTATAGTTTTCTTTATTAAATTTTTATCATTATTCAATTCCATGCAGAGCTCAGATTTACTCGCGAGTGAAAAATACTCGCGAAGAAGAGTACTCGAAGATTACGAGTGTTACAAAAAGTTTACTCTCCACTCGTTTGTTTGAGGTGCGAGTACTCGCGAGTACTCCTTTTTAAAAAGTAAGAGTGGGAGTAAAAATCTTCGAAATAGAGTGAGAGTTTACTCTTAAGAGTAAAATCGAGTGGAAAAATGGAAACTGTTTGTCTTTACTGACTTGTGTGTGCGTGTGGTTTTTGTGTACTCTTTCAGTCTTTCCATACAGTGCGCGTGTGCGGAGCAATTAGTTGGTTTTATAAAAAAGTTTTATTATATTTTTAAAAGTTTACTTATATTTTCTATATTATAATGAACAATAAAGACATAAATAATGCTATAATTGCTACTACACACACACACACACACACACACACACACACGCACACACATACAAATCGGCAAAAACAAACTGTTTCTATTTTTCCACTGTATGAGAAAGACTGAAAGAGTACTCGGCAAGAGTATAATCTGCTCGATTTCGAGCGTATTTTACTCGCTCTCGAAATCGAGCAAAGCATATTCGCTCTTATTCGAGTGGCATAGAAAAATCGAGTACACTCGAAATTTTTTTTTCACTCGCAGGAGTACTCGCGCTCCAATTCGAGCGAGTTTCACTCTCTACTCGTATTCGAGCGAAGATTTCGGAACTCTGATTCCATGAGATAAATAAAAAATAAAACATGTTGCTATAATTTTATTCTTACTTCTTTGTATGGAGGCTTTTGTACGAGTACTTCGTTGTGTAGAGGCTTTTGTACGAGTACTTCGTTGTATAGAGGATTTAGAAATTCGCTTGTCAACACATTTAGACTTCGCTGTTTTATAACGGGACTTTACCATTTAGGATTTATTCTGATTTCGTTATATTGAGGCATTTGAAGGAATATTTCGTTATAGAGAGGCTTTTTTGCTCAGAATTTGTTCGTTATAGCTATAGTGTATTTTTGTATGAAAAACTTCTCAATAAAGAGGTTTTTTCAAGGGACTCAATAGAACATACGTTATATTAAGTTTTTCGTTATAACGAAGTTCGTTATATTGAAGCTTAACGACATTTCAAAATGTCGGTTAAAAATTGCTAAAACCATAAATAAAATAAATCAGGAAGGTAATAAAAAGGTCGACATTTCAGAAGCTTACAAATAATCCGAAAAATTCAAAGTTTTAAATTAGTTACTATACGAGGTCTGTTCAAGAAATTTGGTAAATATTCAAATATCTTTGGAACACTCATCTCGAACATACTCGTAGTAAGTTTAAGCTTTTTAGTTGGCGAGATTCATAAAAGTTAAAGGTGTTTTAAGTGTTCAACGATTTTTTGAGATTAAACAAAAAAATTTAAAAAAATAATACAAAAATACAAAAAAAAGGATTAAAAAATTTTCTTAAAATTTTGCGCAAAAAATGGAATTAAACGCCGATAGAGTCAGACAAATTTTTAAGAGTTTTTCTCAAACTTTAAAAAAAAATAAAACGTTTTTAAAATTGTTTATTGGACATGTTGTCTCAATTAAATTAGTGCTTTTTGTTTGTTATGTGGTCAAGTATGTCTATATGCCTGCATTTCATTGGCTCTTACACCAAATCATCAGTAGACTTTAACCTAATTTCTTGAATTTCAAATCCTATGGTTTTGCTTGTGTAATTCTCAATTTTTGGGAGTTTATGTATAAGCTCAGAGGTTTTGTTATTTTGGAATTAGGTTAAAGTCTACTGATGATTTGGTGTAAGAACCAATGAAATGCAGGCATATAGACATACTTGACCACATTACAAACAAAAAGCAAAAAAAAAATAAAAATGTATAATAAAAAATGTTTGAGAAGACCTCGTATATAGCTGAATTTTATTGTTGCTTATAACAAAAAACATCAGTAGAAAAAAAATTATTTAATTAGGAAATTTAAAAAAAAGGACTTAAATCATTTTAAAATCCTAAATTGCCGTAGACCTATTGCAGTGTACGCAATTTAAAGTTGATTCATAAATATAAAAGGAGCTGGCATGACAATATCAATTTCTTAAAAGTGGCTCAAATTGCCTACAACAAATAAATAAAATGGTTGGCTGCTGTGCACTCCATAATAAAAAATGGGGTCAAATTGCGCATCACTGTAATATTTAAAATAACAAAGAAATAAAATAAAATAAAATACAACATAAACTGCAAAATATTTTCAACAACATGCAAACGCAAAATAACTGACAAACAACAACCGTTTTAACCTCAAATAGCAAAACTTTTACTTTGTTTTGTTTGTGTTGTTGTTCTCTTGAAATATATGCCATGCAGTTTCTCTTTCTACCTCTCTTTATGATGATGCCAACACAAAATATGTTGCATGCTTTTGTAAATGTTTACTTGCACTAAATATTTTAAGAAATTGTAAGAAAGTAAAACAAGAACAAAAACAAAAACAAGCAGACTGTAACAATATTTACCCCAAAAACCATTAATAATCACTGTGCCACAAACTATATTTTTAAAAGAAGAAATAAAATTGAAATCTTTTTCGTACCAAGAACAACTTGCGGCAACTGCAAAGAGCAGAAACCAGCGGACGCCCGAAAGTATGCAAATATTTGGAGTACGTAAACATTAGCAAACACACAAAAAAACATTATACATCCTCTCTACCTCAAATAATTTTGTTTATGCATTTTGTACTTTCTTTTTCAAATGCAGTTAAACGAAATAATATTTTTTTTCTTTCCTCTCTTTTTTATTTTCTTTGCAAATCTAAGAAAACATCAGAATAATGTTTGATTTATAACAGTTTAGTTTGTTATATTCTTCGTATCCAGTTCGTGCCAAAACTATTAGCAATTTACCATGACTGTCGCTAGTGTCAACAAATTCTTTATGTGGCCAAGTTTAAGCAAAATCATGCTACGACAACATCTACTAAAAGATCCAAAGAGAAATGAGAAAAACTATTTTTTCTTCATTTGAACAAAAGTCAAGTGCAATGAACCTTCCTTTTTTTGTGTTTTCTTTTTGAAATGGCAAAGTGTGTTCAAAGAAACTGAAATTATTGGTTAAATAAAATTGTTAAGGCAAAACGTATATAACAAGTGTTCAATAACTTATTTATAAATGAAATAGTATCAAATGCTAAGAAAAAAAAAATTAAAACATATTTTAAAGTGAATGTCGTTATCTTCTATACGAATTTGAAACAAGTAGAATAATAAGTGGTGACAATCTAAGTACACGTGAGTAGTGCTGATACTAGTTTAGCGGTTTTCGAATATGGCTGTTCTGTTTTACTGTGCCAGTTGAATTTTTAAAAACATATGTTGACTTTTCTTTGTGCCTTGAAACATTTTTTTTTATCATGGACCAGCACTAAGGGGATGACCCTTATGTATGCAATGCATTGTGCCGGAACTGAAAACGAGGGGATAGTATTGAGGGGACAGATTAGGAAAGATGAGAAGATAGACTTGATTTTTGTAGCTATTTCAACCTTTTACTTCGCCGACTAATTTTTGCTACAGGGCCGACGAAGGTGGGTGGTGCTGTTACTCTGCTTATTAGCACATGATCGTGTCAGTCGCTGCCAATTATCTTCACTGATCAGTGCTATGCCTTCATCATTGAAACAGGCTGGCAACAACTAACACAACCACGCACTAATGCTGATCAGAAGAAATTCAACACAATATTTCATGACTCAGCGCGGGCTCGAACTCAGGACCCTCCGCATCATAGTCTCGTGTTCTACTACTTCAGCCAACAGCACCCACGAAGTCACTTTTTTTAAAGCTAGTTTTTTTATTAGGTATTATAATAAAAGACACTTGTTTAAAGCTGCATTTTTAAAAGCTACTTTTTAAAAAGTACTTTTTTAAGAGGTACATTTTTAAAAAGTTCCTTTTTAAGAGGTACTTTTTTAAGAATTACTTTTTTAAGAGGTACTTTTTTAAAAAGTAATTTCTTAAGAAGCAGTTTTTTCAAAAGTACTATTTTAAAAAGTACTTTTGTAAAAAGTACTTTTTTAAAAGATACTTTTTTAAAAGATACTTTTTAAAAATGTTAAAAATGTATATTTTTAAAAATGTACTTTTTTAAAAAGAACTTTTTAAAGAGGTACTTTTTTAAAAGTGATTTTTTAAGAGAAACTTTTTTAAGAGGTACTTTTTTAAAAAGTACTAATTTAGGAGCTACTTTTTTTTACTTGATTTTTGTAGCTATTTCAACCTTTTACTTCGCCGGCTAATTTTTGCTACAGGGCCGACGAAGGTGGGTGCTGTTACTCAACTTTTTAGTACTCGTACATGATTGTGTCAGTCGCTGCCAATTATGTTCAGTGACCAGTGAGACTGTGCCTTCATCATTGAAACAGGCTGGCAACAACTAACACAAACATGCAGTAATGCTGATCAGAAGAATTCAACACAATATTTCATGACTCAGCGCGGGCTCGAACTCACGACCCTCCGCTTCAGAGTCTCGTGTTCTACTACTTCAGCCAACAGCACCCACATTTGTCAGGTCCTTCTGAATTTAAACATATATTCGAACAATTTGCCTATAAATCCTAATTGAATTTAATAAAGCAGAACTGATTTCTTTGACAAAATCAGGCCTTGAGATTTTAAAAATATATATTTCTAAAATAAGGTGACCTAAAACCAACAGCACTTCCATAAATAACTTTTATAACAAAATTTAATAAATAATTAAATTTAATTGTTGCTTATATAACATTCAGACATGCATTCGTAATTGAGTCAATTTTAACTTAATTGCCTTAATTATCTTCCTGCTCACATATATAAAATTTAGCAATTTTAGCTATTGTATGACTTCTCATTTTTATGAGGACCCTGAGTTCAAATCAAATGCTTTTTTATTTGGTTTGTTTTTTAATTTTTTTTTTCTTTTAACTTCAGCATGACTCGACATATTTTGTTTATGATGTTTTCCACAGTTCCCTTAATTGTGGCGCTAAGTCTCTACTAAGTTTGTTCACTGAGTTGAGTTTTGCTCACTAAACACATATTTTTAGCAGTGATGCATTTAGAATTTTCGCTCAATATTAAAACGATTTCATATTTATAAAAATTTGATATTTTGCATGGGCTCAATAATGCTATTTATTGCGATAAGCTCAATTAAGGTGTATGTCTGAACTCGGTATTAGCTAGATATATCCCTACAACAAAATCACCTACAATAGGATTTAATTTTTCTGAGAATATTTTTTCTCACAATTTTTAAAAGCAATGCGTTTCTACAAAAACTTCATTATTATTATTATTATTACTATTATTATTATTGTTATTATTATTATTATTATTATTATTATTATTATATGAGGCCATAAGCACCGCGACCCAAGGGATCTTTTGTGCAGCCCAAGTGTTCTCTGATGTAGATTGAGGCTACGAATAAAGCCAATTACTCTACCCGGTGAGATATCGTACATCTCCCTTGGAATCATGAAATTGCCTCCGAGGAACCCCCTCCTGCACGATGCCACCGCCGGACTGTCACAGAGAACGTGCTCCGGTGTCTCATCCTCTGCTCCGCAGAGTCTACACACTTTGGTCTCAGAATTGCCCATGGTAAACTGGTGTCGTCTGAGACCACAGTGTCCGTTAAACCAACCCGTTAATAATCTAATGTCATTCCTGTCCATCAGCCTTAATTTTTGGGATTTATTCCGAGATAACGTAATGAAACATTTTGCCTGTCTTAGGCCATGAAGGGCTTTCCAGTGGCGATTAAACTCCACCCGAGCCCAGGAGTCATTCTGTTCCTTGACATATCCTCCTGAGATGCCAAAGCAGGGTTCCGGTCCTATGAATCTACGATGGGCTCCTCTGTTCGCCAGACAGTCAGACCGTTCGTTCCCAGCATGGCCCTTATGGCCAGGCACCCAGCATAACGTCAGCCTGTTTTTGAGCGCCCAGTTCTATCAGCGATGTAACACAGTCCATAACAACCCCTGACCTGATCTCATACCAGGTTATGGCCTTGAGCTCTGCCTGGCTATCAGACATCAGATAGATACGAATATTATTGCATCTTCTCCTCAAGCACTCCCTAGCACATATGAATATGGCATAGACCTGCGCTTGGAAGATCGTAGGGTATTTACCCATGGGAATTGCCCTTTGAAAGTTAGGGCCATATATCCCTGCCCCCGTATCCCCATTTTCCTGTTTGGAGCCGTCAGTGAACCACACCAGACCAGCATCTTTGTGCCACGAAGTGTGGTTAAGCCATTGACTCCTTTCAGGAATGCGAACATCAAAGTTTCTGTTCAAAACTAGTGTTCGTTGTATTTGATCATTCACCCTAATGTATGGGTCATTCAGGAGATGTCCTAGTATGCCCATGTGACCAACCAGATCTTCAGATTTCAAAGTGGAGATGTCAGACAGTCGTAGTGCGCTCCTGCCGGCCTCCTCCTTCACTATAATGTGCAAAGGGGGAGTGTGCAAGATGGCATTATACTTCATTATATGAGGTCTATTAAATTAAAATTTTGAAGAATTTTTATTTCTTCTGAAAAATAAATATTTATTTATCAGTTGCTTTTTAGTCCCCTTCAAAGAACGCCTTGTTAGATAAAATACAGTTGCTGTAACGTTTTGAACTTTTTTTTAAATTATTCCCTAAAAAGACCTTCTTGGGTCCCAGTGTGCGACTGGTGATAAGCTGAGCTACACACAAGTACTGGTGAATTCTTTGTTCTAATGTAAATTATTATCGATTAATACTTTCCCTTAAATAGTTTTATTCCTTCTTATTCTGTAACTAATTGTTAACGTCACGGAAAGACAATGCAAAAAATATCGCACTTTCTTACTCCATGTGAATAATACTTAACAATTTATGACATCCTGTGACCATTTACTAAAGTCCTAAATAAAACAGCAGGCTGTTAGAAATTGTCAATTGCTGAAAGAAGGGAGTACAGAAGTATTCTATATTTGATATTGCCTTGACGTGACATTGACAAATAGTAGTTACAGAATAAGGGGGATTATTAATCAATTAGTTTACTGAATATTTGACTGATAAAAATAATTTTGAATTAAAAATTGATACTATAAAAATAAAATTGAATATATTGTTAGATTTTTATCCATAAGTTCATCATACAAGAGAAACACTAAAAGCAAGGAAATTTTGAATAAATAAAATTGTTTTCCTCTTTGTGGACATGTTAAAAGGCTTTCACACTTCAAGAGACAAACTATAATAATTTTTTTCCTCCATACATAACAAATAATTTTAAGCTTGAGATGATGAGGAAATTCAAAACAGATAAACAAACAAATTTATCAAAACCTGCTTAATAAAAATGTGAATATCCCATGTACATTTGATTTATATTTATCTGTGTTCTCGCTCGCCTGTGCATTATAATTGCCGACATGCGTGGCAAAAACCTATACAATTTTAATTTTATTGCTCTTGTATTAAAAGGAAATAACCCTTCCATTTTATTGCACAAGATTTTTATTTGCTATATAACTTAATAATAAAAGAAAGATTTTATTGCCACTCATACAAAAAGGGTTGATGCTGTAAAAACCAGACGGCCCTTTTTAGCTGACCGGAAATATACACAAAAATGATTATTTGTACCAATTTTAGATTTTTTCTTAACTCTTAAATACTCGTAAGTTGCTGAGTCTTACAATATTTGTGGAGATGGAAAACTCTCCATTAACTTCCAGGCGAAGTTCCAGGTGTTTGGAAATTTGTTCACTACTATTTCACTGCGACCCAGTTTTAGATTAAAAAGATTAAGAAAATTATATAAGTAACATGAAAATCGAACATCCCAAAAGGATTTTAATAAATTCTCAACTCGTTCCCTTTTTGGATTATTTGTGCAGCACATCGACATATATTTTTTGGAACATATTAACTCCACTACATAACGGGCATTTTTGCAGGCCGGATATATAATATTTTACAAAAATGCTGGCCATACAAATTTACTATAGATCTTCAAAGGCAACTATGCTCTTGACTCAACTTGTGCGCCTGAAATCATTGAAAACTCAAACAGTGTTTAAGGGTTAATTTCATACTTATTCACAATTAATACTCGGCATTAAAAATCTTAAAGGTTTTATGTTTGAGTACAAAATTTATTTAGCTTTCTTATGTAAAGCAACACCAGAAAAATTATTCCTTAACACAAGTCTTTGTTGTGGGAGTCTTTTTGCCATCTTCTTAAAATATGGAGAAAAAACTGCCCTTCATCGGCGAATGTTTGATGTTTGACTAACGAATATTTTTGCATTGATGTCACTGTGACTTCAGTGGTCATGGTATTCTGCATTCTTTTTGTAATTAGCTTTTTTCTATATTTTTAGGCACACTAAAAAAACGTGACGCGCGCTACAGAAATTAATATAAAAAATCATTTGAACTGATGTCACCGTGACTTCACGTTCATGGTGTCCTGCATTTTTTTATTTAGCATTTTCCTGTGTTTTTTATGAACACTAAAACAACGTGACGCGCGCTACAGAAATTAATGTAAAAAATTATATTTAACTTTTTATACCAGAACTTAAATTTTTTAAATGCTAAAAAGCCGAATTTACAAAACCAGCATTTCGTGACGTATGCTACTAAAAAACGTGACGCATGCTACAGACATTATTATGCAAATTTTTTTAAATTTTTTATATTAGAATCTTACTATTTAAAACGCTAAAAAGTAGAATATAAAAAAAAATATTGCCTTTCGTGACGCACGCTACTAAAAAAGTGACATTCCCTACAGAAATTAATATAAAAAATAATTTTTAACCTTTTATATTAGAACTTTAATTTGTTAAATGCTGAAAAGCAAAATTTACGAAAAAACAGCATTTTGTGATGTATGCTACTAAAAAACGTGACGCACGCTACAGACATTAATATACAAACTTTTTTTAAATTTTTCATAACAGAATCTTATTATTTAAAACGCTAAAAAGTAGAATATAAAAAAAAATATTGTCTTTCGTGACACACGCTACTAAAAAAGTGACACTCCCTACAGAAATTAATATAAAAAATAATTTTTAACCTTTTATATTAGAACTTTAATTTGTTAAATGCTGAAAATCAGCATTTAAAAAACCAGCATTTCGTGATGCATGCTAAAAAAACGTGACGCACGCTACAGAAGTTGATACAAATTTTTTTTATATTTTATAACAGAAGCTTACTATTTCAAACGCCAAAAAGTAAAATATAAAAAAAATCTAGCCTTTCGTGACGCACGCCATTAAAAAAAGTGACACTCGCTACAGAAATTAATATAAAATATATTTTTCAACCTTTTTTATCAGAACTTTAATTTGTTAAATGCTGAAAAGCAGAATTTACAAAAACCCCTATTTCGTGATGCATGCTACTAAAAAACGTGACGCACGCTTTACAAATTAATATACAAATTTTTTTTAATATTTTATAACAGAATCTTACTCTTTTAAACGATGAAAAGCAAAATTTAAAAAAAATCTAGCCTTTCGTGAAGCACGCTACTAAAAAGTGACGTACGCTCCAGAAATTAATATAATTTTTTTTTTTAACTTTTTATACCAGAATTAAAATTTTTAAACGCGGAAAAACAGAATATTATAAAAACTAGTATTTCGTGACGCACGCTACAAAGCACACCTGACATTTAGCACACAATTCCACACCTTGTAAATAGGGAGAATAAAATTTTTTTACCAAAATTTCAAAAAATTAAATCATTAAAAGTATGGATTACGATCGAATATTCTGAAACTGATGTAATGATTTGAGCACCTAAAACGTTTTGATGTCCTGCATAAATTGAAGGCAGCGCCTAAAACTCGAAAGAAGTGTACAAATTAAAATAGTTACAAAAAATTCTCCCTCTTCTAATCTTGTTTCATCTGTCTACTCAACACTATCTCCCCTTTTCTAGTTCCGGCGCTATGCACGGCATATATAGGGGTCATTACCCGTGTGCTGGTCCCACAAAGAAACAAAAAAAATATTATCTTCTTTCTTTTTGTTGTATTTATAAAATTATATCTCTAGTATAATATGACAAATTTGGTTTGATTTTAAACATTTTTAGTTGTTACACTTTTTCAAGGATTTGCCCCTATTCTATTATAGTCACTTTATAATATGGCCGATATATAATGGCTATTGTTGCTTTAACTCCTGTTGTTAATATACAAAAGCTAGTATTAAAATAATTTAACTATGTTTCCTATTTAAAGTGGGTTTTCTAAAATTGGTATGCAATTAATATTAATCATACGCCATCAATTAAATTTTTTTATATGAAACCTTAAATATATTCTTTATTTAGAAATAATAAATAAAATAAATAAATAAATAAAAATAAATTGTTATATATAAATTTGAAAAGTAAAACTCATTAAGGTTCTTAAGAATTATTTGTTAAGTTTTTAACTCAATTATAGGCCAGAAAAACTTGCTTGACTTAAATGCACAATATTTAATTCATTTGATATCTTTTCTCTACCATATTAAAAAACCAAGTTCTTATTTTTATTTTTACTTTTAAAGATGTTTAAAAATAGGTTTTGGTAAATTTAACATGAGTTTGTGTATTTTTGCATTTCTATATACTTCCATTCACTTAATTATTAAACTGAAAATAAAAGAAAACAATTTTACATGCCAATAAACCAGCAAATGAAAATTTTATATAAATATTTAAATATAAATATTTACTTATACACAAACCGAAAGGAAGCTCATGTATAAATGATTTCATTATTGTCTATGTACATAAAAATATTGGAAATTTTAATAGAAAATTCTAAAATACTGGAACATTTTCTAATTTTGCAGCAGTTTCAGTCGGCCAGATGCAGCATAACCAACGAAACCATGTGGAAAATATATGCGAAATTGTTATATTAGAAAAAAAAAATACCATTTGATTGTTTGGCAAAGGGAAATTTACAGTTTAATTATAGTAAATTGTTCTTTAAATATTTAATTTATTTAGGTATTTCCTGTTAGTTGTGGCACCAGTAAAATTAAACAATCCCATTAGAATTAGAAATTCTTCTTCAAAATTAATGCGATATATTGACCGTGAATATATTTTGCGAATAAATATTCTATTATATTCCTGTTTCAAAATTTTTTTTGCTAAAATTTCCAAGATCTTCATGCGTTTCAAAGTGTTCTGTACAACAATCATTTTCCTTAACGAATATAAAATGAATATCAATCATACGCCACCAGCAAAATTAAAAAATTCAATTTGAACTAGAAATTCTTTTATAAAATTAATGCGATATATTGACCGTGAATATATTTTGCAAATAAATATTCTATTATATTCCTGTTCCAAAATTTTTGTTTGCTAAAATTTCCAAAATCATCATGCGTTTTAAAGTGTTGTGTATAACAATCTAATTTTCCTGAACGTATATAAAATTAATATCAATCATACGGCACCAGCAAAATTAAAAAAAAATTCAATTTGAATTAGAAATTATTTTATAAAATGCTTTACATTGACCCTGAATATATTTTGCGAATAAATATTCCATTATATTCTTGCTGCAAAACATTTTTGCTAAAATTTTCAAACTATTCACCTTTGCAACTTTCTCAATATTTCGAACGATGCAATAAACAAGCCAATCAAATTAATGAAAAAAATAGCGAGCAAATAGTCCAAAAAAAAAGAAAATAATAAATGAAATAAGCTGAATAAAAGATAGAAGAAGAAAAAAAAAATAATAAATACAATAATCTGTTTGCATTCGTTTTTGTTTGGACACAATTCGATTAAAAAAATATTTGTTACAGAGTTTTTAACACTTGATTGCTTTCACAAACAGACAGGCTGTTAGGAATCGAAATTTCTGTTTAAGCTTTAGGAATTGGAATGCATGCAGCCAACTAACGAGCTAGCAAGACACCGTGTATCAGGCAGGATATATGGGAAAATTATAAATGCAAGAGTAAAAAAATTTTTCGACAGCAATTGTGCCAAAAGCTTGATTTCGTTTGAAGTTTGGTAACTAAACAATATATTAGGCTTTAAAATTACTGGAGAGCGTTAAATTTTCTGAACTTTTTTGAGATTAGCAATGTCCCTTTCGGAACCTTATATTTTAACTTAAAATCTCCAAAATTCCCCATGAAATGCACTATATTGTAGGTTATTTTTTAATTTTCTATTAAAACTAATTTTTATCAATTAAAAATATCTACTAAAATAATTTTCAAATAGTAGCAAATGAATCAAAGCTGCTTTTGGATATTGATTTGTGCTCCACAAATAGTACAATTGTGACAGTTTTATAATGTTTGTCGCACAGTGGGGAATTTATAAAATACAGGGTGTTTTTTTTAAAGGTATAGAACTTAGAATTGAAATAAAACACAAGAAAGTCGTTTTAATGTCCATCAATTTGGCTTTATTGGAAGGATAATTTTATGCCATTAATGTTTAAAGCCCGCGGCTGGCTCGAATAAAGCCAATTCTACAGGTCCAATTTTCAACCACTTTTTCGAGCATATGGGGCCGTATGTTGGCAATAGCGCCACGAATGTTGGCTTCCAAGTCCCCTAACGTTTCTGGTTTGTTGGCGTAGACGAGCGACTTCACATATCCCCAAAGAAAATAATCCAATGGTGTCAAATCACACGATCTTGGTGGCCAATTGACAGGTCCATTCCGCGAAATTATGCGCTCATCGAATGTTTCCTTCAATAAATCGATTGTGACGTGCGCTGTGTGGCATGTAGCGCCGTCTTGTTGGAACCACAACTCATCCACATTCATGCCATCCAATTCGGGAACAAAATAGTCGGTTATCATGGCTCCATACCGGTCTCCATTAACGGTAACTGACTCTCCAGCATTATTTCGGAAGAAGTATGGCCCAATGACTCAACCAGCCCATAGAGCACACCAAACAGTTAGTTTTTGTGACTGTTCGACGTCTCTGCGGATGCGTATTATCACATAGAGTAAACGTAGTGCGAAAACGATCCATGGTTAACCGAATTAATTGCTCTGATGGACGATTATGTCGACCATAAAATGGACGGAGCTTGCGCTAAACTTCGCGAACTGAACCATTACTTTCGAAATAAATTTGCACGTTGTTCTTTTGTCAACCTGTTCATGATGAAATGGCAAACCAAACTAAATATTAATCACTTGATATTGTCAGCTGACAAAATGGCCTCCAGTTAAAAAAGTGATGCCAACTTAAAGTTCTATACCTCAATAAAAAACACCCAATATATATTTATAATTAATTCTGCAGGCTTGTAAATGTATAGCGGCATTATAATTAAAGTGTCATACACTATTGCAATTCAGAGTTTATATCTCCACAGAGGACGGAGATGCGAGAGCAAAAACTTGGCTAGGCTGGAGTTTAAAAAATTTTTATTATTAAAAAAATGATACTTTTTGTCCATCTTGATCCAGTATTTTTCTAATAGGGAAACTAAAAAATTAGATTTCTTATTTAGGTCTGAGTTTAGCATCGAACCCAAGACCTTCGGCTTCTTAGTCTGTATGTCAATTAGTACAGTCAGCAGCTGTAAACGAAATTTATTTTTACTTGAGCTGAAGATAACCTGAAGAGTTGAGCGGCCTACAAAAAACCTACAATTATCTTAAACCTAAAAACACTATTGCCCTTTCCATTTAGAATATACAAAATTAGTACAATTTTTTTAAATGTCACACTGTGCATATTTTAGAGAAATATAGTCACATGGTGATGCACGTAAAACTAATATTCGTATAAAAACTATAGCAAAAAATGCAACCACAAATATTGCTAAAAAAATTAAACCTTAAACACCGAACGAGTTTTACACTTTTTTCTGTGTCAACAAAAACTTTATTTGAAGAATCAAATTGCAAAAAAGTGTCTTTAAGTTTTTTTTACTGTTTCCAATTTGTATATGAAAAATAGGAAATTTTACTCTTATACTTAAACAAACAAAAAAACAAACAATAACAAATTTTGCAATTTGCTGAAAAAACCTAATATAGGAAAAGAGATAAAAATTTTGTTTATTTAAGCTCAGATATTTTTTTTGTTTCATAAAAATTTTTTTTTATAATAAAAATATCTGCTTTCCTGCTGCTGCATTCATGTAACTATGACAGTCTCCAGTAAAATACGCCTATAAAAGGCAAGTCTAAGCAAGCAAAAAGTATTCACTGAATTAATTAAAATTAATATTTTTAGGTCAGTTTTCAATATAAAAAACTAAGTTATTTTTTTAATTATTTACGTCTTTATTCTCATTCATCTATTCTTTACAATATTATGCATATGAATGTTCTAGATGACCTATTATTTACTTACTAGCCATTCCAATTTATTAAACGGCACAATTAATATCAATCATACGCCACCATTTATCGACCGAAAGTTGAATGTTAATGAAGAAAAGTGGACATTCGATGTTGGCACGACTTATTACATTTCTATCTGCGAATGGTACATGACTGCCACAGAAAGGTAAATATTATACGAGGTCTGTTTTATTTTATGTTTATCTGTTTTTAATTATTTTTATTTAATTTTAAGAAAATTAGTTATTTATCAATTTGTATTTTGCCCCCTTCAATATAGTTCTCCCTCAGATATGAATCTCTAAAACAATATTTTTTGTGAGAGTTTTAGTAGCGAATATCCAAATAAGTTCACGAGAAAAGACGAAATTTTAGTAACACGTTTATTTAAAGAAAGAATCTTAACAAGTATCAAGGTTGACTTACAACTAACAGGAAATGTTTAATCATTAATAATAAGAAGTGAGTGGATTGAAATAGAAGTAGATCACAGGATGATTGATACCAACATTTTTTATATCAAATCTGTATATTTTTTTAAGTTTTTTTATTTAAAAAAAATTATTAATTTTGTTGTTGACAGTTTTCACGAATTCCTCGAAAATGTCTAGCCACTTGCATTGACAATATAATTGGAAAATACAATAAAGTACTTAAGAGCGAAAAGGACAAATACATTTTGCCATTTAATATTTTAACGGACAAAACATGCACAATTTTTTTCAGCCTTAAGTTATGCAATCGATTTCTAATAAATAAATTTATCATTGTTTATTTTTTCACTAAAGCGAAGTCAGTTTCATACAAAACGTAGTTGTGGGCTTGCTTTTTGTTTTCAGTAATAAGATATTTTCAGTAAAGCGATGTTTCGCTAAAGCGAAATGAATAAGACTATCTGCGTTTAAAATCATTGCGGGGATTTGTATCACTTTCAGTAATCCGATTTTTTTCAGTAAAGCGGGTTGGACTGTAGAGAAGTACAGAAAATTTATTTTTCTGCTGTAATTGCCAAACATGGTGCACTATGGGCAAAACTGCAAACACGATTTTACAGATTGTACCTTAAAAGCTAAAAATAATTAACTTTAAATAAATTAGAAAAATAATTTATTTTCTTTCTAAAGGAAATTATATTCAAAAGCTTTTTATTAATTATGGGAAGTTGGAAGAAACACTGCCCTGCATTTAAAAAACAATTTATTATTGCTTTAAAATTACATATTCTTAAATTATTAACATTAAATAACACGTTCAATAGCTAAAACTTATTACACAATTTCTAAATATTGTTTTTATGTATCTTCTTAGTTGATAGAAATTCTAAGCAGCATTGAAATAAAGGGTATCCAAAATTGAGGTATCATATTAGTTTTAATAAAAAAATACCTTTTTGCAGGTGCAGTAGAATCTCACAAACTAGAACCACTTTATGCACCGGGCAGTTCGAATTTCTGGAAAATCATAAAATTATAATATGTAAAACTATTAATGTAAACTTGTTTGGCATTTTTTTCACACGTACGAACACTTCACTGAGCTAAATTATCAACTGAGCTAAATTTGTACAAGCATATCAAATTTCACACATATATGACCGAATTGTATACACCACGATTAACTCGGTGATTCCCCGTTTTCTTTTAACTTTAATGAAAAAAAAAAATTTGTAATGAAAATACATACAAAAAAAAATTCCAGATATTGGAACACCTGTTCTAATTTTAGAGCGTTTAATTTGGTTTTTCGCCTTTTTAGTTCAAAATCTTTAAAAAAAATATTTTCTAGTTGAAATAAAAACAAACAAAAAAAAACACTTCTAGAAATTAGAACTAGAGGTTCTAATTTCAGAGCGACCAATACATTTAAATGGCCGGTTCTAATATCTCGACGTTTCGAATTTGTGAGATTCTACTGTATGAAAAATATTTGTTTACTTTTATTCCAAATTTACAAACAAAAATCAAAATTGATTATTTAGGGGTTTTAGCTAAAAAAAATTTAGGGTTAAACAACTGATTCCCAAATATATAAAATAAAAGAAGTGTGGTGTCGTGGGACACCGCATAGGAGCGAAGTTCCTTATTACAAAAATATTAATTTTAAGTTCGATGCGAGATATAAAGAAAATAATTATTCGGGTATAAATTTTTTATTATGATTTTTTTTCTTCGCCGACGAACGAAAATACAGAATCAATTTTGTTCCCAAACGAAATTGAATTCTTTTACGGCACGGCTGCGTATGATTAATATTTTTTGGTATGAAATCGTATTACTCATACCTCTTAAACATTCATTTAGAAACAAAAAAAATCTTACGTTACGGACTTTTTTTCCCCGGTTAGAGTACCCCTCCGTTTCGTCCCTTGTGGAACTTCGTTCCAAAAAATTCCAAAAATTACAACCCCTATTCGAATTTTAGAACGTTTAATTTGATTTTTCGCCTTTTTAGTTCAAAATCATCGGAAAGAAAATATTTTCTAGTAGAAATAAAAACAAACGAAAAAAAAACACTTCCAGAAATTAAAACTACAGGTTCTAATATCAGAGCGTCCAATACATTTTAATGGCCCGTTCTAATATCTGGACGGTTTGAGTTTTTGTTGGTTCGAATTTGTGACGGTTCGAATTTTTGCCGGTTCGAATTTGTGACGGTTCGAATTTGTATTAAAAATATTTGTTTAATTTTCGATTCGTGCTGATTCTTTTCCTAAATTTACAAAAAAAATCAAAATTTTTTATTGAGGGGCTTTAGCTAAAAAAATATAAAAATATAAACTAATAAAAATTCACACATAATTTAAAACATTGCGGGGGCACGCGCACTTGTTCATTGTAAATTGACAACTAAATTCAATTACTTGAACATAAATAACAAAGAAGCTTTAGTTATCAGCAGCCGATGGCTCTGGAAAAAGCGAAAGAGATACATGGAATATTGGGAATATTAATCGTCAGGGTTGGGGAATTTCGTACTAACCAAAAATGTAATAAGTTAAAAATATGAATGTGATAACTTCTCATATTCAATTTTCGTTAAAATATTGGTTAAATAGTTGATATTCCTACTAACTAGCACCACTTGCAAAAGTGGAAAAATTGAACAAAGAACGCTGATGAGATGGCGTAGCGGCCTCGAAATCAGTACTGATCCGTTCTGCTGGTTTGATGATTAATGAAAAATATTCTTAATATTCCAATCTTAATATAAATTAATAAATAGAATTTGAACAAATTCATTTATTAATAAAAAAATAATAAAAAATCATTTGCAGTCTTGCAGATTCGAACTTAAGCCCTTTGAAAAAATTAAAAATTAAAAAAAAATATATTTAGTGTTAAACAACAGATTCCTAAATGTATAAAATAAACTAAAACTATTTGTATTTCATTTAATTACAATTTATGTCGGCCCTCTACTGGTTCGGCAGGCTCTCAGTCATTTGCCAAAATTATCAATCACATTTTTCAATAAACTGTTGTTTGGTTGATATCTGCTTGATAATTTGGGCTTTGAGCTCTTGAAGTGTTACACTTTCAATTTAAAAAAAATTTTGTTTGTTAAAGTTGTCAAATCGCACGATCTGGGTGGCTAATTTACAGCTTCTCTACGAGAAATAATGTGAATTTCGAAGGAAACACGTCTTTTAATAATAAAAACCCTTTATTCCTTTTTATAACGTTGCATATTAACTAACCGCAATCTATTTAGAATCTAACAATAAAAATTTCTTAATATTCCAATCTTAATATAAAAATAATAAATAGAATTTAAAAACAAATTCATTTATTAATAAAAATAACAAAAAAATAATTTGCAGTCATGCAGATTCGAACTTAAGCCCATTGAAAAATTAACAATTTAAATAAAAATTACTAGTAGAAAAAAATTATAGCAAAATTAAAAAGATGCTTCAATTTGGGACACCCTTTATTATACTTCGCATTTTAAGTGAAAAAAATTTCCATGTACTCTTACAAATAATTTAATTTTAATGTCACTGAAAAAGAAGTGCTTTTCCTTTGTGCCACCAAAAAAAAAAAAATATTTATATAAAAAATGTGTTAATCCCAAACCTCTTTGTGCGGCAACGGAGGCTAAAATAGAATTTGCTTATATCAAAAATGTTGTTAAACATGATAATTTCATGATATTCATATTGATGTTTGTTTTGCATGTGACAGGATATGAATTTGCTAATGGCACTTTTAAACTAATCATTATTTCTGTACTTGAACAGGTTTCCCCAGCTCCAATGCTTTATTTAACAGATTGTGTCTATAGTCAGCAAATGTTACAGCATTTATAAATTAACATATTTTAATATTATTATTTAAACATTAGCAATACTTGTTGTACAGCATAATACAACAACAACAACAGCATGTACTCGGGCACACTATGCAAATGTCGTATGTATATCAAAGCAAATGTTATTCTTAAGCCTCCCCCTTTTGAGGCCTAAAACAGCACGAATTTAAAAATGCCCCAAATACATTTGCGTTTGTGTTTAACAGTCAACGTAAACAACTTTAGCACTCAGACATCATTGAAAATTACTGTATTTGAACCCAGAAGATTTCCCACTGTCTCTTTCTCTCTCTCTCTCTCTCTATGTGTCTTTCTCTCTGTGTTTCTATCTGTCACACTTTATTGTTTAATATCCAGTGACTGTATTTATTTTTAACCTTCACGTTTCGCTAATTTTACAACATTATTTTTCTATATAATTTTCTCATTATTTTGCTTGTATTTATTTGAGTGTGCGGCAGGCAAATTGTTGTTTTTATTTGCCTGAATGTGCCTCAGGGTTGGAAAATGGATTTTTTTTTATTTTATATATATATATGGGTATTTGTTGTTTTTCACAAAATTTTTAAATATTATTCGTGCTGATTCTTTTCCTAAATTTACAAAAAAAGTTCAAAATTGATTATTGAGGGGTTTTAGCTAGTTCCTATGCGCATTTCACTGGGGCTAATGCAGATCATCAGGGAACCTTTACCCAACATTTCTTAGAATAACTAAAGATATTATTTTAAACTTCGACTCAATTGAATCAGAAGTTTAAGTAAATATCAAAGCTATAACAAGAACTCAATAATCACTTTTTCCCTTTTTGTTTTCTTACTATGTCGTACTACAACTGGCCGGCTTTTTTCCAACTCTAGTTGTAGGTGTAAGAGACAAAGAAAACAACAACAGCTAATTATTCGCAGTGTTGACAACATTTTTTTATTTTTGTGCTGGCACTCGCATCGTTTATAGTTAATTTCATATATTTGGGTATTTGTTGTTTTTCACAAAATTTTTTAATATTATTAAATTTAATATTATTCGTGCTGATTGAAAGGATTTTTTTTTTGTTTTGAAGTTTGCAACAACTAAAAATCTAAAATGTACAATTTTTTCACATCTATTACAAACAAAAATTTATTTATAAATTTAAAAGTATGAACTAAAGCTGAATCCACACTAAATGAGACACAACGTTTTGGGCTTTTAAATCAAAGATTTTTTTTTGATGTTCAGCAATACTTTGTGTGGTGTGGGTTATTCTCCTGTTGTCGTATCATTTGATTTATTTTCTGTGAGCTCAGCCCAACGACCGCTTTCATAGAAAATATTTCGAAATTTGTTTTTAAATCTCAGAAAGACATGATAAATATTCCAAGGCACAAAGGCAAGTCAACATCAGTTTTATTCAACTTACACAGCAGAGCAGAACAGCTGTTTTCGAAAGACGCAACCCTTTCATCATCAGTGCTCATGTGTATTGTGTTTGTCACCACTTATTAGGTGGCTTAGTTGAATTTGATAACAGTTCCTATTTACACAAATTTTATTGTGAAAAAGAATACGGGAACTGTATCAACCTGATGTTAACATGTTATTGTTATAATACCCGTGTTACCGTTTGATTATTTTTCTTCATGTCCCATTTTTCTGAATTTTTTGTCCCATCATACCTAAGTCAAACTTATTTGGTTTGAATTTTATACTTAAGTACATGTGAACGTTTTTCCAATATTTTTTATTATTGGTAGCTCAAGCCATAGCTTAAATTTGTATGTAGTAAGATTTCCTTTGTGCCTTGGAATATTTATCATGTCTTTCTGAGATTTAAAAACAAATTTCGAACAATTAGCCTATGAATCTTAATTCAATTTAATATAGCAATATAAATGTTCGTTAAAATTCTTACTACATGAAAATATTTTATGTTTATTAACTGCTATACAAAATTTGTCACATAACCAGTTCATAGACACTAAATTGTTATTAAAAAAAATATATATTAATATTATAAATTTCCTGCCATTGATTTCTAGCCAGTCTTGTGACCTTTTGAAATTATTTTAATAATAATATTTTAAACTTGAGATCTTGGTTGATTCATTTTTATTGACATTATCAGTTTATTGTAGTATTAATCAAACTTGTGGTCGTTTTTTATAAAATTTTATTTCATCTAATTTTTATTCTA
This sequence comes from Linnaemya tessellans, assembly GCA_951800035.1. Taxonomy (NCBI): domain Eukaryota; kingdom Metazoa; phylum Arthropoda; class Insecta; order Diptera; family Tachinidae; genus Linnaemya; species Linnaemya tessellans. The sequence goes on from OX637533.1 coordinate 10,141,862, forward strand.
TATTTCGTTATTAATTTTTGGAACGAAGTTCCTTATGGGACGCAGAGGAGGGGTACCCTAAGTGCGAAAAAACGTCCGTAACGTAAGATTTGTTGTTTCTAAATCAATGTTTAAGGCGTATGAGTAATACGATTCCATACCAAAAAAATATTAATCATACGCAGACGTGCCGTTACAGAATTCAATTTCGTTTGGGAACAAAATTGATTCTGTATTTTCGTTGGTCGGCGAAGAAAAAAAATCATAATAAAAAATGTATACCCGAATAATTATTTTCTTTATAACTCAAATAGAACTTAAAGTTCATATTTTTATAATAAGGAACTTCGTTCTATCAATAAAAATAACAATAAAACAAGTAAAAACGTTATATTCGACCGAGTCGAATCTTAAATACCCTCCAAATATTTAGTAAGTGAATTTAAAATGTTTAACTTGGTGGAACAGAGTTTCTTTATATAATATCGTACGTCAACGCCCACTAAAGGGGGCGGGGTTCAAAAATATACAATATCATGTTTTCCACAGACGAACGTATGGGCATTGCTAGACCGTCTTAGACTTCATCACTAGTCAAGAATATACATATTTACTTTATAGGGTCCAATTCTCTTTGGAGGGTATAAAAACTGTATTTTGGCGGGGTCGCTCTGGCAAGGGCTGTGGGGGAAACATTTCACCTTTGTCATAAAACTCTAAAAATAAATGCTTTTTTTTGGAAGGGTCATTTAGGGGGCGAAGGGGAAGGAGGGGGTAGGGCAGAGTAGTACTAGGTTTCGTCTCAGCTTCGTCATTAAAGCTTAAAAATTTTATTTTTAAGGAATGTAGACTAAAGTAAAACAATTTGTTAAATTTTCATGCTATTTTTGCATATAATTACGCCCACTAAAGTGGGTGGGGTCAAAAAATATTTTTATTTTATTTAATGGCTCTAAGTTTAAGGCGTTGGACCGTATTTGACATAAAAATATATCATTGGCTTAACAAAATAACCAAAAAACTTTGAAAATTATGTTGTTTTTTCTGGGTTGGTTTAGTTCTTCTTAGGGGAAGTTTTTTCCCTCTTGCCCGATTTAGCCCATCTTCGAACTTAACCTGCTCTAAGCTTCAAAATATATTTATGCCGAATTTCAAGAGTCTAGCTCTTTTCGTTTGGACTGAATCGTGATTTCCACAGACGGACGGACGGACGGACGGACATGCTCAGTTCGTCTTAGATTTCATCACTGATCAAGAATATATATACTTTATGGGGTCTGAGATGGATATTTCGATGCGTTACAAACGGAATGACAAAGTGAATATACCCTAGAAATTCTTTTTTGGAAGATGAAAAAAAATATATTTGGAATAGTTGTCACCAGGGTTGGGGATTACCGTGCTAACCAAAAGTGAGTTAATTAATATAAGAAATTCTGATGACAGGAGATAGCAGTGATCCCTTCTGCCTAGTTTGATGCTTAAAAAATATATTTTAAATAGTCCACTCGTAATAAAAACTCAAATGTAATACAAATTCTTAAATAGAAAAATAATTTGTTGAACTGCAGATTTGAACTTAAGACTGAATGAAAATTTTAAACTTAAAAATTAGAAAATTTTTGTTGGTTCCTACTTCTTTTTTAACGAAACGACAAACAATAAGTTTTTATATTGGCGCCGCGTAATACTAAAACACAATATTAAATAAAAAATCCATTTAGAGCAAAAGACCTCAACTTAAAAAAACTTTATGTTTATTTTAAAGTTGAAGAAACATGAAATTACTTAGAAACTTTTTCGCCACTTCGAAATCACTTAAGCCATTTTTAATAATGAGATTTAGATGGTCCCCTATGGGAAAGAAGAAGGGAATTGTTTGCCTAATTTTTTTAAATTTCCAACTTCTCTAATAGTCATTCGACAATTCTTCATAACAATTTTTTTACTTCGTTAATATTTTCATTTGCTGTTGATGTCCTAAGGCGTACAGGACGAGCCGCGAGCCACATATTTTCCAACTGATTTAAAAAAGTTGGCTACAATCGATGTACTCCACTATCAAGATTTCCAGTGCCGTACAAAGAAAAAGGAGCCGCTGTGGCAAAAACCCCTATCAGTGCAACCATCGTGGGCTCGATTACCTACGTAGACCCTGTTTGTTTGCCGCAGACAAGCAAACCGCTTCTAGGGCAGCATTTGTTAAAAACAAGTATACTTAAAGATTAAGAATACGTTTTTTAAATCTAATGAAATTTTTTTTTTGTACAAGTGGCAACTCTGAAATTTGTCAGCTGTGGCGTATGTCTAATAACATTTTTCTGAATTAGAGTACAATCAGCCACCAACAAGATTTAAGAGATCAAATTTACTCAAATTTTTAAATAAAATTTTTTTTATTAAGACTGGACTACTTTATTCAGACTCAAGTTCAAATCTGCAAATCTGTCTAATAACATTTTTCTGAATTAGAGTACAATCAGGCACTTACAAGATTTTATGTGTTCAAAATTTCCCAAATTTTTAAGTAACATTTCATTATTAAGATAAGAATAGTTTATTCGGGCTCAAGTTCAGATCTGCAAATAATTTCTTTTTTAAGAATTTTTATTAAATTCAAACTATTTTATTAAGTGGAACAAAGAAAGCTGATATCACTATTGATCTATTCTGCTAGTTTGATGATTATGAATAATATTCGGAATATTAAACTCTAAATAAAATAACTTGTACTTAATAAAAATTCTTAAAAAAATAACTTTTATGTTGCAGATTTGAACTTGAGTCTGCATAAAAGATTATTATCTTATGGGTGATGTTGGCTGAAGTAGTGGAACACGAAACTGTGAAGCGGAGGGTCCTGAGTTCGAGCAACCGCTGGAGTCATGAAATATTGTGTTGAATTCTTCTCATCAGCATTAGTGCGTGGTTGTGTTAGTTGTTGCCAGCCTGTTTCAATGATGAAGGCCTAGTCACTGGTCACTGAACATAATTGGCAGCGACTGACAATATCATGCACTAAAAGCAGAGTAACAGCACCACCCACCTTCGTCGGCCCTGTAGCAAAAATTAGCCGGCGAAGTAAAAAGTTGAAATAGCTATAAAAAAAACTGTCTATCTTCTCATCTTTCCTAATCTGTCCACTCAATACTATCCTCTCGATTTCAGTTCCGGCGCAATGCACTGCATATATAGGGGTCATCCCCTGAGTGCTGGTCCAAGATAAAAAAAATTAATAATAATAAATTAATAAGTTCGAAAAAATAAAAATTTGCATTCATATTTATAAAATTTTATGCAATTCTTTTTACCTATTTTTTTGACAGCAGAAAATCGCTGAAAACAGAGGACAATTCTTATTTTTAAGACTCACATGAGTCATTAAATGAATATAATTGCCGAATTTGTGAATGTGTTCAAGACGAGTGTACCAAAAACCCTAATCGAATGTACGTTAACCACGATATTTTAAAGTTCACCTTATCTTTTGAACAGACCTCGTACGTAATATAGAGTCCGCCAAATAATTTTTTTTTAAATGCTATAAAAAAATACTGAATATTTTCCCATATTTCGTTTTTATTTGAAAGTACAATAATTCCGGTTAATAATGGAAAATAATTTCATTCAAATGGCTGCATGGCCCGATAACGATCGCCATTCACTGTAACGGCCACTCCTTGATCATTTACGAAGAAAAATGGCCCAATTATGCCTCTGCACCAAAATCCGCACCAAACAGTGACTCGTTTTGGGTGCGTCGGCTTTTCAATTGTCTGTGTGTGGGTTTTCTGTGTTCCAAATGCGACAATTTTGCCAAGATACCCGCCAAGATCAAAATGAGCTTCAGCTGAAAAAATTATTTTTTTTTTGCAACATCGGCATCTTCTGTAAGTCGATCGCAGGCCCACTTAGCGAAGCGAAAACCCATTGGATGGTCAACCATATTCGTTCAGCGGAAGGATAAAACGAATTATCTGTCAAATCAGACATGATCTAAGTGTTACCATACACAAAATAAGCACTAGTTGGAAAAAAAAAACGTTAGATTGCGGAGCCTACCTTAATTTTTTCCCTTATGCTCAAATAGTACGAATTCAGCCAACAAACCCGAAAATGTATCTTAAAAAAGCACAATTATGCCTTGATTTCCATCCTTGATGTGCCTTGAAAAACAATCAAACAAAAAACAAAACAAAAAAAACAAAACAAAACATGTCTTGTGACAATGACAATAAAACAGACAATAATAATATTGAAAGTAAAAATACATGGCAATAAAAACAAAAAGTCAAACATGCGAATTTCATGTAGATTTCTGTTAGAAATTATTCAAAAAGTTCCTACTCCGAAATACTCGTGCTAAGGAAACACGGACAGAGTGCATAAAATGGCAGAAATGTAAATATAAATAAAACAAACAGCCTGGTTTTATGACTCTGACATATATTTGGGAGATTTTTAATATTATTTTATTTATTTGTTAGATGATGTACATTTTTTCTTTAACTTATTTATTTTATAATATTAACCATATGAAAAAGTTGTATGACTAATAGGGCTTTCGTATTATTAAAGGAGTCCTGCAATTGTAATTTTAAGGCAAATAGAGTAATTCTTTTGCTGTTTTGTTTTCCTGTTGGTTTCTTTATTTGTTGCAACTACAATCAAAGCTCCTTAAAAACCTTAAGACCTTAACCGGGACAAAACGTGTGTAATGTAATATCAATGTTTAAGACGTATGAGTAATACGATGCCATACAAACAAATATTAATCATACGCAGCCGTGCCGTAACTGAATTCAATTTCGTTTGGAAACAAAATTGCTTGTGTATTTTCGTTGGTCGGCGAAAAAACAAAAAAGCATAATAAAAAATTTATACCCGAAAAATTATTTTCTTTATACCTCGAACAGAACTTAAAATTAATATTTTTATTATAAGGAATTTTTTTCTTTTTTTTTATTGTCAAAATCTTGCATAAAATATTTCCTGACAATTCTAAATGTTACGAAATTTGTATGAAATATTTCCTACGTTACGATTAATTCATTGCAAATAGGAATGGCCCATATGAATTCTTCTCTTTACGCGACATGCACAGACAACCATCATTGTCTGAAGCAACTTGACTTTTTACTCGGGTATTTGTGTGGGTGTGTGTGTGTGTGTGTGTGTATTATTCCTGCAGTTGTATTAATGTGCGTTGACAGCCGGCATTCGTAATGGATATTTGCCTTAGCAAATAAAGCCAAGTAGGTCAATGTAATAAAAATATTTAATATTTATGGGTGAAGGTTAGAAAGGCGTTTAAATATTTATCAATTCAGAAAAAGTGAGCAAACAATTATCGTGCTGAAATTTGTTTCAGTAATCATTATTCCCAGAATTGTTATTTTTTAAATTTGTTATAAAAACAAATTTAGCCTAAAATAATATATTTGAAAAAACGTAAAATACATAAATTTTTTCATGAAATAAATATCTTTCTTACTACATCCATTATGACTTTAAAGCCATACGTATTTTAATTCTCTTAAAACTTTGTGAAATTTAAATAACCCCTACGTGCCTACATGTCACCTCCTGTCACATTAAAACACCCTCCGAAGGCACTGAACTCTCGCCATAAATTTTTCTGCCATCCATTGCAGTTATTCGCCTTCTTGTTTAAATACACAAACATTTCACATATATAAATAATGTTATGCAAAATTTATACATATGATTTTGCTTAAGAATTGCTATGTGTTGCGTATTCCGCCTTTGATCCATCAGTTGTGTGGCAGAGCAATATCCCACCAGTCCCTTAGTCACTCCACATATTATTTTATTTGTTATGTTATATTTATGATTATTATTATGCTTCATGTCTACTCTAATTCGTAGCTGAAAAACAAAAATGACGACACAGAAACTTTGTTTTAATGGGTCGTCGTGCAAATATAATATTATTTGTATGATTTTTCCGCTTTAATGCTCAATTCTCAAACGAAAACTCACATGTACGCACACACGCATAAAGAATTCGAAATCATTATAAGATTTACACAACACTCTGTTGCGGAGTCTGCAAATAACTTCGTCCTTTATTCAAATAATAAATATATATTTGCTCTTGTACACGTGTATTCAGGCATAAAATGACTATAAAAACTTTTCTCAAAGTGCGTTTACACGGCTTGTATGTATAAACATACATACATAAGTATGTGTCTTTAAAATTTATTTGTTTTCCTGATTTTAATAACAGAAAATATTTCACATTCTGTGAGACATTTTTAATAAGAAATTTCTCATATTCTGCAAAATGTTCTTAAAAGTCACTTTTCCAGATTCTGCAAAATGTTGTTAATAGAAAATTTCAAAATCCCCAAAAAATTTCATAAAATAAACTTTCCAACAACTGAAAAAATTTCCTTAAAAAAATTTCCCACATTCTGAAAAATTTGCTTAATAAAAAAATTTTCCCTATCTGAGAAAATTTCCCATATTATGAATAAATTTTCTTGAAGGATAAGTTCTTAATAGAAAATTTCTCCGAACCCGAAAAATGTTCCTAATAAAAAGTATACCAAATTTTCCCGATCTGATAACATTTGCTAAAGAAAATTTCCCATATTATGAACAAGTTTTTTTTAACGATAAGTTCTTAATAGAAAATTTCTCCGAATGCAAAAAATTTTTCTAATAAAAAATTTTTCTAATACTCGTAAAAAGTTTTGTTAACAGAAAATTTCTCACATTCTGAAAATTTTTTTGTACAGAAAACTGAACCATATTCTTAACAGAAAATTGTCCAAATTTTGAAAAATGTTGCTAATAGAATTTTGCCAAAATCTGATATGTTTTCCTAATGGAAAAGTAACCAGATTCTGGAAAATTTTGTTTCAAAAATATTTCCCACAATCTGAAATTGTTTCTCCATAGAAAATTTTCCAGCTTCTGAACTATTTGCCTAATATAAAATATTCCTTTTTATGAAAATTTTTCTCAATAGAATATTTCTCAGAAACCGAAAAATTTTTTCGCATAGAAAATTCGCCAAAATCTGAACAGATTTCATAACAGAAAACTTGCCAGATTTTGAAAAATTTTTTTAATAGAAATTTGTCTTGAATCTAAAAATATTTCCTAAGAAAAAAATTTCCTGGTTCTTGGCAACATTTTTTAATACAATATTTTCGATAAATTTTCTAGAGAAAATTTCTTAAATTCTGAAAAAAATTTACAGTAGAAAAATGAGTAACTTCTGAAAAATGTTTCCTAATAGAAAATCTCCCAAATTCTGAAAAATTATTTTAATAGAAAATTTTCCATATTCTAAAAATTATTTTTAATAGAAAATTTCCTATATTCTAAAAATTATTTTAATAGGAAATTTGCCATAATCTAAACAATTTTCTTAATAGGAAATTTCCCACATTGCTAAATATTTTCAATAGAAATTTCTATATATAGAAAATTTCTTCTATTCTAAAAATATTTCTTAATAGAAAATTTCCCAGATTTCGAAAACCAGTCTATAGCATATTTCCCCTATTTGCAAAAATTTTCTTAGTATCAAATTTTACTAATTTTGATAAATTTCTGTAATAGAAAATTTCATAAATTCTGAAAAATTATTTTAATAAAAAATTTTTCATACTCTAAAAATTATTTTTAATAGAAAATAACCCATAATTTAAAAAATGTTCTTAATAGGAAATTTACCACACGCCTAAATTGTTTTAGTAGAAATTTCTATATATAGAAAATTTCTCCTATTCTAGAAACTTTTCTTAATAGAAAATTACCCAGATTTCAAAAACCAGTCTATAGCATATTTCCCCTATTTTCAAAAATGTTCTTAGTATCAAATGTTATTAATTTTGATAAATTTCTGTAATACAAAATTTAATAACTTCTGTAAAATTATTTTAATAGAAAATTTCCCATATTCTAAAAATTATTTTTAATAGAAAATACCCCATAATCTAAAAAATTTTCTTAATAGGAAATTTCCCACGTTGCTAATTTTTTTCAATAAAAATTTCTATATATAGAAAATTTTTCTTAATAGAAAATTTCTCCTATTCTAAAAATTTTTCTTAATAGAAAATTTCCCAGATTTCGAAAGACAGTCTATAGCATATTTCCCCTATTTTCAAAAATGTTCTTAGTATCAAATTTTACGAGTTTTGATAAATTTCTGTAATAGAAAATTTCATAAATTCTGAAAAATTATTTGAATAGAAAATTTCCCATATTCTAAAAATTATTTTTAATAGAAAATATCCCATAATCTAAAAACTTTTTTTAATAGGAAATTTCCCACACTCCTAATTTTTTTTTAATGGAAATTTCTATATCTAGAAAATTTCTCCTATTCTAAAAATTTTTCTTAATAGAAAATTTCCCAGATTTCGAAAACTAGTCTATAGCATATTTCCCCTGTTTTCAAAAATGTTCCTAGTATAAAATTTTACGAATTTTGATAAATATCTTTAGTAGAAAATTTCATAACTTCTGAAAAATTATTTTAATAGAAAATTTCCCATATTCTAAAAATTATTTTTAATATAAAATATCCCATTCTAAAAAATTTTCTTAATAGGAAATTTCCCATACTCCTAAATATTTTTTAACAGAAATTTCTATATATAGAAAATTTCTCCTATTCTAACAATTTTTCTTAATAGAAAATTTCTCCTATTCTAAAAATTTTTCCTAATAGAAAATTTCCCAGATTTTGAAAAACAGTCTATAGTATATTTCCCCTATTTTCAAAAATTTTCTTTGTATCAAATTCTACAAATTTTGACAAATTTCTGTAATAGAAAATTTCCCTCATTCTGAAAAAAAAAATTTAAAGAAAATTACCCAGGTTCTGACAAATTTCATTAACAGAAGACTTCCTAGACTCTCAAAGTTTTCCTTAAGAAAATTTAAGAAAACTTCCCAGATTCTGAAAAATCTTTTTTGGACAAAATTTTCCACAAATTGCGAAATTTTCCTAGTGGATAATTGCACAGATTCTAGCAAAATTTCTTTATAGAAAATCTAACAGATTTTGAAATTTTTTTTCTACATTCTAAAAAATGTGTTTAATAATAAATTTCCTAGAACTAAAAATATTTATTGGAAAAAATTTCTCAGGTTTTGAAAAACTTTTTTAGCAGAAAATATTGCGCATATACTGCCAAATTTTTATAATTTAAAATTTTGTAAATTTTAAAAGAATTTTTTTTTAGAAAAATCCCTTAAATCCATTTCCTGATATAATTTTCTTTTTGTTCTGTATTTAAATATAGCTCAAAAACTTTTATCTCTATTCAATTAATTATAATAATTTTCTTGTCATTCTTGCAGCCTGTTTGTTTATTCATCATACACTTCCACTGAAGGGCTGCCCGCAAGGTAAGTAAAAATCAAATAATTTTGTTACTTTTCAAAATTAAATAATTTATCCTTTGTAATGTTAGGATGTCGAAAACAAAAATGAATAATTTAATACAAAATATTTTATTCTGTTTTCCATCAATTGTCATTAACTGAAGTTGTTTAACATGTTGAAGCTGTTAACATGAAAATATCACAAACTTTTCGTTTTGTTTTCGCTATGAAATATTACTTGAAAAGTCTTTTACATATTTTAACAGCAGAAAAAAGGGCAAACAGAAAAAAAAACAACTCTTAAAAGCTTTTTGTTGCTGTTTGGAGATTTTAAAAAATTTTGTTGGCTATTGTGACAAAAATTGTATGCCATGAATAAAATTAACGATTTTATTGGAAACATCCAAACAGTGACACGGATAAAGTAACAATGACATTGGAAAGATGTATTGAAAACGGATATACAGACAGAAAGAGAACATTATAAATTGTTAATGAAAGTTGCAAAAAAGAAAACTTTAGTGTCACAATAAAAGAATAAAACTGACGGGAAGAATTAGATTATACAGGAAATAAAAAAAATATTTTATTACTGCAAAAAATATCTGAAACTTTGCGACTTATTTCGGTTATTGAGGAAGTTGTGTTGTTGTGTAATATATTATGCAAATGAAATTAATTTGGCGGAAAGAAATTCTTTAACAATTCAATTTAAGAAATTTAATTTAGATCTTCAAAAAATTTACCTCCTCCATAAGGGAAGTTATTATCGCAATTGTGTTACTTGGACTTGCATAACAGCTTCTCTCTCGTTTCTCTCTTTCTCTCTGTAGTTACTCTCACTTACTTATTACAATTATACACTCACACGCGCACACACTAACAGCAGTTGATTCGATTACGTTACAATTATTAATGTGAAGCTCATTAAATGGATTAGTTAGATAAGAAATTACGTACATGCTTATTTTCTTCTTGCAAGTTTTTGTTTGTGTGCGCCTAAAAGCTGGCAGTTAATCTAATTAATAAACCGTTCACAGGAGTTGTGAGAAATTAAATAGACAACCAGTCAAACATTTAGTCTTACAAATTGCTGAGTGTTGGCAAAAGCAATAAAATTAAAAAAAAAGCAAAAACCACATTTCCCCAATTTGCTCTGGTTAAATGATATTTATTATTTTAGTTATAATTAATTTGATTACTATTTTATTATTCTCCGACTTGCTTTATTACGTACAGTCCACGTGTACTTTATTTGCGTAATCAATGAAAGGCAATAGGTGAATTTCTCTAGAGTATGGGAAATATATATTTATTTTATTAACTCCATAATACCGTGTTTAGACAGGCATTTTTAATTGAGTCAATATTAATTTTATTGCCTTAATTAACTTTTTTTCTTGGACCAGCACTCAGGGGATGACCCCTACATATGCAATGCTTTGTGCCAGAACTAGGAAAGTTGGTTATGGGAACCAACTTTCCTAGTTTGTTCGTCAATTCAATTAACGTATGAGAACTAAAAGTAAACATTTTTTTCATATTCATGAGTACCTTAAGTTTAAATCTGGAATCAATTTTTTTATATTTTTTCTAATTACTAATTAATTTAATGTTAATTTTGTTTAAGATTTTTTCACTTTTCCCACAAATTTTGGTGCGAAGTCCCAACTAAGTTTGTTCAGTGAGTTGTATTTTGCTCACTCAACACACTTTTTAGCCGTGTTGCTTATGTAATTTTACTCAATATTAAAACAATTTCATATTTATTGAGATGCAACCCTGCAGGAGATCGAACTAGTATTAAATTAGTATTGCACTAGTACAAAAATCACCAGCACTAGTTGCCAACTGTGAACTTTCCTATACAATGTTCATGCTCAAATTAACATTGAGTGTGTTGGGAAAATTACTAGTACCATTGGTACTAGATGGAAACTAGGGGGATACTAGTACTATTAGTACTAGATGAGTACTAGAATAATTTCTTCTAGTCATATACTACTACAATCAGTTCTGCATTAAAAACTGGTTTATATATAAAAAAAATCCCTAAATTTATTGGTTTTCTAAACCCAATGAAATTTGTTAAGTCTTTGTCTTCACAAGCAATTTCTGGTTCATGAATTCTTAGTTTATAAGAGGAAATGGAAAGTTCCTTCAGGGCACACTCAATCCACTAGCACCTTGTACTACTTGAGTTGCGTTTGGTACTCCACCATATACCAAACACTAATGAATATACAATAAATATATCAGTTTTTATTATTTTAAAAAAGATGACTGATTTTACATATTAACAAAAACACGTTTAAAAAATTTTAAAATTAGCTTCTAACTTTATTTATTTTTTAAAATGTCACTTTTTTAACACACAAGAAAACTGCGACTTGCATAAATTATCGAATAAATAAACTGATATGCAGGTGGCAAAGTCTTCTAATACTATTCTTTGTTTCAAATTTGAATTTGTTTAAAATTGTAACAATTAAAAATAAAATAAATGAAAATGAACATTAGCAATTCGCTTTAAAACATTATCAAAAAGTAATATGAAATTCTACAAATCAAATCAATCTACAAATGAACTACTTGAAGTACTAGTACTTTTCTGTATAGGTACAATCACCTTTTGAACTAGTGCTTGCTATACTAGTAATCGTACCAGTACCTTAGAGACAATTGACGCTTATCCTCCTGCAGGGAATTAATTGCAATTTGAATGGATAATTGAGCTCAATTAAGGTGTGTGTGTCTGAACTCGATATGAGATATAAATTTAATTAAAATTTATATATTTTATTAAAAAATAAATTTAATTATTAAACCTATTTTTAACTCGACCACCACTCAGATAATGACCCCTACATATGCAGTGCATTATGCCGGAACTAGAAAGGAGTTAATAGTACTGAGGGGTCAGATGAAGAAAGATGAGAAGATAGAGAATTTTTTTATTATATTCTGATATTTTTAAGCTTAAGGTCACTTTATTTTAATTTTATTTCTTAATATCAATATTTAGTCACTCCTTTGAAATTAAGAAATAAAATTAAAATAAAGAGACCTTGAGCTTAAAAATATCAGAATATATTAATAATTAAAAAGAGGTCAAGAAACCAGAAGAATTTAATTTCTTTTTTTTTTACCTTGGACCAGCACTCAGGGGATGACCCCTATATATGCAATGCATTGCGCTAGAACTGAAAACGAAGGGGATAGTATTGAGGGGACAGATTAGGAAAGATGAGAAGATAGACAGTTTTTTTATAGCTATTTCAACCTTCTTACTTCGCTGGCTAATTTTTTGCTACAGGATCGACGAAGGTGGGTGCTGTTACTCTGCTTTTAGTACAGGATGGTGTCAGTCTCTGCTAATTATGTTCAGTGACCAGTGCTATGCCTTCATCATTGAAACAGGCAACAACTAGCACAATCATGCACTAATACTGATCAGAAGAATTCCAGACAATATTCATGACTCAGCGCGGAGTTGAACTCAGGACCCTCCGGTTCATAGACTCGTGTTCTACTACTTCAGCCAACAGCACCCACAGCTTTTGTTTAGACTCAAGTTCAAATCCGCTAGTATGGAAAATATTAGAATTTATATTCCAAGTTTTTAATTAAAAGTAGAATATGAAACAATATATCGAATAAATGATTTTAAAAACATAATAATAGAATATTTAGAATATTTTTTATATTCATCAAACTAGTAGAACTGCTCAGTATTGGCCGCTATGCCATCTTTCTTTCCTTCTTTCTTTCTTTCTTCTATACTTTTTTTTCATTACGGCCATCAACTATTTGTTTAACAATTATTTTTAAAGAAACCGAATATGGGAACTTTTTATATATTAATTCTTTAGTTAGTTCTCTTTTCATTAGTACGAGCTTCCATAAGCCTTCTCATATTCTGCATATAGTTAAATATGTTTTTAAGCCAATAGCGGCTCCCCTAGAAAAAATAAATATTTTTGAAAAATATTTAAAAAAAAATTGTTTAGTTCAATTGAAAGATTTATAAGAAATGTTATGCGTTACTTGACTGCTGATTTTTTGATCTGTTAGATTTTTAATTATCTGTTTTTTTTATCAAGATTTAGGTCATAATTATTATTATTATTATTATTATTATTATTTTTATTCTTTTTTTTTAAGAAAATGAAATTTTTTATTATCCGATATTGTGATACCGTCTGGATATCTTCTTCAGGGCAATAACTTAATTACGATTAATAAAGGGTGTTTTTTATAAAGTGATATAACTTTGAGTTGGCATCACTGCTTTTTAACAGCTGATAATTAATTTTTATTTAGTTTGCTTTGACATTTCATTATGGATCGACTTACACCATAGCAACGCGTGCAAATTGTGAAAATTTTTAATCAAAATAATTGTTCTATTCGTCAAACTCATCATTCAGAATTTTATTTTCAAATGAAGCCCATTTTTGGTTGAATGGGTACGTAAATAAACAGAATTGTTGCATTAGGAGTGAAGAGAATCCACCAGCTTTTGTCGTAACACCATTACATCCACAGAAAATTACTGTTTGGTGCACTTTATGGGCTGGCGGAGTACTCATTGCCCCATATGTCTTCAAAAACGATGATGGTCAGAATGTTACTGTCAATGGAACATGATTCGAAGTTTTTTCGTACCTCAATTAGCTGGCATTAATCTTGCTGATATGTGATTCCAATAGGACGGAGCCACATGCCACACAGCGGGCGCTACAATTGATTTACTCAAGGAAACTTTTGAGGAAAAAATAATTTCACGAAATGGCCCAATTAACTGGCCCCCAAGATCGTGTGATCTAACTCTATTGGATTAGTTTCTTTGGGATTATGTAAAGTCACTTGTGTATGACGATGAACCACAAACAATTGAACAACTAAAGATCAACATTCGAAGAGTTATCGGCGAGATACGGCTGCAAATGCTGCGAAAAGTTTGTGAAAATTGGTGTTCCAGATTGCGCCTTGTACGCGCCACATGGCCGAAATCATATTTAAACATTAATCTCATAAAATTTTCTATCCAAAAAGACCGTTTCATTGATATCAAAAATATATTACAATGTTTTATTATAATTTAAACTTGTATCACTCTATAAAAAACACCCGATATAACAATATTTTTTAAAATTGTTTTTTATTTTTATTTTTTTTTTATTAATTAAATTTTTATACAAAAAAAAGCCAAAAAAAAATTTTCTGTTTTAAAATTTAAAAAAAATATATATATTTATATTAATTTTAATTACAATTATTGATCGAATAAGATATCCAGAGGATGACCAAATATCGATATCCGCTATAAAAAATTACAACTTTAAAAAAAGTGACCTAAAGTTTGATAAAAAACAGATAATTAGGTTTTACTTCAAATCACTTACATAAATAAAGCAATTCTGTAAAACGATTATTTTTTTAATATTTCACTTACATATGGTCACGTGCGACAACCTATTTATTATATCAAATGCTTGAACTTTCTTTTCGATGTAGTTTGTATTTAAATTGCATTAAGAGTGTGCATAAGTAAGGAAATTTTAGTTCCCTATTAAAATAAATGCCAAACGCAAACTTTAAAAAAATGTTGTCCGTCCTCCTACTCTTCTGTTTGCTGCTCTCTATCGGAATCAGTTGCTATTTAAAAAAAAATTTAAATAGTGTTTTCATATATAAACGATTCACGACGATGGAAAAAATCACCGCATTAACTTTGAAATGAGCCTTTAAAACGTATAATCCTTTGAATTTTGCTTTAGTGGCGAAGCAACTAATTCGATTTTCTGCTGCTTTTGCCATCAATTTAGGATTAATGATTTGAATTGAACAACTCGAAACGGCTTAATTGACTTTCATAAATTGATTTATACACAACTTCTACTAAATCTTGTTGTGTTATAATTTCCAAAAACCTGCAAATTCTCTTAAAATAAATAAAGCTTGAAATTGTGTTAACTGGTTCTAGAAATTTAGGAACAAAAAAAAGATTAATTTTTGCTTTGGAAATTTTCTGAAATTGTGCGAAATTATTTGCAGCATTTGTATGCGTAGGAAACAAGTTTATTTAACCAATACTAGCACTTAAACATGTATTCAGAATGAAATAAACAAACAAACAAACAACCGGAAAAACATTTCATAACAGCCAGTGAACACTCCTACACCTCCACTCTGGTACACATGTGAACATGCACATACACACACGAATTCCCTAAAACTCTCATTCAATTACAAATAGTTTATCAAACTTTTAAATGTCGAATTTTATAAGCTGCTATGGCCTTTTGTGTTAGAGAAGGAGTTGTAGAGGGAACGAGGGAAAGAGAAAATAATTTTTGCATGAGTTTTGAAATTGTCATTGTTTTGGCATGTTTGTGTTTCAATGATTGTTTCGATTAGAATTTTCAATAAGTTGACTTTTATTTTTCAACTAAATGTCAATGGAAATTATCAACTGTAGCTTTAGGCCATCGAAAATATTATTAGCTATCAAACAGCATGCAAATTTCTGTAGATACATTCAATGATTATAAAGGAATCATACAGAATCTTTGACTTTACGAATTCCTTTTGTTCCATAGTTTGATATCAGACAAAAACAAATATTTTATCGATGCAAAGAAAGTTTGTGCAAATATTTTACAATAGTTTAAGTAACAGTCTATTTAAATGACATATAACATATACACACATGTTTGTGTATTTGTGTCAAATATTTGATATTTTTGTGAAATTTTAAAGATTCTTATCTTGAACTCTTTATTCTTGAAATATACGCACAAACCAAAATAGATAAATTTTGAGGTGAATCAATCTTAATATGACTTCTTCTCAATAATAAATTATTTTATATATAAACAAATTTCAATTTAGAAAAATATCTATTTAATAGTCATTTAGATCCTTTGCTATTTTGCGTAGTTTTTTTTTGTATTGAGCGTTACTTTTTCTTAAATACTTCAATAATCATTTTTAGTTGCTATAGAAAACATTGCTAATATCATATCTTTGTAAAAGTATTGTATCTTTTTATCTGAATATATGTATTGAACGTTACGTTATAAATTATTTTATATATAAACAAATTTCAATTTAGAAAAATATCTATTTAATAGTCATTTAGATCCTTTGCTATTTTGCGTAGTTTTTTTTTTGTATTGAGCGTTACTTTTTCTTAAATGCTTCAATAATCATTTTTAGTTGCTATAGAAAACATTGCTAATATTAAATCTTTGTGAAAGTATTTTATCTTTTTATCTTAATAAATGTATTGAACGTTACGTTATAAATTATTTTATATATAAACAAATTTCAATTTAGAAAAATATCTATTTAATAGTCATTTAGATCCTTTGCTATTTTGCGTAGTGTTTTTTTTTGTATTGAGCGTTACTTTTTCTTAAATGCTTCAATAATCATTTTTAGTTGCTATAGAAAACATTGCTAATATCATATCTTTGTAAAAGTATTGTATCTTTTTATCTCAATATATGTATTGAACGTTACGTTATAAATTATTTTATATATAAACAAATTTTTTTTGGACAGAATATTTTCTATCTTAACTGTTGGTACATTTTCCAATAAATAGTGAAATCCTAGAAATACTGGCACGAAGGGAACAGTAGCTAATTTAAATAATAAATTGGAGAAAATGTAACGTGCGTTACAATTGATTTATGACTTTTGATAAAAACGGACAGAATTTTTTCAGCTGTAAATAAGTTATTGTAGAGTACTTTTACATTTAAAAATTAGATATTGTGTAATTTATTATGCCAAGCTACTAGCTTCAGCTTTAAACGTTACTTAAATTTTTTGTCGCGTGCGTCACACAAATATATGATAAACTTTGTGGCAACAAAAATACTTGTTCAAAAATTATGTTTCATAGCATACGAAAGTACACTTAAATCTCTAAACACTAGACACTGTACTCGTATATATTTTGAAGATATCTTCTTTGAGAAACCAAAAAAATTATTTAAAAAAAAAAATATTAAAAATATCCCACTCTGAATAAAAATTTGAATATGAACAACTTCATAAAAAAATAAATTTCAGATCGCAGATGCGCACTCAGAAACTGTTAAATAATTTGCGTTTTAGTAATTAAAAAAAATTTTATATATGACACATTTCTATGGGCATAAGTAATGGCTTTTTAAAAAACTTTTTCATTTTGAAAATTGTGCGATATGTGATTTAGCGTGCGATATGTTGATTTGGTTTAAGATTTTTCAATAACGTATGGAATGTTACTTAGACAAACTTTTCTAGCATAATAATATTTTCAATTTTCACACAAAACACTACAGTAGCTAAAATATTGTAAACTGTATTGAACGTTACCTGCACTTCTAACTTTCTATTTTATTAATAAGAAAATTTGAATAAAATTTATTAGGCATTTTGAAATGTGCTATTGCGAAAAACTAAGAAAAAAATGTATTGAACGTTACCCAAAGTTTTATTTTATTTATTTTTTGTTCTTAAGATATTTTTGCTGCAATTTATTAAACATTGACATCTGAGTTGTTGCTACTATAATATTCAGTTTATGTTTATCAACTATAATAAACTAATTGATATCTGTATTGAACGTTACCTGCACTTCTAACTTTCTATTTTATTAATAAGAAAATTTTACTAAAATTTATTAAACATTTTGAAATGTGCTATTGCGAAAAACTAAGAAAAAAAATGTATTGAACGTTACCTAAACTTTTATTTCATTTTATTTATTTACTTTTGTGTTCTTAAGACATTTTTGCTGAAATTTGTTAAACATTGACATCTGAGTTGTTGCTACTATAATTTTCAGTTTATGTTTATCAACTATAATAAACTGATTAATATCTGTATTGAACGTTACCTGCACTTCTAACATTCTATATTATTAATAAGAAAATTTTACTACAGTTTGTTAAGCATTTTGAATTGTGCTATTGCGAAAAACTAACAAAAAAAATGTATTGAACGTTATCTAAACTTTTATTTTATTTCATTTATTTATTTTTGTGTTCTTAAGACGTTTTTGCTGAAATTTATTAAACATTGACATCTGAGTTGTTGCTACTATTATTTTCAATTTATGTTTATCAACTATTATAAACTAATTGATATCTGTATTGAACGTTACCTGCACTTCTAACATTCTATATTATTAAGAAAATTTTACTACAGTTTGTTAAGCATATTGAGCTGTGCTATTGCGAAAAACTAACAAAAAAAATGTATTGAACGTTACCTAAACTTTTATTTCATTTTATTTATTTACTTTTGTGTTCTTAAGACGTTTTTGCTGAAATTTATTAAACATTGACATCTGAGTTGTTGCTACTAAAGTTTTCAATTTATATTTGTCAAATATAATAAACTAATTGATATCTGAATTGAACGTTACCTGCACTTCTAACATTCTATATTATTAATAAGAAAATTTTACTACAGTTTGTTAAGCATATTGAGCTGTGCTATTGCGAAAAACTAACAAAAAAAATGTATTGAACGTTACCTAAACTTTTATTTCATTTTATTTATTTACTTTTGTGTTCTTAAGACGTTTTTGCTGAAATTTATTAAACATTGACATCTGAGTTGTTGCTACTATTATTTTCAGTTTATGTTTATCAACTATAATAAACTGATTGATATCTGTATTGAACGTTACTTTTAAACATTTTCAAATATATTGCTAATTATCAAACTTTAGAAAGATTTGTATGATTTAAAGCAATAAATAAAACTATTTTGTTTAACGGTCAATACACAAAATTAATGTTAAGATTAAAAAAGTAATTAATTTAATGCGCTCTTTAGTACATGACAGTGTCCATCTGTAGCAGTAGCGGGCAGCGGGCATCTACACTTATTGCAATTATCAAATTTTTTTTAAACTTGAATGCAAATTTTATTTATCGAACTTATTAATTTAAAAAAAATTAATATTACATTTTGGCAGTTATGACAATTTGCCGTTTAGCATTCAATATTATCAAAATTATGTTCGCTTTTAGTTGGCCCCACTTCTGCTTTTATCGTTTACCTCTCCACTTGACCTTTTTTTTTCTTTTTTTTATCAAACTGAGCGTTGTCCGATAGATCTGACCCTTATGATATTTTTATGCAAAATCATCAATATGAGTTAATAGAAATCTAAAAAATAAGGAAACTATCAGGCAATTTCTGCATATATATCTTTTGTTCGGGACTCCTGCCCTTAAAATTTTTTTTTAAATTTATTTATTTTTAAATTAATGTATGAATTTCTATTTTAATAGTGAACCTTTTGTTTATGTAAATTGTATTACAGGATGTTAATTTCCCAACAGGCTATAGGTTCAAATCTGCGAAACTGTAAATTATTTTTTATATATTTTTATTTATTTCCTAATGATGCTTATATTTCTGTCTGTTTAGTTGTTGTTGATTAGTTTATTGTGTAAGATATTTAATTTAATTTCAAGTCTATATATTATTAAAAATAAATATCAAACTGACTGTTATATTAAATATAAATATAAAAATGAAATTAGAAATTACGTTTTCCACGAGCATAAAATTGATAAGTTTATTAATATTGAATTTTTCTAAAAGAAAAATATATTGGCCAAATTCTTAGCAGCACAGAATCAGGCCAGCCAGCAGTTTTTTAATACAATTTTTGCTCGAGTTGCTCTATTATGACGTTACTTTTTAGTAGCAGCTAATGCTACGAGTACTCTTTAGCTTGCCCCTGCTCATCGTCATGACTGAAGTCACAGGGTTAAGGATACAAATGAATTCCATAAAATAGTCTACTCTATAGTAACGCACACTTTCATGTGATATTGGTTTTAGAAAGGAAAAAAAGATAGTAGAAATAAAAATCTAATACTTTGTATGAAAACTTTGCTTCACTATTTTTTTTTACAGTTTATTTCCTTAGAAATTGAAAACCAATAAATATTTCAAACAGTTTGTTGCGTATGAAATTTCATAGGAAGTTGTAACAATTTTGTATTGATCCCGGTAACAAAAAGCTGCAACCTTTTATTCTCCTGTCGAATTCCCCCGCAACACATGTTCACTGACTGGTGCACGTAGCACAGTGTCTTTTCTAAGAATTCTTGGCAAGAATTTTTTTTTATTTTTTTTTTTTGTATTTGTAAACTTTGTTAGAAATTTAAGAAATATATAAAAATGTATTTTTGTTTGTATGTCTGTTCTTCAAAAAATATTTATATAACGAGTTGGTTCCCTTGTTATTTTGTAGCATTTGCTACAAAAAAATATATATATTTTAAGTTTTGGTTTCCTTTTGCAAGAATTTCTGTAGGTAACTTTAATAGTCAAACTTTATTTAGTTTTGTATTGTATATTGTTAACGAAGTTAAGTTGGAATAGTGTTTAGATGCACAAAAAAATCAAAAACAATCAAAAGTTTTTAGCCAAAAAAAAAACAAGAATTTTATACCAGCAACCAGAAAATTTTATACAAGTTTTCTTTAGCCGCAATATATTTTTTTTTTTCTAAATTCTTTTATATAAACGCACAGCAGCAAAATTTTAGTTTCATATGTGAAACTTAGATATCGATAAGGAGTTCAGTTATTTCTTATGAACTGCTTACCCCTGACAGTATGCAATTAAAGTTCTTAAACTTAATTGCCAATTACACAAGAGAGGCAATTGAGAGCAAAAAAGAGAAGAGTACAAAACAGCTGAAATAGTATTTAAACAGCAGCAGCCTGTAAACTCTGATACATTTTCATTACAACTTAAATTTTCCCATCAAAATTTTACATCCAAAAAACTTTTTAAGTAGATATTTTTATACCTTCCAAAAATGAATTCACTTTGTCATTCCATTTGTAACGCAGCGAAATATCCATCTGAGACCCCATAAAGTATATATATTCTTGATCAGTGATGAAATCTAAGACGATCTAAACATGTCCGTCTGTTCGTCCGTCCGTCTATCTGTGAAAATCACGATTCTGTCTAAACGAAAATAGCCAAATCCTTGAAATTTGTTATAAATATATTTTGAAGAAAAGCACAGGTCAAGTTCGTAAATGGGCTGAATGGGGGCAGAGGGAAAAAAGTTCCCCTAAGAAGAACTAAACCAACCTCTAAAAAACAACATCATTTTTAAAGTTTTTTTGTAATTTTGTTAAGTAAAATTAAAAAAGCTTAAACTTGAAGACAGCAAATAAAAAAAAAAATTTTTTTGGACCCTGCCCCCTTTAGTGGGCGTTATTATATGCAAACAAAGTGTAAATATTTAACAAGTTGTTTTACTTAAGCTCACATTCCTTAAAAATAATATTTTTAAGCTTTTTAACCAGGTACTAATCTGCCCTATACCCTTCTCCCCTTTTGCCCCTTAAATGACCCTATCAAAAAAAAATAATTTATTTTAAATTTGTATTTAATTATCCCAAACATTTATTTTTAGAGTTTTATGATAAGGGTGAAATTTTCCCCCACGGCCCTTCTTAGACCGACCCCGCCAAAATACAGTTTTACTATCCTCCAAAGAGAATTGGACCCCATAAAGCATATATATTTTTGATCAGTGATGAAGTCTAAGATGGTCTGGCAATGCACATACGTTCGTCTGTGGAAAACATGACATAGTTTATTTTTGGACCCCGCCCCCTTTAGTGGGCGTTGACGTACGATATTCTATGCAAAAATAGTGTAAATATTGAACAATTTTTATTCCTTAAGCCTATAAGAAGCTGAGATGTTCTCTGATCTTGCAGAGGTGAAACGTCCCTCCCACAGCCCTTCCCGGAATGACTCTGTCAAAATGGAGATTTAAAATTGGCTACAGAGATGTCTTAAAGGAACTCTGTCGCACCAAGTTAAACATTTTAAATTTAATTAGTAAATTAGGGTATTTAAGATTCGACCCGGTCGAATATAACGTTTTTATTTGTTTTTTTATCTTGGACCAGTATTCATGGGATAATCGCTACACATGAAATGCATTGCGCCGGAACTAGAAACGAGGGGATAGTATTAAGGGGATAGATGAAGAAAGATTAGAAGTTAGAGAATTTTTTTTTTTTTGTAGTAAGAATTTTAACGAACATTTTATATTGCATGAGCACTGATGATGAAAGGGTTGCGTCTTTCGAAAACAGGTGTTCTGCTCTGCTGTGTAAGTTGACTTACTTTTGTGCCTTGGAATATTTATCATGTCTTTCTGAGATTTAAATTAAAATTTCGAACAATTAGCCAATAGAATATTAATTCAATTTAATATAGAATTTTTTTTATTGTTTTTTGTAGCTATTTCAACCTTTTTACTTCGCCGGCTAATTTTTGCTACAGACCCGCGAATAAGGATGGATGCTGCTGTTACTCTGCTTATTAGCACATGATCGTGTCAGTCGCTGCCAATTATCTTCACTGATCAGTGCTATGCCTTCATCATTGAAACAGGCTGACGACAATTAACACAACCACGCATTAATGCTGATCAGAAGAATTCAACACAATATTTCATAACTCAGCGCAGGGTTGAGCTCAGGACCCTCCGCTTCATAGTCTCGTTTTCTACTACTTTATCACTATAATAAATTTTTTTATAACAAAATTGGTATTGCCACACTTTTCTTTCACAAAATTTTCTATAGAAAAAAATTAAAAAACAATTACTGTTATATCACTGAAGTGAGTTGTAAAAACCTTAGAATTTAGAAACCTTAGCACGAATAAAACATCACTTACTAACTTTTTCTACAAAATTGGCCCACCCAATTTGCCATGGAAATATTGTCACTACTGTAATTTTGCTATAGAGAAACTATCAGTGTAATGAGTTTTTAAAGCGGAAATTTTTTTAATATTTCTAAGTATTTATTTAAATAAGTCTTAAAGAAAATTATTGAATACTTAAATACTGCAGTAGTAAGATGAAATATAAAATTTTTATTAAAAGTCCATAGCACATATTTTACTTTATCCCTTGAAGATCTCAAATAAAATTTATCTCTTTATTTTGCTTTCCCTTCTCTCAAAAACTACTCGTACGTCTAAACAAATTCCTGCACATTTTTAACTGAAATGGCAGAAGTAAGAAGTTGCAACAGTAAAAACTACACACATTCAAGGGAATAACTTCGTATCTCTCTCTTTCTCTCGCTTTTCCTCCTCCTTCTACAGAATTTTTTAAAAAAGACACAATTACAGTTGTCTAAAATAAAATCTTAATTTAATTACTGAGGGGATAAATTAATGTTTTTTTTTTTGTTACATTCGCTGCTGGGAATGAATGCTGTTGCTCTGAGCCATCGTTTTCTTTTGAAGGTGTATGAATTGACAGTAGCAATCGGTAGAGCAGTAAAGAGTGTGATATATGTGTATATTTATGGCTGCCAAGCACCAGCCCTGCAATTTTAAGTGAAATTTAATTTTAATAAATGAATGAAACGAGGAAATTTTTGAAAATGTTAATTACTGCTGTATAGCAAGGAGGTGAGTTTAATGTTAGAAAATAAAATTCCTAATTGTGATTTAATAGCGGGAGTTATTTTAAAATAAAGTTAAAGAATTAAAGACACCCAATTAAAAACATTAAATAAATTATTAGAACGTTAATTAATATTCCAGGCCGTATCATCCATCTTGACGATAGTAAAATGTTTAATTAAAAGCTTCAAGCTGAATGTTTGTGTGTTGAGGCAATCTTCGTTTTTTTTTGATATGCTAATTTTTTCCTTTATATTCTTTCTAATTTTTCTACCTTTATTTTTGGAAAAAATTTTATTATAATAAAACTCCTTTTATAATAAATTTAGCTCGTGAAAATATGCCAAATTTTTTTAAATTAAAAGGCCACTCAAAAGCACAAGAAAACAATACATATTATCAGTCCCGGTTTACACTAGGCAACTTTTGTTGCAGCTATTCTTATTTTGTGTGAGAGTCCTGAAATAGAAATATATACCATTTGTATTCTTTTCTCGCTCTTCCTCACTAAATATTAAGAATTGCTGCAACAAAAATTGCTTAGTGTAAACCGAGGCTTAGGTTAGGTTAGGTTAGGTTGAAAAGAGGGGCATAAGCTATAATAAGGAGTTCCCATTCTACTGGTAGGGAGTCTCCACCGATACCATGGAAACCTCTGAGTTCGATTACGTCAAGAACCTAGTTTCTTCAATGTACTTCCTTAAGTCTTTCCAATTAGAGCCCCTAAGGAAATCCATCTCCTGTATAATCTCCTGATTGAATGTTTGTCTTCTGACTTGGCTAAAAGCTGGACAGTAGCACAAGTAGTGCTCCAGTGTCTCGTCCTCTTCCTGGCAGGCCCTGCATGTTATATCGCCAACGATACCCATTCGTGCCAGGTGAGTCCTTAACTCTGTATGTCCTGTTATTAAATAAACCAACCTCCGTAGTGTTGGCCTACTCAATGTTAGGACCTCTTTTGTCCTTCTACCATCTGGGTCCCCCCATAGAATTCTAGTGCTACCAACCTCTTGTATGCCATGCTATAGCCCATCGCTTTAGTTCGTTCTTAAAAACCTGAAATGACTTCGGACTATCCAGTGTGATGTTCGCCATTAATGCTCCCATCTTTGCTAGCCTATCTGCCTCAACATTTCCAGGTATCCCCTAATGTCCTGGGATCCATATTATCTCTATGCCCCCACATTGCGTGTATGAGTTAATCTCATCCTTGCACTGTGGTACACACCGAGATTGAACCACATGATTTCTCAGGGCCTCGATGACCTTCCTACTATCCGTGAATATACGAACCGGTAGTCTGTTATCGATTCCCTTCAACCATTTTATTCCTTCCGCAATTGCCACGATCTCACTCTGAAATACCGTGCTATGATCCGGCAGGCGGAAGTATTTGCGAAAGTTACGACCCATGTCACAGAAATCTCCACCCGATCGGTCACCAATCCTCGACCCGTCCGTGTAAAGGTTAGTTATGGGGTTCATTGTGTCTGCATCCTCCCACTCCATACCTTCCGATATTATGGTGGTGCCGTGTGATTGTCCATATCTAATAGGGATCCTATCGCACGTCACCGTGCAAACGTTGTTCCTGGGTAAGACGTGTACTATACTCTGGTGTTTGGTTGTGTGTTCCCTAGTCAGCCACTCACCCATTACCATCAATCTCGTAGCAGCCAGAGCTGCTTCGTATTTAACCTGTATATCAATAGGCAGTATTGATAGAATATTTTCCATAGCCTTAGTTGATGTGGTTCTTATCGCGCCACAGATGCCGATACAGCACTTTCTTTGTATATTTTGAAGATGTTTGACATTAAGCTTCCTCTCCAAGGACGTCCACCAATACTAACGAGGCGTACGTCACAATTGGTCTTACCACACTCATATAGAGCCAGTGTGCCATCCTTGGGCTCATTCCCCATTTGTACCCGATTGCCCTTCTGCAATAGGTCCAGACTCTTTGGGTCTTGATCACCCTTCCTTCTATATGGTCCTTCCAGGATAACCTCCAGTCGAGTATCACTCCTAGATATTTGACCTTTTTATACATATTATTGAACGTTACCCTTATCTCAGATTAATTAATTGAGCCAAGATCACACACAACAATTATATCTACACATTTTAAGCATTCTTGAGTTATTAATAAAATAAATACACTTAAAGAAATGACTTATAATTCTTTAGCATTTAGTTAACAAAAATGATTACTTGCTTATAAAACTCATAACTTAAGCCTTTAAATTTGTTAACTCATTACCCAGAATAACAATAATGATTTCGCTCTTTTGTTTCATTTCGCTTAAGACACGCAATATGCGCTACAAAATGAATAAGAAAAAATTACCTTCAACAAAAACAATGTGAACTATACAAACAATAAAAGATAAATAGATGGGAAAAATAATTAGACATACACTTTGCATGCATAAAAAATGTGGAAAGGGTGAAAGGGCTCGGGGGAGGGGGGAGGCGCAGTGCTTAAATATTCAACAATTATGCTCGCGTTGAAATCCAACCCTTAAGCTCAGTCAGCAACCATGACGGAGAAATGGAAACAAGGGCACATTCACGCACGTAACCAGCCAACCGAACGCATACCAATAAATAATACACACCGACAGGAAGGAAAATTGGAATATATTGTTCAAATAGCAGAAAAAGATAGAGAAAAGAGGAAAGAAAAATATGATATATTTTTTTTTATTATATATTTTACGGAATTTTTTTTTTAATGTATTTTTTTCATTGAATGTTTTTGTTTTTTGCTAAACTTTTAATGTTTCAACTAGAGATGGATGGTAAGTGCTGGTGCATTGTTCTCACGTATCACATGAGTGTGAGGAATGCTTAATTCAATCTGTAACGTGCGCGTGACTATAACGAGGGTCTTAATATCATCTATATATGAGTGCTGCATGGCCGTGCGCGTGACTATAACGAGGGTCTTAATATCCTCTATATATATGAGTGTTACATGAGCGTGAGCATGACGTGATCATAGATATTACATAAAAGTAACCACCACGTGAGTTGAAATATGTTATGTATGAGCTTATACATGACATTATTAATATTTCGTGAGTTTATTAGCACGTGCATATGACTATCTCGCGATTTTAAGTATCACGTAAGTGTAATTTTCACATAAGCAGAATTATTACATGAGTGCAAGCATCACAAACGTGTACGTGACACGTGAGTGCAAGCATCACAAACGTGTACGTGACACGTGAGTGCAAGCATCTCAAACGTGTACGTGACACGTGAGCGCAAGTATCACGAACGTGCACATGACACGAGAGTGAAAGCATCACAAACGTGTACGTGACACGTGAGTTCAACTGTCATGGGAGTAAAGCCATTACGTGAGTGTGAGTATTACGTCACTGTATGTTTCCTGTGGACGTAGCTATCACGCACGTGTAGATGTCACGTGAATGCAATTATAATGTGACTGTATCACGTGAGCATAAATATCATGCGAATTACGTGAGTGTAAGTATTTGTTATGTTTACGTAACAATTGAGTGTAAAAATTCCATGCCTATTGGTACTACGTGAGTGCAAGCACCATGTGATTATATGTATTAAGTGAGTTGAACTATCACATTAGTATAAGTTGAAGTGAGTGTGAATAATATGTAAGTGTAGGTGTCATGGGAGTGTGAAAATCAAAAGAATATAAGTATCACATTGACTTAGGCTTCACGTGAGTGTAAATATCATGTGTAAAATATTACAGGAGTAGAAATATTATCTGCGCACGAATGTGTGGATTATTGTCCACAAGTGGTCACCGACACTAGTTTTTAATGAACAAAAACTTAGCTACGTGACTGCCAAGGAAGTGTGCATGGGAATATAACACAATCTTGAGATTGTAGCTTTCAAGAGCACTAGTCCCCTGTACGGATATCACTTTCGTGTGACAATTGCCTGGTCTTCACTGGCACATAATTCGGAATATCACATGAATTTAAACATGAAATAATTCTGGGTATCATTTTTGGTTTATCACCCTATTAAAGTGAATAACATATGAGCTTTAATATCTTTTAAATACAAGTTTTTGTTATGGAGATTTTTTATTTTCTACCCCCAAAACTTTAGCTAAAACTATAACGTCACGCATAGCAGGCACAATCCTGCTCGTGCATGACCACGATTGCACAGTTGCTCACTTAACCATCTCCAGCTTAAAGATTATTAAGTAATGAAGAATGGAGAATTAAAAACTTTTTAATAAAAAAATATAGCAAATTGAAAGAAAACACTTTAATTTATTTTACAAAATATTTATCCATGGTGATGGATCGAATGAGGGAAAAAATGCCAAGATATAAAAATAAGGAATAAATATTAATTTGTTACAGCATAAGTTTACAAAGCAGCCAGAGTAGACAAGGGAATTAATTAAAGTTCATGAGTTTTAAAGGAGTTCTAAAGCGGACACGTTAAGAAAATTTTTGGAAATTTTTAATTAAATATTTTAAAATGTAGCTAATTTAATTACCACGTCTTTTAATATATTAACACTATTAAAAGGTTATAAAAAAGGAGACAGAGAGGAAAATGTTGAAAACAAAATTTATTCATAGACTACTTTAATGAGGAGTTAAAAATATTTAAGACTTTTTTAAGACTATCCTACATTTGCTTTCGTAACTTTTTAATTATTTTCATAATTTCGTAAAACACTTATAATTGAAACCGATTGTGAAATCAAACCACACACAGTGGAGAGGTTTTACAAAAACAATTCAAACAATTTTGCAGATTTTAAAACGGCAGTAGTAATGGAATCAAATATCAAGTTTAAGCCCTAAAAAAATATTTCAATTCATTTAAAGGCCTAATGTGCTTTTAAATGTTTCCAAACAAATTTTCCGTGTAACACAAAATCCCAACTTTGGGGATTTTGTAAAATTTTTTGGGACAAAAATTTCAATTCATCTTAAGGCCTACTGTGGTTTTATATGTTTTCAAACAAATTTTCTGTGTAACACAAAATCCCAATTTTTGGGGATTTTCAAATATTTTTTGGGAAACAAAAATTTCAATTCACCTTAAGGCCTACTGTGGTTTTATATGTTTTCAAACAAATTTTCTGTGCAACACAAAATTCCAATTTTGGGGATTTTGAAATATTTTTTGGGAAACAAAAATTTCAATTCGCCTTAAGGCCTACTATGTTTTTGTATGTTTCCAAAACAAATTTTCTGTATAACACAAAGTTCTAATTTTGGGGGATTTTGCAATATTTTCTGGGAATTATGGGGGATCTTAGAAAAATGATTTGCTTTCTTTTTTTTTTTGTCCTTAATTCAAAATAACTATAGAATTTTCCATCTAACTGAGAGTTTTCAACTGAATATATTAATAAATACAAATTATAAAGCATCTTTTGCTTAAAATTTTTTTATGTGTTTTTACAACTTTTTAATGCTTTTTGTGTAAATTTTGCTGCTGAGATATGAGGAAAAAAATGGCTTAATTTTTATGTAAATTTTAGTATAAAAAACCATAAAAATTGTTAAACCAAAATGCTTTAGAAACAAAAAAAAATTCTTTGCATTTTTTACAAAATAACCCACTGTGCAGCATTGAAGAACTTAATTTATACAGTAATTGCTTCATAAGGTGTTATAATTAAAGAAGATGAACTGAAATATTTTCATTATCCGATAAAGTCTTGAATCCAATTGTGCCTAACCTGAATATGGGCACTTCCACAAAAAAGTCTAACATTTCATTCATGACGCCATTGAACAAACAAATAAACTGGGAATTTGAAGCCATGCATTTATGTTTTATATGAACATTTTTTTTTATTACTTGAAGAAGGTAAATTTTCTGTGACAAATAACACAACTTTACTATGGAATAGCCCATATAGTCATTGTATTCATAATCAATACAATTCATTTGCAAATAAAATTAATAAATAAATTATTCAACATTTCGAATATAAACAATATCAGTTTTAATTACAAACATTTAAAATCACACACAACTTTATCTAACAAATTTACCATTAAATAACAGCAAACAGACAAGGAATTTGTTTTAATTTAAATTTATTTAACACAATTTTGAAATAATTTGGCATGCCTGCCAAAGCAAAATTTTGCTAAAATATTTAATTAATAAAACAGTTTCTGACTCCAGCAAATCAATACGTTTTGGGGCAAATATGTTGTACTCGAATGTTTTAGATTCGTACACACAAATAAATTCTGTTCGGCTGCAAATAAACGACAAACTCCTGAATAAACTTTGAAATGTAACAAACTGCCACACTTGCAAGCAATAATTAAGTATAAACAAAAATGTTAAGCATATCTAAGGGCTATTTAATCAAGATTTATTTGATTAATATGCAAACTGGCGCAAAAACAGGTCTCTTTTTTTGTTTGCATACAAAAATAAAACAACAGCAACAACAGCATATTTTGAAAAGCATTTGACAATAGTATTACTGCTGCTACTGGCTGTTGTGTCCACAAATAATTTTCCCCATTATTTTACACTCCAGTAATTTTTATGTTCACTTTCGTACACATTGCATGTGTAATAAAATTTTACGACTGGCTTTTATTCAGGGTTTGTTTGTGTTATTTCGAATGAAAAAATATTAAATTTCGATATTGATTTATTTGCTCCGAAATGATATTGAAAGCCATAAATGCCGCTGGGAATACTTTACGTTGTGCAAAAAGCCAACAATTTTGCTAAAGACTTCATTTGTACAACAAGGCCGGCTTCATATATTTCAGAAATCTATTCAAACATAAAAATAAAGCAAAATATTGACTAAATTTCGTATCAGATATTCTCAGGTATTTGTGTTTTAAGCACATTTATTAAGACTTGATTAATGATAAATAGGAAAGGGAATTAACCTAAAGGGAATATAAAAAATATGAAATTACAAAGTCTGTTATTTTTTTTTATTTAAAATATTTATATTTTCAATATTTCGGCACTCCTTATTTGGGTGGTTTCTTCAGGACAATTTTGCTTATATATTCTTTCTTAAAAATAATAACAAATCAATTTAAAAAAAAAGAAAATATTTGATAGTCCTTTTTGAACTTCCCTCTCAGTAACTTAAAATACAAAGCTGCTGACGTCAATCAGTATCTATTAACAGACTGCCATCAAATTTTGATCAAGATGTGATATTTAATATGCCTTTAACAGCCTTTCAAAGCCGACAGCTTCATGAATTTTAAGAAAACTGAAAAAAAATTTCATATGTTAAATATGACTTATTTTTTGCGTAAAAAACGAAACCCTAAAACAGGTAAAGCCTTGAAAAATACTATGGCAGCTCTGCACAAGCAATTTTAATAATTAAGAAGCCATTTACTGACTTCCTTTGAGGTCGCAGCAGCACAAGTAACGCCGTAAGTTCAAAAGAGCTCATCATGCCAGAAACCTTGGACAAAATTTCTAGAATAATACTGGAGGATTGGTGAATGAAAATACGTGACGTGACTGAGACTGAGTCCATAGACATCTCAATTCAACGAATACATCATATTTTATATGATTATTTGAATCTGAACAAGTAAGAGTGCTATATTCGGCTGTGCCGAATCTTAAATACCCTACACAGATGTAATTCTTCTTTCTTTCTTTCTTTCTTTCCAAAACAGAAAGTAGGTTTAATTAAAAAATCAAAATGATGTTGTCGGTTACTTTTATATTTAAGAAAACGTTTAGATTTTTCGGCTAAGCTAAATGTTTGGCTTTTGTTATTTCTAATACCTCTGCACGTCTTTCAAAAATATTAAAGATGTTTAATTTAAAAACAAAAAGTAACAATCCGTTTTATGTACCCCAAAAAGTTCATGTACCCAAAAAATCAAATTCAATTTCCCACCCCTGCAAGCAAAATTTGAATTTAAAAAAATTGTTTTTGGCCAATGCAAATCTTCATGACGTTATAAAGAGATTTTGTTAAAGAAAAACTTGAAATTTTTAACAATTTTAGTTACTACAAGTACTACAAAATACGGAATGGACCTAAAAAATAATTTTTAATTTCCCATCCCTGGAAAATTTTTTTTTTTATATTTTTAGTTTTTAATAGACCATTGAGGCTTTACAAAGCACGAAATAGGTTTAATCTACAAACATTAAAAAAAATTGATTTTTGGTATAAATTTTGCGTCGAGAAATAGGTGTAAGCTTCCCAGCTCTGAAACCATACTTCGGATCTCTCTGATAGCACTCTATTTAAGTTAATTTCCAATCTAACTGTCCAAGAACGAAGTCTCTAGGTCTTCTGGGGGCTTGGCAAAACCGATTTCATGTACAGATGGACGGACGTACGGACAGACGGACAGACGGATACCGCTCAATCGTCTTCGCTATTCATAAGGATCCAGAATATATATACTTTATGGGGTCCTATATTGATATCGAAGAAATTACACACGGAATGGCAAACCTTTTTTGTGAAGGGTATAAAGAGCCGACGCGATCAAGACCATGCAGGACTGTGCATGTTTGTAGTCAGTATAGCGGAACTTCATAAATCTGGGTACACACTGCTCGCTGAACTATTTCCCTTTTTCCCAACCTGAAAAAATAGCGGGATGCTAAAGCGACTCTTTTGAGGTCCTTGAAAAACTATTATTTGAAGGATATCAAACAATTGGAAAAATACTGGACTAATTGTATTAATCGAAAAGGAGATCTAGGCAAAAAAATAAAATTTTATTCAAAGGAGTTACCATTGCACAGCCTTTATAGAAATTATGAGTCCTTAAAATAAGTCTCGCTCTTAATTGGGTAAATCACTTTTACATGCACACAAAATACAAAATTTCAAAAATCTTTAAACGCATTCTTTTTTATATTTCTCATAAAAATTTAAAACATCATTAACTTAATGTAATTTAAAAAATTGGGTTCTTAAAGTTTGTATGAACTCTACCGACTTTTTTTTTGTAACTCCTTAAAGATGTTTCCTGCAAAAAACAAACCAACTTACATTTTACCCGTTTGCACATGACTGATTCTACAGAATTTTATACCTTTTCTTATAATATTTCATCTAATCATGAAACCGATTTTTTATTGCCTTGCAGTTAATAGGCTGGTCTATAAAATCTGATTATAAGCCATAAATTATTGAATGCATTTACGACCATCTCTTTGCGAAATCGTGCGGCTCATAACTTTTCTAAACGCTTAAGTTACCAAAAAAAAAGTCCATTCATTTATTTACTAAATATATAAAAATCATCACATGGCCTAAATTTATAATAAATTTGTGCAAAAAGTATTTAATATAATTTTATACAAGTGAAATTACACGTTTCGCAAATAAAGCACTCATTCTAATACATTAAAAGTTTTTAAACAAAACACTTACAAATGCATTGAATAAATAAGTAATCACTCACATACAATCTAACTAATCTAAATAATGTACGTACTGGCATCTCTCTATGTCTGCATGTTCTATTCTCGATTTATAAATATTGAAAGGCAAATAAAAAATATGCGCAAAAAAAAAGAAAAAAAAACTCGTTCAAACAAAATGTACAACATTAAAGTACATGTGTTTGATAATCATAAATTGTTGTTAAACAAATCCCCAAAGATTTTTAACAATTTCATTGCTTTTAACGCGTTTGTAGTTAATGATGAAAATAACAATACCTACACAAGTGTGTTATGTGTGTATGTGGTGGCTGTCATTGTGCACGTAATGCCATTTATTTGTAAAAAGAAAGTGTTAACTGCGTAATTTTAAAAATGCTTGCGAACCAAAATTTGTAAATTTCCAATATATAAAAAAAGTCCTAAGAATGTTGTTTGAAAGCGTCAACATGTTTTCCTAAATGCAATTAAATTTCAAACAGATCTTTTTCGGGTTTAAGAAACATTCCATACAATCTCTTGCAGTTATGGCACTTTACATGCAAACGCCAAACTTTGATAATGATCTTCGTTGTTGTGTACTGTCATTAAATTTACACAATATTTTAAATTTGCGCCATTGTTGCGGTAAATTAATGATAATGAAACAAAAAGCAGCTTGTAGGTCGTTCATTAAATTACATAAAAGAACAAGTATAACAGGTAGAAAAGGGGTGCCCCATAATTTACTCTCTGTATCTTTTTATGGAAACCATGAATCACCAAAATCCCCATTAGAGTCTCTAAAAAAATTGTGAAAAAATATGTATATATTAGCCCTAAAAAATTAAAATAAAACAAAATTTATGTATTGACCGTTACCTATCGTTGCTCTCCAGTTTTATAGCATCACAAATTTATCAAACTTTTTCCAACGACACAATATTTGTCAAATGCTTATAAAAATTAAAATTACTTATAATCAAAAATTTAAAAAAAAGTAACATTCAATACACAAAATTTCAAGATGAAGCGAAAAATTAATGATTGCCATCAACATGGTTTTTACTACATATTTAAAAGACAACTATAGCTAACGTTTCATATTTCTGTATAGGTAAAAAAAAATTAATTTATATGTTGAACGTTACCCGCCTTTCTTAACTGGCATCAGCTTTTTCGCCATCATATAAAACCGTCATCAACATCATAATATTTGCTATATAAACAAACAGCTTGTAATATGTTTCGATGGCAAACTTTAAAAAAAGTAACGTTCAATACACAGATTTCTAAGAACTTAACAAAAAATCCATATTTACACAAAGAAATTTTTAGTTATTTAGAAGGAACAATTAACCTTTCATATATCGTTTAGGACTAAAAAATTTGTGTATTGAACGTTACCTGCCCTTAATGAGCACCTTCTCCCTTTACAGCTTTATCAATTTATAAAACCTTACTCAACACTATAAAATATCTATTAAATATACAAAAATTTCACAATTTTTTACAATCATAAACACAGAAAAAGTAACGTTTAATACACCAATTTTCGAAAATTTGCAACTAAAAAACAAACCATAAATATATACGTTTTTTTTTAAATATTTAAAAGAAAACTATAAATAACGTTTAATATTTCGTTGTCAAAAAAAAAAAAATAATAATAATAATAAGGCGATTAGTTCATGTATTGAATGTTACCAATCTTTCTTAATAACTCTAGCATGATAAATAGAGCAAACCTTTTCCTATATCTTCATATGTGTAAAATGTTTCTTTACATTAAAAAAGTAACACTCAATACAAAGAATTGCGAAAAATTCTATCAAATATTCCTTAATCATAAACAAATATAATTTAATTATTTGCTTACGATAAAGAAATTAAAAATTGTTTATGTATTGAACGTTACTCATCTTTCTTATATTGTTTTCTCTTTTACATTAATTTAAACGAAACATTTTACCCAATTACAATATTTGTTAAATGTACAAACAAGTTTCAATTATATAAAGAAAATGGTAACATTCAATACTTAAAAGTTGGTAAGAGTTTATTGAAAATCTACAATTAAACAACCAATTTTTAATTGTCTTAAAGAGTGTAAATTTGTTTGGTTTCAGGAGTAATAATTACGAATATTATGTATTGAACGTTACTTTACTATGCTACATGCGCTCATTTGTCGCCCAACCTTTAATTATTTGCAATTACAAAAATATAAAGATTCGTAACAGTCAAAACTTCGAAAAGTTGCAGTAAAACCTGCATAATTATAAAAAAACAGTTTTCAATTATATAAATTAAAACTACATCTGGTTAATTTCAACATGTTTGGTTCAATATATAAAAACGCGTAGTTTTATATAAAAGCTTTTTAATTTTTGAATTATTTGTTTGTTGTACTTCGTGTGCGCTCAGCTAATGTACATTTTCTCTAGGGCATAATAAGGCTGTAAATAACTATCGTATTGTATTCTATTATTCTGCTAGAAAATATAAATTAATATATTATTATTATTACGACGCGATGGACAACCAGTTTTTAAAATAAATTTATTTAATGTTTCATTTTATTTAAGAATTTTTAAAAACTGTACCACAGTTTCTTAAACAAGAAACTTCAATTATATTTGTTATACAAATCAAATGAATTTATTTAAAAGTATACAGTTTCAATTAGAGTTTTGCTAAGAATTCTTATAAAATAATACCGCTTCAAAAATCACCTTCTGCAAAAAAAAAATATATATATTTTTTATTTTACAAGAAGATTAACACGAAATTTCTTTTTTAGTCCTTTAGGAAGCAAACAGCTTTAAACAAATTTTTAATAATGAAAAAAATAAAAAGAAAACAACTCTTTTAAAGAATATTTCCTTAACAATAATATCTTTAAGAAGTTCCGCTGCAAAAATAACGATATCTCCAAAGTGTCCTTTACCAAAAGTAACATTTCAGAAAAGTACTTTCATTAGCAAGTGGCTTTTGACACAAGCATTGTATGCAAAAAGTACCTTTCGACAGAAATACTTTATACAAAAAGTACCTTTTGACAGGAGTACTTTATACAAAAAGTACTTTATAGAAAAAGTACTTTATACAAAAAGTACTTTAAACAAAAAGTACCTTTTGACAAAAGTGCTTTATACAAAAAGTACCTTTTTACCAAAAGTACTTTATACAAAACGTACATTTTAACAAAAGTACTTCATAAAAAAGTACCTTTTGACAAAAGTACTTTATATAAAACGTACCTTTTGCCAAAAATGCTTTATACAAAAAGTACCTTGTGACAAAAGTACTTCATACAAAAAGTACCTTTTGACAAAAGTATTTTATACAAAAAGTGTCTTTTGACAAAAGTACTTTATACAAAAAGTGCCTTTTGACAAAAGTACTTTATACAAAAAGTGCCTTTTGCCAAGAGTACTTTATACAAAAATTACCTTTCGACAAAAGTACTTTATACAAAAAGTACCTTTTGGCAAAAGTACTTTATACAAAAAGTACCTTTGGACAAAAGTAAATTATAAAAAAAGTAACTTTTGACAGAAGTACTTTATACAAGAAGTACTTTTTGACAAAAGTACTTCATACAAAAAGTGCTTTTTGGCAAAAGTACTTTATACAAAAAGTACGTTTGGGCAAAAGTAATTTACACAAAAAGTACGTTTTGACAAAAGTACTTTATACAAAAACTACTTTTTCAAATATATAGTACTATATATGTATAATAAGTTCCTTTTGACAGTAGTACTGTATTCAAAAAGTACTTTCTGCCGAAAATATGTTATTCAAATAGTACTTTTTTCAAAAAGATTTTATTCAAGAAGCTCTTTGTAAAAAAGATATTTTAATCAAAAAGTACCTTGTGGTAAAAGTTCTGTATTCAAAAAGTACCTTCTGACACTAGTAGTTTATTTAGTTAACGTATTCTGACAACAGCGCTCTATTCATAAGGTATTTTGTCACTAAGGTATTTTATTAAAAAAATACTTTTTCTCAGAAGTATTTCATTCGAAAAGTACTTTTTTGTAAAATTACTATATACAAAAAGTACTTTTTCACAAAAGTAATTTATTCAAAAACTGCCTTCTGATAAACGCAAATTATTCATAAAGCACTTTTCGATAAAAGTACTTTTTGATAAAAGTAGTTTTTGATAAAAGTACTTTTTGATAGAAGTATTTTTTAATAAAAGTACTTTTTGATAGAAGTACTTTATTCAAAAAATACTTTTTGATAGATGTACTTTATTCAAAAAGTACTTTTTGATAAAAGTACTTTATTCAAAAAGTACTTTTTGATAGAAGTACTTTATTCAAAAAGTACTTTTTGATAAAAGTACTTTATTCAAAAAGTACTCTTTGATAAAATTACTTAATTCAAAAAGTACTTTTTGATAAAAGTTCTTTATTCAGAAAGTACCTTTTGACAAAATTATTTTATTCTAAAAGGTCTCTTGACAAAACTACTTTTTTCAAAAAAAAAAACATTTTACTTTGTATAAAGAATACCTTTTGGGCCCAAAGTACCGCATTCGATTTTGAACGAAATTTTCATATAATTCAAATACAAATTTCGATCGATACCGAAAGCCGTAGTTGGCGAATGATTAATTTATCCTTTAAAGCCAACAATAATCTGCTGATATGTACACATCTATTCTATCTATTTAAAAATATCCCGTTTTGAAAACAATTACCTTCAGCTACAACTGCATATAATTTGTTTCCTACCTTGTCGTGCAAGAATAAACACGCTGCTAATATTTTCTCTCTACGATTTTAATTAGTGAATAAAGCTTTTTACCAATTACTCTGAAAACTTATTATTTTTGTAATGAAACGAGTACAAAACAAATTTCTCGTATGCACAATACAACACCGAGAGAACTCCCCTTTCAATTTGGTCGGTTATTCACAATGTATATAAATACCTTGAAACTAATACACCCGCATACAGCCTTGAGCGTATGTAAAGTAA
Organism: Linnaemya tessellans; assembly: GCA_951800035.1. Lineage (NCBI taxonomy): Eukaryota > Metazoa > Arthropoda > Insecta > Diptera > Tachinidae > Linnaemya > Linnaemya tessellans. The sequence goes on from OX637533.1 coordinate 10,180,085, forward strand.
CATGTTGCATATTATGGATCGATTTTCCGACATATTCGTTGGTCATTTGGTCAGCCGGCCAATGTAAATGCCCGTAAACTATATAACGAGTACTTGTTCAAACAACATTTTTCAATACGTGTTTAGACTATTGAAACTTCCATTTATTTTAATATTTTTAATGTATTTTTCAACTACATATACATATTTTTAAATTACGGTAACATAACCGAGATGACGATGCTGTAGGAAAATAAATAGAACAACTGGAGACCTATTTTTAGCTTTGCAAAGATATTTAAAAAAAATTACGGCTACTTGTTTAAATTCGGTTTTTTACACAAACATTCAATTAGTACATAAATTCGCAGTCTTATATACGTCGAGTATTTACATACTGCATATACTTACAAAAACATTCACATATCTGTTAAAGATTTGCAAAGCCGACTTATTCCCGTATTTTTATTATATAATATACTTTGCCTTGATCTTTTGCAAATATTCCAGAACGCTAATATTATTTTTTTATATTCACACATATTTTACTAAAACTTTTATTTAAATAAATCTAATTGTTAAAATATATTGTATATATTTGCTACTAGCCCTTGATAGCAGCCATGTTTTGTGGTTCCACTAAAATGTACAAATATTAAGATATACAAACACCCACACAAACACGTTTCTATTTCAATCCAATAAATAAGTGCTTAAATGAAAAAAGCAATTTTTTTTTGGTTTTAAATTAAACCATAAACGAAAATTCCATCCGTCTACACGCTTTAGAATGTGTTTAATGCGAGCTAGAATGCAACTATTTTGTATGTGATAATATATTTAGTTTCCTGCAATTGCACATAAATTGAGTTAAATTAATGCATTTTGGGGTCTTTGTTAACCGCCGCTATATACATTTAAGTTTAAATAATCACATATACAGTATAATGCTAAATAATTGTATAGAAATATATTTTTTATAGAAAATATATAGAGCACAGAAATATGCTGCCATAAATAAATCAGATAATTTGAAAGAAAGTACAGCAAACACTATTGCTGGTTAACGTTATAGATTCTTAAATCAGGGTCCTTAACTTTTCCATCTAAAAAAGAGTAATTAAAAATTTGTTTTACTCATAAGAGACACTTTCCTAAAAAGTCCAAAAATAGTACTTTTTTACTATTTTAAAATTTGGTTTTTTAAAGGTACTTTTTAAAAAAATATTTTTCAAGTTACTTTTTTGAACACTGGTCTTTTTAAAAGGTACTTTTTAAACTTGTTTGAAAGGTACCCTATTTAAGATTCTTTTTAAAAGTACCATTTTCAAAGGTGCATTTTTAAAAATTACGTTTTAGAAAGACACCTCTTTTAGGAAATACTTTTTTAAAAAGCACTTTTATAAAAAGTTCTTTTTTACTTTTGTGAAAGTACTTTTTTGAAACCAATATTTTAAAGATACCTTTCTTAATGGTACTTCTTTTTAAAAGCTATTTTTTAAAAAATACTTTTTGAAAAGGTACTTTTTGAAAATGTTCTTATTTAAAAGGTACTTTCTTTAAAGCTACTTTATTAAAAGGTACTTTTTCAAAAGCTTTTTTTTAAAAGGTACTTTTTAAAAGGTATTTTTTTACAAAGTACTTTTTTAAAAAGTATTTTTTTAAAAGGTACCTTTTTAAAATGTACTTTTTTAAAATGTACTTTTTTAAAAGATACTTTTTGAAAAGGTACTTTTTTACAAAGTACAGTGGAGGCTCGAAAAAGTTAAGTAGTTTGTTTTTGGAGTGATAAACTTTTCCGAAATCTTAACTTTTCCGTAGTATGAAAACTGCACATGGTTATATGTACTATATATTTACTCATTGTTTATTTATTTTAAAATTAGGATTATACATACATATTTATATGTACATATATATCATTTTTTTTAATATGAAAAACAGTTAGATTATTTGTTATATGTTGCGGTAAAGTAATCAGTAGCTTTATTTTGATGGAGCTTTTTATTTGAATGCCATTTTACGATATCGGATCGTAGTTCGAGAAGCTGTGAAATGTGTTTGTTGGAGGACTTGGCATTGTACTCATTCCATTTGATCAGAGTATTAACTGCGCATATTGGATCATTATATGATACGAACTCTGGAGCTTCGGTCACATTGTTATCCTCTTGATCCGTGCCTGTGTCCGTTTCATTCTCATCAAGGCTATCGGCATTCCACGTAATAGTCTCATCACATGAGAGAATACAATCAGGAGCAAGTGTTGTCAATAACAGTTAAAGATTGTATATAAAATTTGCTAAAATTATTACGGTAACTGCTATACGCACTTATTTTATTTTTGTTGGGCATGTATGTCTCCCTGTATATATAAATATGAATTGATGATTGAAATATAAGAAGTAAAATGATTTTAGAAACAGAAAAACAAAACAAAACAAAAGTTGTCTCTAAAAAGTTGAGAAGTACTTAACTTTTTAGCGTCACGTGTGGTAAATAAAAGCTGCTTAACTTTTCCATATACTTAACTTTTCTATGACTTAACTATTTCGAGCCTCCACTGTACTTTTTTAAAAGGTATTTTTTTAAAAGGTACCTTTTTAAAATGTACTTTTTTAAAAGATACTTTTTGAAAAGGTACTTTTTTACAAAGTACTTTTTTAAAAGGTATTTTTTTAAAAGGTACTTTTTTAAAATGTACTTTTTTAAAAGATACTTTTTGAAAAGGTACTTATTTTAGAAGTACTTTTTGAAAAGGTACTTGTTTAAAAGGAACTTTTTTAAATGTTACTTATTTAAAAAGGTACTTTTTAAAAAATACTTTTTTAAAAGATTATTTTTAAATACTATTTTAAAAGATACTTATTTAACAAGTACTTTTTTAAAAAGCACTTTTTTAAAATGCACTCTTTTAAAAAGCACTTTTTTAAAAGGTACTTACTTAAAAGTTACTTTTTTAAAAGGTACATACTTACTTTAAAGTCACTCTTTTAAAAGGTACTCTTTTAAAAGGTACTTACTTAAAAGGCAATCTTTTAAAAGGTAGTTTTTTAAAAGGTACTTATTAAAAGGTACTTCTTTAAAATGTACTTTTTTAAAAGGGTTTTTTAAAGGTACTTTTTTAAAAGATTCTTTTTAAAAAAATACTTAAAAGGCACTCTTTTAAAAGGTAATTTTTTTAGAGGTACTTTTTTAAAAGTTACTTTTTAAAAAATACATTTTTAAAAGATAATTTTTTAGAAAATACTTTTTTAAAAAATACTTTTTTAAAAGATACGTTTTTAAAAAGCACTTTTTTAAAAGGTGCCTCTCGAAAGAAACATCTTTAAAAATTACATTTCTAAACCATACTTATTTAATTGACACTTTTTTAAAGGCACTTTTCGAAAAGTACTTTTTCACAACGTAAAGTTTTAAAAGAAATTCTTTTAAGAGGTACTTTTTTGCAAGCATAGTAGACTGTAAAATTAAAACAAACAAAATAACACACAAAAAACGAACTATTCGATAAGAATCTACATATTTTATTTTCTATATGAAAACAAATAAAAAAATCTTTAAGCATTAAATAATGTTCAATAAACTTGCTAAACTCGTTTACATTCACAACATACATATTTAAAAAAAACTTTCATAAATTCCTTTACTTAGCAGCTTTCTTATTCCTTTATTAAACCTAAAACTTGTGTTCTTTACCCCAATTATCTGCCTCAAAAACACGGCCGTAGGCGTATGATAAATATTTTTTCTAGTCATTTTAGAAATATTATTCATACGTGAGATGGAAAAGCAGCAAAAGTTGTTTATTTTAAACAGGCGATTAACTTGGGAAAAATTAATTTTAACTAGAAGATAAAAAGTGTTAGAAAGTAAATGTTTTGCAAATGTTGAACAAACTAACAACAAACAAACAAACAAACAAAAAAAGCCAAAATTCAATGTCATATTCAGAAACTGAATATACCAGCAGCTTGTAGCAGCAGCTATTTAATATCTGTTTCGAAGGAAACATACAGACACAATGGGATATACATGAGGCTTTTAATGAGATTAAAATCAAACGTTTAGTTTTACACAGACCCAAAACGATGTGTATTAAGTTTGCCAAAAGTCTTAAAAATGGTTTAAAATTTTAAGGCACCGAACATGCCGAAACACTTGCAAGTGTAGTTTTTATAAACTACTTACACTTACACACACATGCGAGTAAATATGTACACGGCAGCTCACAACAGCAAAAGCAAATGTGCAGTAGCGGGGCCCAATAAAATAAATAATATTTTTTTTCATAACACTAGCAAATTTATGTTTTTATTCCTTTTCATGTGAGCCTACTTAATGCTAATAATATAAACTAAAGCATTTTTGCTTGCTATTCTATAGGCTTAAATACAACAATAGCACAACAACTTTTCTGTTCCTTTGCATATGCTCTGCTACACATTAACGCCTGCACAGACATGATTTTAAATAACAGGAAGTCAGTTTCGAAGGACCAACACATGCTCTCATTCAAACACGCACCATGTTCATGTACATTATACGGCCGAATGTGCTGTCCTTAATACCAATTTAATAGCGAAAAGGAAGAGGATTAAACAAATTGTGTAAAAACTTTGAGTATTTCTAATGTCTGTTAAGTTTTGTGTAAATTTGAGATTATGAAGCAAAATACCAGCCAGATATTTATGTGAAAATTAGTGAAGATGAAACTGTTTAGTGTATCCTTAATTCATTAGAGTGTTTGATAGTTTACAACAAACAATTTCGAGAAATGTTTTAAAATTGCTTGTGGGAAAAGACACAGTAAGTGTCAATTTCAGACAAAGTGATGTAGAAAGTCAAAGCTATTTGAAGGTCAAATAATATTTTTTAGAATATCAGGTAACAGTAGGGTCACTTTGTACCCGTGCGAATGTTTATCATATTTTTCGCTTGCCAAATCTTGTTCAATCTCGTGAAATTGTGGACAAATTGGGAAATTGAATCCTTTTACTAAAATGAGAAATTACTTTCAAATGTTTAAGAAATTAATGGCTTTAGTTGTTTTGTCTTATTAAAATTTTATAAAAAATAATAAAAAGTTTCTCGTCGAATTTTGTGTGTAATAGATGTCAACGATGTTAACAATTTCATTTACTTTCCATTAATGCTGCTGTTGCTTTATTAATTACAAGAGCAGGTTCACGAACCAGAAAACACAATTGAGATTAATTACTTGGGTGGCATTAATTTTTTACTATTCTTCCGAAATTTTTTTTACTGCAAAAAGAAGCAAGAAAAGCTGTAATATACAATCCTAAATCTTATTTATTTTAATGATAATTAATTGGGTGTTATAAAGGAAAAGCAACAGCCAAAACACCAAAAAAAATATATCCGGCCCTGGTGTAACTACCAGCCGGAGGGGTTTGGGTAAGATTGTATAGTGTTTGTTAATATCTTGTACAGTTTTAGTCTATGTTTTTTTTTGTTTGTTATAATTGAACAGCTCTGTTAATGTGTTTACTATAAAATCCGAAAGATTAATACAAAAACTCAACAAAATAAATAGCAATTTTTTTTTGTTACTGATACAAATCAAATTGAATAAGATTAATCAGAAATAATTTAGCCGATATTGGTTTTCGAAATAAAGCGTTAAGCGAAGAAGGCACTAAGGAAAAATTAAATCTTCGTATTTTATTACATAAAAAAGCGGGTATAGGAGACTCCTCACATACAGATATTTCAACGTCACGTCTATTGTGCAAATGATTGCTATTTTCCCTATTAAAATTTTATACAATTCAACGTCGTAAATGGAAAAAATTTTGTTGGAAATAATTACATTACCAATACAAACAGGTAGCATCAATTTTCAAAGTTATATTTATTGGTAATAATAAAACGAATAACAATATTTTATAGCAGCTCAATGTTTACTGTAATAGCGCACTTTTAGTAGCATATGATGGCATAACTAACTATCCAGCAGATTCTGTAGTATTTCATTACACAGTGCAATACGAAAAAAAATTACGGTGTTTCGAAGATTGATTCTGATAGAGGAATCCAAAAAATAATATACGTGTGTTGGCGTCTTAAAAATTCACATGGCAGTTTTACTTTACAGACTGCTTAAGAACGCCGTAATTTTGGAAAAAGTTTGAAATTGACGTGCAGTCTTATTATTACTATTTTATTTTTATTTTTTCTTATAATAAGTAAAGTTGGTTTTAGTTTATAATACAAAAAATATCGCTACTTTCAATGAAAATGAAACCCTAACGGAATGATTTCTTATGCCCTAAACACTTAGCAGATATCAGACAACGTGGAAATAGAATACATGTATTTAAATGTGAATAATTATTTTCACGGCTACACGGCAGGTTGTTGTCCGCGCTAATTTTGTGGCTGTAGTTAAATCAATTCAATTTCTATTTTCACAGGCTACAATAATTAAATTAGTGCTGCCAATACATTGAAAAATCTAAAAAAAGCGTTTAAAAGTTTTTTTCATAGGCGACACTATATAGAATAATGCTGTCAACACAGTGAAAAAATCTCAAATAAATAAGCCGTTTAAAAATCTGTTTAAACTAGTCAAGAACATTTTTAAAATCGATGAATCCATGATAAGCAATTTTAAAACTTTTAATCTAATTTTGCACGTAAAAATATCGCTATTTTAAAAAATAACGATATCAAGAACCTTCCATGCTTTAATTTGGGGTATATATGATAGCCGTTATCGATGAAATTCGTGAGTTATGAGATGAGTTGCACTTTTTATGTTGGCTTGCACTTTTATGATGACTTGCAGTTTTATGATGACTTGCACTTTTTATGATGACTTGCACTTTTTATGATGACTTGCACTTTTTATGATGACTTGCACTGTTTATGATGACTGGCACATTTTGTGATGACTTGCAGTTTTTATAATGACTTGCACTTTTTATAATGACTTGCACTTTCTATGATGTCTTGCACTTTTTATGATGACGTGCACTTTTTATGATGACTTGCACTGTTTATGATGACTGGCACATTTTGTGATGACTTGCTCTTTTCAGAATGACTTGCATTTTTATAATGACTTGCACTTTTTTTGATGACTTGCACTTTTTATGATGAGTTGCACTTTTTATGTTGACTTGCACTTTTTATGATGGCTTGCATTTTTCATAATGATTTACATTTTTATAATGACTTGCACTTTTTATGATGACTCGCATCTTTTACGATGATTTGCACTTTTTATAATGACTTGCACTTTTTATAATGACTTGCACTTTTTATGATGACTTGCACTTTTTATGATGACTTGCGCTTTTTATGATGACTTGCACTTTTTATGATGACTTGCACTTTTTATGATGACTTGCACTTTTTATGATGGCTTGCTCTTTTCAGAATGACTTGCATTTTTGTAATAACTTGCACTTTTTTGATGACTTGCACTTTTTATGATGAGTTGCACTTTTTATGTTGACTTGCACTTTTTATGATGGCTTGCATTTTTCATAATGATTTACATTTTTATAGTGACTTGCACTTTTTATGATGACTCGCATCTTTTACGATGATTTGCACTTTTTATAATGACTTGCACTTTTTATGATGACTTGCACTTTTTATGATGACTTGCACTTTTTATGATGACTCGCATCTTTTACGATGATTTGCACTTTTTATGATGACTTGCACTTTTTATGATGACTTGCACTTTTTATGATGACTTGCACTTTTTATGATAACTTGCACTTTTTGTGATGACTTTTACTTTTTATGATGACTTACACTTTTTATGATGACTTGTATTTTTTATGATGATTTACGCTTTTTATGATGACTGGAACTTTTCATAATGACTTGCACTTCTTAGCAGAAGATTACACGGATCACTTGCCTTCTACTATAAATTAGCAAATCTGAAACTGCCAAATATTTCTTTAAAGAAGAACCGAATCATGTTGAAACATGTTTCGCAAACGCTTCGTAGTTTCCTTATTACATTTGACATATCCGCTACTGCCCTTGTAAGTAGGCAATAGCTTGGCCTACATTTACAAAGAATAAACGAAGAAATTAGAACAAAGTCAATTGCTAGTGGCAGGTTTATATTTCTTTGAAGCATAAATATCAACGATTCTCTCATGCCGCACTAAAAGTATAAACGTTGAAGTTGTCGTTAACTGTACAGTTACATATCTGTATGTGTATGAGTGTGCGTGTGTTGTGTGATAAATAAGCTCACTTATCTCTTGACGGAAACGGAAGTTTTCACAGGCCATATGAACAAGTGATTAGGGGTAACAATTTCATTTTTCCTTCTTTTTTGTTCAAATTTACTTCTAGTGTTTACTGCAGCTGTAAGTGTGCTTGTTTAGCATTTGACCTTGCTTTTGTTGTTGTACTGAGAAATATGTATCTTACGTACTCGCCAAATACAAAGTATTCATTTTGTATTCATCATGCTCAGCTTCAGCTATTTTTTTTTTATAGATATTTTGTCAATACATACAAGCGACTGTGTATTTCAGTATTCAATATCACCATCAGTAAAATTTTCATTTAATGTTAGCTCATCATGCTATTCTTTCTTACTTGCGCCCATTTCTCTGCCTCTTTAAGTGCCAATGCAAAACGTAAGTGAAAACTGAAGAGTAGATAAAGAGAATAAGTCTTAAGACTGCCTTCCACATTTCAAATATCTTACTTTTTATTTTGTTTTTATTTTCCATCGTCAATGCATAAGAGCCTTTTTCGTTTTACTTGTTTTCATTACACAAAATAAGTATTTTGTGGATTACATACTATATATGCTGCCTATTTCTCGGCAACTGTTTACTTGCTCGTGTGTATGAGTTAGGAAATTTTTGTTGTTGCTTTCATGTGTTAAATAAATGCCGGATTGTTTGGCAAAATTGTTATTTATTATTGAGGCTGATCTCAAACCTAATCTGGGGATTTATTTGACAATAACATTATGGTTGTTATGGCCTGATGCTTTAAGTACGTGTATGTGATGACTTATTGTCTGTTCGACATGACTGTGTATTTCCGAATATTGCAAAAAATAAAAATAGAAAATAATAATAATAATAACCTTTGCTAATATTTTTCACTTATTCATTCTTCCCCAACTAATATTTACAAATTCTTGTTCTGCTCATAATATCTTTTCTTTCTTCCTATTTTGTCTGTGTCATCTCGTGTTTGAGTTAATAGTGAAAATAAACAAAGATCAATGATTATAATGAGTGTATTGTAAAAAGTGTATTATAAAAAATAGCACAATTTATTACACAAATTGTGGCAAACATTTGTAGCAAACAGCAGAGCCTATAACATAAAACGCATATACAATAAATTGCCTAAATTAAAAGAAAATTGGTTGTTTGAGAAACTTTATTGATGGCAAAATTGCTTATTTATTTAAATTAAGCAGCAGGCTCAATATGATTGCAAATGAAATGAATCATTGGCAACGTAATAATAGGAGAATTGTGAAAAAGCAATCTTGGGGAAAAATTCTAATACATAAGAATTAAGACATATACAATGGCAGTGGAACAGAGGTCACAGCCGCTGTAGTGTGGCCCACACCCGCTTGTTTACAAATCATTTTTAAATAGAGAGGATGGAAAATCGTTCACCAACTTTTCTATTTATAACTTTATAAAGGGGTGTGTACCCCTCCTCGAAGGTTACCCCTTTCCAAAAAAAATAGCAAAAATATATATATGGTAAATTGATCCGATTTAAGCTTTTTTGGAAACTTCTTGCCTTTTGAAATTTTTTAAATAGTCGGCGATGCATAATAAATGCATTTTGTAAAAAAATTGGCACAAAAGTCAACATTAAAAAAGGCAAGTGTTACCCCTTTCCAAAAAAATCGCAAAAATTTTTTTTTCGGTAAATTGATCCGATTTAAGCTTTTTCGGAATCTTATTGCCTTTTGAAACTTTTTAAAGTAGGTCTCTATGCAAAATAAATGCGTTTTGTAAAAAATTTGGCACCAAAGTCAACATCAAAAAAGGTCGATTTTGGCAAGTGTTACCCCTTTCCAAAAAAAATTGCAAAAATTTTTTTTTTAAATTGATCCGATTTAAGCTTTTTTGGAAACTTCTTGCCTTTTCAAACTTTTTAAAATAGTCCGTGATGCATAATAAATGCATTTTGTAAAAAATTTGGCACAAAAGTCAACATTGAAAAAGGTCGATTTTGGCAAGTGTTACCCCTTTCCAAAAAAAATCGCAAAAAATTTTTTTTCGGTAAATTGATCCGATTTAAGCTTTTTCGGAATCTTATTGCCTTTTGAAACTTTTTAAAGTAGGTCTTTACGCAAAATAAACGCGTTTTGTAAAAAATTTGGCACAAAAGTCAACATTGAAGAAGGTAGATTTTGGCAAGTGTTACCCCTTTCCAAAAAAAATCGCAAAAAAATTTTTTTTGGTAAATTGATCCGATTTAAGCTTTTTCGGAATCTTATTGCCTTTTGAAACTCTTTAAAATAGTCCGTGATGCATAATAAATGCGTTTTGTAAAAAATTTGGCACAAAAGTCAACATTGAAAAAGGTCGATTTTGGCAAGTGTTACCCCTTTCCAAAAAAATCGCAAAAATTTTTTTTTCGGTAAATTGATCCAATTTAAGGTTTTTCGGAATCTTATTGCCTTTTGAAACTTTTTAAAATAGGTCATTATGCAAAATAAATGCGTTTTGTCAAAAATTTGGCACAAAAGTCAACATCGAAAAAGGTAGATTTTTCCAAAAAAATTGAAAAAACATTTTTTTCTCCAAAATGATCCGATTTAGACTTTTTCGGAAGCCTCTTGCGTTTTAAAACTTTTTGAAATAGTTCTTTACGCAAAATAAATGCGTTTTGTAAAAAATATGGCACCAAAGTCAACATCAAAAAAGGTCGATTTTGGCAAGTGTTACCCCTTTCCAAAAAAAATCGCCAAAAATTTTTTTTGGTAAATTGATCCGATTTAAGATTTTTCGGAATCTTATTGCCTTTTGAAACTTTTTGAAATAGTCCGTGATGCATAATAAATGCGTTTTGTAAAAAATTTGGCACAACAGACAACATTGAAAAAGGTAGATTTTGGCAAAAAAAATCGAAAAAAAATTTTTTTTGGTAAATTGATCCGATTAAGGCTTTTTCGGAATCTTATTGCCTTTTGAAACTTTTTAAAGTAGGTCTTTATGCAAAATAAATGCGTTTTGTAAAAAATTTGGCACCAAAGTCAACATCAAAAAAGGTCGATTTTGGCAAGTGTTACCCCTTTCCAAAAAAAATTGCAAAAATTTTTTGTTGGTAAATTGATCCGATTTAAGCTTTTTTGGAAACTTCTTGCCTTTTGAAACTTTTTAAAATAGTCCGTGATGCATAATAAATGCATTTTGTAAAAAATTTGGCACAAAAGTCAACATTAAAATAGGTCGATTTTGGCAAGTGTTACCCTTTCCAAAAAATATCGCAAAACATTTTTTTTCGGTAAATTGATCCGATCTAGCTTTTTCGGAATCTTATTGCCTTTTGAAACTTTTTAAAATAGTCCGTGATGCATAATAAATGTATTTTGTAAAAATTTTGGCACAAAAGTCAACATTGAAAAGGGTAGATTTTGGCAAGTGTTACCCCTTTCCATAAAAAATCGCCAAAAATTTTTTTTTGGTAAATTGATCCGATTTAAGCTTTTTCGGAAACTTATTGCCTTTTGAAACTTTTTAAAGTAGGTCTTTACGCAAAATAAATTCGTTTTTTAAAAAATTTGGCACAAAAGTCAACATTGAAAAAGGTAGATTTTGGCAAGTGTTACCCCTTTCCAAAAAATATCGCAAAAAAAATTTTTTCGGTAAATTGATCCGATTTAAGCTTCTTCGGAATCTTATTGCCTTTTGAAACTTTTTAAAGTAGGTCTTTACGCAAAATAAATGCGTTTTGTAAAAAATTTGGCACCAAAGTCAACATCAAAAAAGGTCGATTTTGGCAAGTGTTACCCCTTTCCAAGAAAAATTGAAAACAAAATTTTTTTGGTAAATTGATCGGATTTAAGATTTTTCTGAAGCTTCTCGCCTTTTGAAACTTTTTAAAATATTTCATTATGCAAAATAAATGCGTTTAGTAAAAAATTTGGCACCAAAGTCAACATCAAAAAAGGTCGATTTTGGCAAGTGTTACCCCTTTCCAAAAAAATTCCAAAAAATTTGTTTTCTCTAAAATGATCCGATTTAAACTTTTCCGGAACCTTCTTGCGTTTTAAAACTTTTTAAAATAGGTCTTTATGCAAAATAAATGCATTTTGTCAAAAATTTGGCACAAAAGTCAACATCAAAAAAGGTAGATTTTGGCAAGTGTTACCCCTTTTTCAAAAAAAAATTGCAAAACATTTTTTTTTAATTTCTGTCATATGAGTTTTTTTAGAAGCTTCTTTATTTTTGAAACTTTGTAAAATATTTTTTATTAAATTCTTGCACATCTATTAGCGTGTCTTTTTTTGTTAATAAATAAAATTCAAATATTATTTGTATAATTTCAGATATGCGACAACAAATCTTGCGATATATGTATGTATGTGTTGATGACAGAGATCCTGGGGGAGGTAGCGAAGAATTTGTATAGAATCAAAGCCTAGTTGGCCAGAAATCGCTGAACGCATTTGAAAATGGCCAAAGATTTGTATAGTTTCTTGGTAAAAAAATTCACACTGTGCGTTACACAATATCTGTGTGGTCTTTAACTGTCAACGCTAACAATTAAAGCAGAACAAGAAACGAGGGGTGAAGTGTTGGATGTAGTGGCGAAAAAAGAAATGGACACAAAAACCCTAGAAGAACGAAATTCATTCAACTTTTAATACAATACCTTTTTTTATTTGCCAAATAAATGTATGCAAGTTTTTCAATTGTTTAATTAAAAAATTTTATTATTTTTATTATTTACATAATTTTTAATAAAAAAAAATTTAATGTTATTTATATATTAATATATTTAAGCTATTTTAGAAATTAAATACAGAAAAATAAAGAATCATTCGTAAATAAAAAATGAATTTTGTTTTACTTAAAACAAATAACAATGAGTTGCTTTAACGATCTTACAGTTCTAAAATTTAAAAATAGAAACCACAATAAGGATATAAAAAACTGTTTCTAAACAAACTTAAATTTTATTAATTATTTTTGATAATAAAATGATCTAAAATATTTTCTATCCTTATTGTGGCCTTAACTAATTGCGTTATGCCTGCTGCTGTTGTTTGCTCTTTGCTGCTTCAGCTTCAGCCACTCTTTTGCAAATATTAGTCTTTTCTGTAGTTGTAGTCGCATTTTTTACGCTGCCCTTAGCTCTCGGCGGATTAGTGTTATCTGTCCGTCAACAACTGCAGCTGTAGGTCACGGCCTTCGCTGTAAGGCTCTTTTGGTTTTTGCCAATTCCTTTTTAGTCCATGACCTTTAAATCTGTCCTGATCTATAGACAAAATATTCAATAGATTTCCTCTCTATCACACAAACAAACGTACTTACCTTTTTCCATTCATAAATAATACGGCTGGGAGACCCAAGCGAATATAAACTCTTTTACGGCTTTTTCCCCTCCATTTCTATCCAAAATATTTGCAGCAAAAGCTGTCTAACTCAGGATTATCTTCCGTAAAGAGTACCAGCATTGTAACAGTCAATTCTTTAATTATATTTTTTTTTATTTAACACAAAAATTTTGTTGCGAAAGCGGCATCCCAAAAGATTTTGCAAGTTCATGCTCACTGTTGACAACCTATTCGTAGTATAGAAATCCTATTAAGTTTTCATTCGAATTGTCTGTCGAGCGACAGTTGGCTTAGAAATGCTGTAGAGAAATCAAAGTCAATGTCCTTTCTAATAAAATGCGAATGAAGTTCTTCTTCAACTCGGAAATATGTTATAATAATTGAAAATTCAATAAAAAACAATGAAAAAAAATATCAATTGGTTTAATAAAAAAAGGATGAGGCAAAAAAATTTCAAGATTCTTTTTATGAATGCATGCACTTTAAGCTTCATCAAAAGCTTATCTACTTTTCAAACTTCGTACAAAACGACTTTATGCAATTCAAATTCTTTTGGAAAACTTTTGAAAAAAACATGAAAAATAAATTTTTTTGGTATATTGATCCGACTTAAGCTTTTTCAGAAGCTTTTTGAAACTTTTTAAAATAGGTCTTTATGCAAAATAAATGCACTTTGTAAAAAAATTGACACAACAGTCAACATCAAAATAGGTAGATTTTGGCAAGTGTTACCCCTTTCCAAAAAAAATAGCAAAAAAATTTTTTTTAGTAAATTGATCCGATTTAAGCTTTTTCAGAAGCTTCTTGCCTTTTGAAACCTTTTAAAATAGGTCTTTATGCAAAATAAATGCGTTTTGTAAAAAATTTGGTACAAAAGTCAATATCGAAAAAATTCGATTTTGGCAAGTGTTACCCCTTTCCAAAAAAAATAGCAAAAAATTTTTTTTGGTAAAGTGATCCGATTTAAGCTTTTTCAGAAGCTTCTTGCCATTTGAAACCTTTTAAAATAGGTCTTTATGCAAAATAAATGCGTTTTGTAAAAAATTTGGTACAAAAGTCAATATCGAAAAAATTCGATTTTGGCAAGTGTTACCCCTTTCCAAAAAAATAGCAAAAAAATTTTTTTTGGTAAAGTGATCCGATTTAAGCTTTTTCAGAAGCTTCTTGCCTTTTGAAACCTTTTAAAATAGGTCTTTATGCAAAATAAATGCGTTTTGTAAAAAATTTGGTACAAAAGTCAATATCGAAAAAATTCGATTTTGGCAAGTGTTACCCCTTTCCAAAAAAAACAGCAAAAAAATTTTTTTTAGTAAATTGATCCGATTTAAGCTTTTTCGGAAGCTTCTTGCCTTTTGAAACTTTTGAAAATAGGTCTTTATGCAAAATAAATGCGTTTTGTAAAAAATTTGGTACAAAAGTCAATATCGAAAAAATTAGATTTTGGCAAGTATTACCCCTTTCCAAAAAAATAGCAAAACATTTTTTTTTTGTAAATTGATCCGATTTAAGCTTTTTCGGAAGCTTCTTGCCTTTTGAAACTTTTTGAAATAGGTCTTTATGCAAAATAAATGCGTTTTGTAAAAAATTTGGTACAAAAGTCAATATCGAAAAAATTCGATTTTGGCAAGTGTTACCCCTTTCCAAAAAAAAATAGCAAAAAATTTTTTTTTGTAAACTGATCCGATTTAAGCTTTTTCGGAAGCTTCTTGCTTTTTGAAACTTTTGAAAATAGGTCTTTATGCAAAATAAATGCGTTTTGTAAAAAATTTGGTACAAAAGTCAATATCGAAAACATTCGATTTTGGCAAGTGTTACCCCTTTCCAAAAAAAATTGCCAAAAAATTTTTTTTAGTAAATTGATCCGATTTAAGCTTTTTCGGAAGCTTCTTGACTTTTGAAATTTTTTAAAATAGTTCTGTATGCAAATTAAATGCGTTTTGTATAAAATTTGGTACAAAAGTCAATATCGAAAAAATTCGATTTTGGCAAGTGTTACCCCTTTCCAAATAAAAAAGCAAAAACATTTTTTTTGGTAAATTGATCCGATTTAAGCTTTTTCGGAAGCTTTTTTCCTTTTGAAACTTTTTAAAATAGGTCCTTATGCAAAATAAATGCGTTTTGTAAAAAATTTGGTACAAAAGTCAATATCGACCAAATTCGATTTTGGCAAGTGTTACCCCTTTCCAAAAAAATTTGCTAAAAATTTTTTTTTTGGTAAATTGATCCGATTTAAGCTTTTTCAGAAGCTTCTTGCCTTTTGAAACTTTTGAAAATTGGTCTTTATGTAAAATAAATGCGTTTTGTAAAAAATTTGGTACAAAAGTCAACATCGAAAAAGGCAGATTTTGGAAAGTGTTACCCCTTTCCAAAAAAAAATAGCAAAAAAATTTTTTTGGTAAAGTGATCCGATTTAAGCTTTTTCAGAAGCTTCTTGCCTTTTGCAACTTTTTAAAATAAGTCTTTATGCAAAATAAATGCGTTTTGTATAAAATTTGGTACAAAAGTCAATATCGAAAAAATTCGATTTTGGCAAGTGTTAACCCTTTCCAAAAAAATTTGCTAAAAATTTTTTTTTTTGGTAAATTGATCCGATTTAAGCTTTTTCAGAAGCTTCTTGCCTTTTGAAACTTTTGAAAATTGGTCTTTATGTAAAATAAATGCGTTTTGTAAAAAATTTGGTACAAAAGTCAACATCGAAAAAGGCAGATTTTGGAAAGTGTTACCCCTTTCCAAAAAAAATAGCAAAAAAATTTTTTTGGTAAAGTGATCCGATTTAAGCTTTTTCAGAAGCTTCTTGCCTTTTGCAACTTTTTAAAATAAGTCTTTATGCAAAATAAATGCGTTTTGTAAAAAATTTGGCGCAAAAGTCAAACTCGAATAAAGTCGATTTTGGCAAGTGTTACCCCTTTCCAAAAAAAATTGCCAAAAAATTTTTTTTGGTAAATTGATCCAATTTAAGCTTTTTTAGAAGCTTCTTGCCTTTTGAAACTTTTGAAAATAGGTCTTTATGCAAAATATATGCGTTTTGTATAAAATTTGGTACAAAAGTCAATATCGAAAAAATTCGATTTTGGCAAGTGTTACCCCTTTCCAAATAAAAAAGCAAAAACATTTTTTTTGGTAAATTGATCCGATTTAAGCTTTTTCGGAAGCTTTTTTCCTTTTGAAACTTTTTAAAATAGGTCCTTATGCAAAATAAATGCGTTTTGTAAAAAATTTAGTACAAAAGTCAATATCGACAATATTCGATTTTGGCAAGTGTTACCCCTTTCCAAAAAAATTTGCTAAAATTTTTTTTTTTTTGTAAATTGATCCGATTTAAGCTTTTTCAGAAGCTTCTTGCCTTTTGAAACTTTTGAAAATTGGTCTTTATGTAAAATAAATGCGTTTTGTAAAAAATTTGGTACAAAAGTCAACATCGAAAAAGGCAGATTTTGGAAAGTGTTACCCCTTTCCAAAAAAAAAAGCAAAAAAATTTTTTTTTGGTAAATTGATCCGATTTAAGCTTTTTCGGAAGCTTTTTTCCTTTTGAAACTTTTTAAAATAGGTCCTTATGCAAAATAAATGCGTTTTGTAAAAAATTTGGTACAAAAGTCAATATCGACAAAATTCGATTTTGGCAAGTGTTACCCCTTTCCAAAAAAATTTGCAAAAAAAATTTTTTTGGTAAATTGATCCGATTTAAGCTTTTTCAGAAGCTTCTTGCCTTTTGAAACTTTTGAAAATGGGTCTTTATGCAAAATAAATGCGTTTTGTAAAAAATTTGGTACAAAAGTCAACATCGAAAAAGGCAGATTTTGGCAAGTGTTACTCCTTTCCAAAAAAATTAGCAAAACATTTTTTTTTGGTAAATTGATCCGATTTAAGCTTTTTCGGAAGCTTTTTTCCTTTTGAAACTTTTTAAAATAGGTCCTTATGCAAAATAAATGTTTTTTGTAAAAAATTTGGTACAAAAGTCAATATCGACAAAATTCGATTTTGGCAAGTGTTACCCCTTTCCAAAAATATTTGCTAAAAAATTTGTTTTGGTAAATTGATCCGATTTAAGCTTTTTCAGAAGCATCTTGCCTTTTGAAACTTTTTAAAATAGGCCCTTATGCAAAATAAATGCGTTTTGTAAAAAATTTGGTACAAAAGTCAATATCGAAAAAATTCGATTTTGGCAAGTGTTACCCCTTTCCAAAAAAAATTGCCAAAAAATTTTTTTTGGTAAATTGATCCGATTTAAGCTTTTTCAGGAGCTTCTTGCCTTTTGAAACTTTTGAAAATGGGTCTTTATGCAAAATAAATGCGTTTTGTAAAAAATTTGGTACAAAAGTCAACATCGAAAAAGGCAGATTTTGGCAAGTGTTACCCGTTTCCAAAAAAAATAGCAAAAAAATTTTTTTTGGTAAATTGATCCGATTTAAGCTTTTTCGGAAGCTTTTTTCCTTTTGAAACTTTTTAAAATAGGTACTTATGCAAAATAAATGCGTTTTGTAAAAAATTTGGTACAAAAGTCAATATCGACAAAATTCGATTTTGGGAAGTGTTACCCCTTTCCAAAAAAATTTGCTAAAAAATTTTTTTTGGTAAATTGATCCGATTTAAGCTTTTTCAGAAGCTTCTTGCCTTTTGAAACTTTTGAAAATGGGTCTTTATGCAAAATAAATGCGTTTTGTAAAAAATTTGGTACAAATATGAATTTAAAAAAATGTTTTTTTTTATTAAAGCCTTTTCACAAGTTTCATATACAAATTAAAACTTTTAAAAAGTTTGTCTCCTTCATATATTTCCAATTGTTGGAATATTTTGCACTCGAAATTGCTGCTAAAACTTATAACAAATTTATTCGCCTGAAAAAATACACTTTAATAATGACTGATGTTTTTCTTAGACGACAACAAAAATTATGGCATTTATAGCAAATTATTTATAAAGAATTTCATATAACAAGAAATAAGTCTTGGAGAAGTTTAAAAAAAAAAAAAATACTAATTTGGTTTTAGCAGTAAATAAGTATAAATACATAGAAAATTTCCAGACGACTACTTCTCATTCCCACCACCCACCTCCTTTTACTTTCAAGGCTGTAGTTTCTGGCAAGACTTTATTTCAGCCAATTTCTTCTCATTTGATTATATATTTTTTCTTACTTCATATTATTATGATTTCTTATTTTTTGTTTTTTTTTTTTTTTTTTTTTGGTTGTCATTATTAAAGCAACGAAAATAAAAATGCAAATCATCGTACTCACCTCACTGTCGTTGCTGTGCAGGATGAGACGAAAACTAGGCAACAAATTTGGCTCTTTATTAACATCATCCAATGCCAGTCTTGCGGCTGGCATACACGCCTGGCCACCCTGCCATCCTCCTTTGCCGGCTATGGGAAATATACCGCCTATGTGCAATTCATCGGCACGGCCAGCATTTGTTAAATGTATTTTTGTGCAAAAAATCAAAGATACAAATAAAAATATCGAAAATGTTAAAACACCATCACATGTCATATCCTGAAATGGCAAAAAAAAACAAACATGACTTTAATTTATCTGCATTTTTATTAAGTCGTATGAAAACAATAATGGAAACTTATTATTATAAGAATATGTTTCATTAATAGAGTCGATGAAATTATTTGAATATCATATGCTTCAAATTTGTGGGTAGCTTCGAAATTTTTGTTCACGTACGAGGTCTGTCAAAAACGGAACACTCCTCTCGATAGGAATAAATTGGAAATTGACGAATAACTAATTTTTTCTTTTGAGATACTTGAAAAATTCACCAAAATTTTTTTGAACAGACCTCGTATGTGCCATAGAATACAGTAAGAAAAATTAAAATAATTTTGATTTTTAAATACATGGATTTATTAAATAAATTTTTTTGTAGATAAAATAAATAAATCAAAATTAATAAAATATTTTAAAAACTTTTTCAATAAAATTTTAAAAAAATTTTAAAAATTTTAAAATTAAAATTGAGACAGAGATTCACAAGCGCATAATAAAATCATTAATTTCACGGATATATTAACTATTCATTGGCAATAACTGTCAGCGGTTAGTGTCCAAGGCCCCCCAAAGACTGAGCCTTTAATTCATAGCCACAACTTAATGGCACGCCGCTTTTCTAAATTTTTGTTAGCAATAAGTTTGATGTTATTTTGTTACTAAATAAGTAAGATATATAGTTTATATTCCCAAAACTTAGCAGAGAACTAAAAAGTGTTGCACGATTACACATGAAAGCCTGCAGCGGCCTCTGAAAACCAGACTTTTGCTCTTTGCACATAACTAATGGCACAATCATTTAACTCTTCCTGTCTAATTCTGTTCTTTTTTGTTTTTCTTTAACCAAATTTAATAAGTTTAAATTAAATCAATTCTGTATAAACTAAAAAATTATCTTAATTTAGTAATTAGTTTTTTATTTCATGTTTTTTTTTTACAGCAACAATATTTTTTCAACTAGTGTCAAGTGACTGCTAATTATGTTTTATATAATTTTTTTTTTAAATTAACAAGTGTTGACTAGGCGTTTTTTTCTCAGTGCTCATCTGTTCGCTTGCACGGCCATAACAAATATAACAATTAATTAAAATGTGCAAAATAAAAAACATAAACACGAACAATTTATTTTTTTGTACCATCTATTTTTATTTTTAATGACTTTATCGACTTTTCCTCCCCTTAATTGGGTCGCTGTGGTATTTTTTTTTTTGCTTTGACTGGCTTATTTTTTTTAACTCACTGTAATTGATTATAAGAGGATTTTTTATCAAGGATTTTTTTTTTATATTTTTTATCTTTTTAAATGTTAATTAATGCTAGAATTACTTATGCTTATTTCAACAGCATCATTGAATTTTTTTTATAAATAATAACAATAGGTGGACAACAAAAATTATGTTCTTTATGTCACATCAAATTTGGATTCTAAATGGACCGGTTTCCGCTGTAAGACAAATTTAATGGGATTGATTGCGTATCGTATTTTTATATTTCAGCAAAAATTTACTTAAAAGTTCTTTTGAAAAAATCACAAAGAAATTGTATTTTAATGAACTTTTTAAGAAGCAAAAATATTTGCCGGAAGTCTTCTCACACTGCACAGTGGGAGATTTTGGAAAAAAAATGTTAAATAATTCTGCAGTTTCCAAACGATATAAATAATATTGTATAGAAAAAAATTAATTAAAAAAAATTTTATATATGTATTATTTTTCGAACTTATAAATGTTGTTATTAAGACAAAAAAATTTTATTCAAACTCAAGTTCAAATCTGCAATATGCAAATTATTTCTCATTAAATCGGCAATATACAAATTAATATTTATTAAATTCAAGTTATTTTATTTAAAGTGGAATATTTACAATAATTTTATAACCATCGAACCTTATGCGAAAAATAAACCTAATAAAATTTGTTTAAGATTAATAGGCTTAATGTTCGGAAATAATAAAAATAATATTTAAATTCAGAAACACATGATAAATATTCCAAAGCACAAGGGAAAGTCAACGTTAGTTTTAATTATTCAACTTAAACAGCAGAGCAGAACAGCTGTTTTCGAAGGCCACTGCAATTGCATCAGTAATCATGCGTATTTTTGTTTGTTATGATTTAAAAAGTGGCTTAGTTGAATACGATAACAGTTTTTATTTATAAAAGTTATATTAGGAAATTTCATACGAGAATTGTAACAGAAACTGTTCAACTAAAGCACATAAGGTGATAAATAGAAATATACCAGGTCTTTCTGAATTGTAATGTTAGCCTCACTCAATTTCAAATATAGCAAAAATTTTAAATTATTAAAGTTAACATCAGTTTTAATTATCCAACTTAAGCAGCAGAGCAGAACAGCTGTTTTCGAAGGCCACTACAATTGCATCAGTAATCATGCATATTTTTGTTAGTTATGATTTAAAAAGTGGCTTAGTTGAATACGATAACAGTTTTTATTTATAAAAGTTTTATTAGGAATTTTCATACGAGAATTGTAACAGAAACTGAATTATAATGTTAGCCTCACTCAATTTCAAATATAGAAAAAAATTTCAATTATTAAAGGTAACATCAGTTTTAATTATCCAACTTAAACAGCAGAGCAGAACAGCTGTTTTCGAAGGCCACTACAATTGCATCAGTAATCATGCGTATTTTTGTTTGTTATAATTTATAAGGTGGCTTAGTTGAATACAATAACAGTTTTTATTTATAAAAATTTTATCAGGAAATTTCATACGAGAATTTTAACAAAAAACAGTTCAACTAAAGCATATGTGTTGATAAAAACAAATATACCAGGTCTTTCTCAATTGTAATATTTTACGAATCTTAGGCTTATTCAATTTCAAATATAGTAACAATTATATCAAAAAAATATTTTATATTTCTTTTGTTACAGAACTTTCAACACTGTGGGGGGCTGAGGAATAAATTTTACAACAACAAAAATATTATTAACCGTGACTACACAACTAAGCAAATGAGTAGTGCTGTATTATCACTTTCAAGAAAACCACCCGACATGTGGTGAAAAAGTAGAAAACACATACCGACTACCGATGATGAAAATGTAGCGGCCTTTGAAAACAGCTTTGTTGGCTTTCCGTTACAGCTGGGAATATATGCATATGCTGCCTTTCTAATGTAAAACAAGTTATTAAAAAAGTAGCCTATAAATCTTAATTGAATGACTTGTTGATCTCTGTTAATATTTCATTGGATCATAACGCAAAGTTTATTTGTATAGTATTAGAGTAATAATAAATTATTAATTGATGCGACAATAATATGTTTTTTTATAACGTTGCTATCAATTTCTACAATTGTTCATAAATTATTAAATAAAAAATTACTAAACTGTATATGATTCTACTTTTTTTGTAACAGTAATAAATTCATAACTGCTAAATGTTTATCAAGTAAATATAAATTCTGATTTGTTCAAGCAAATAATTTTTTATTAATTGAAAATAAATAAAATAACATTTTTCCATTGAGTTAATAAATTTCCTAGATTTGAAGATATTAATTAATTTATGGCAAATATCATTGTTATTTTTATTATTATTTATTAATTAAAAGTCAATGGAAATTTGTAAAAAAATATATATAAACTTATAACAAGAAATTTACCTAAAAATATTTAATGTGTTTTTAAATTTATTTATTCCATTGAAAAGTTTAAATGCCAGAAATAAGTCAAAGGATGGCATGTCTTCCTCGTTAAGCAGAATTTCAAGTTTTTATTTATTCATGTCTTTTTTAATTCTTTTCATGGAAGAAGCAAAAAGACTATATATTTGAACAGTGACACGAGGGTTGTTGTAGTTTTGTTTAAACTGAAGAAGACCTCATAAACGAAACAAACCTGAAAAATAGTATTGCATATAAGGCAACAATGAACATCGTAACCTTTTTCATATGTTATTAAAAAAAATTTAATCGACTAAAAAATAATCGATTAAAATTTAATCAATTAAACATTATTCGAATAAAATATAATCGAATAAAAATTTTTCGAATCGAAAACTATTCGAAAAAAAATTATTGGAATAAAAATTATTCGAAAAAAAAAATTAATCGAATAAAAGTTAATCGACTAAAAGTTAATCGACAAAAAATATTCGTATAAAAATTTTTTAAATCGAGAACTATTCGAAATAAAACTATTGGAATAAAAATTATTAGAAAAAAAAATTTAAAGTTTGTGGTGTCCCTGTTGTCTATAGGTGTATTCTTATCAGTACGTCTGTGTGGCTGCGTCTTTAGAACTGTTTGCAATCGATGTCTTACACAAAAAGCTACGAAAACATATTTTTTTGGTGCTCTTCCGTTTTAAGATGAATTCATATCACAAGCTGACAGTAGAAGTGAATAAAATTCGTCTTGGTCCAACTATATCAGTCAAATTTGAAACTTTGAGGGTGCTGTTGGCTGAAGTAGTAGAACACGAGACTATCAAGGGGACGGTCTTGAGTTCAACTCCGCGCTGAGTCATGAAATATTGTGTTGAGTTCTTCTGATCAGCATTCGTGCATGGTTGTGTTAGTTGTTGCCAACCTGTTTCAGTGATGAAAGCATTGCACTGGTCATTGAACATAATTGACAGCGACTGTGCTAATAAGCAGAGTAGCAGCAGCATACTCCTTCGTCGGTCCTGTAGCAAAAATTAGCCGGCGAAGTAAAAAATGTTGAAATAGCTAAAAAAAATTCTCTATCTCAGCATCTTTCTTCTCAATACTATCCCTTCCCTTCTAGTTCCGGCGCAATGCAATTTCATCCCCTGAGTGCTGGTCCCAGATAAAAAACGCCTATGTCGTGGGATACCGGATAGCAACGAAGTTCCTTATTATTAAAATATTAATGTTAAGTTCTATTCGAGGTATAAAGAAAATAATTATTCGGATATAAATTTTTTATTATGATTTTTTTCGCCAACCAACGAAAATACAGAATCAATTTTGTTCCCCAACGAAATTAGGTCTGTTCCAAGTAATTTCGGGCAAGTTTGGGCTAATGAGAGTAAAAAGAAAATTACTCTCTCAAAGTGCAAAATCTACCCAAATTTGCTGGAACGCAAAAAACCATAATTATATCTTTTGAAAAACTAGTGCTGCTTCCTTTTTAAATTAATTTTTATTTTAGTGGTTTTATACACTGAATAAGGCTCAACATCATGAAATGAAAGATTAGCATCATTGTAAATGTAACATGTCGTCTTCATCAGACTAACTTGATGTGTCCATAAGTTGTTCACTAATCTGAAAAAGCATTTTTGTATACTAAACAAAGGGGCAAATATGCGCAAATGTACTAACAACTTCAAGTTCTTTTGAAAAATCTTCCATTTTACTTTTAACCAATTTTCTATTAACAACTTCTTTCCTTTATTTGTAAATTTTCTTTTTACTTTTTAATATTCAAATGTAAACAAAAAACAGCTGATAATATAATTCTTGACCAAACTTACCCAAAGAAATAGTTCGGGCGAGTTTGTACAGGAAATGAAAAAAATTACTCTCTCATTTTCTCTCAAAATTGCACAAAAATTTTTATCTGGAACGCATTTGGGTAACTTTGGGCGAGTTCGGGCTGTTTCGGGCTGCATCTGGAACACAGCTATTGAATTCTGTCACCGCACGGCTGCGTATGATTAATATTTGTTTATATGTAATCGTATTACTCATACGTCTTAAACATTAATTTAGAAATAAAAAATCTTACGTTACGGACGTTACAAAAATTTTAAAATTGATTACTGAGGGGTTTATATTCAACTAATCATGGAATTATCAAGCAGCCCTCGTATAATTAATTAAGATAGAAAAGAAGTTACGTTGTTTTTGAATAGACAGTTGAAGAAAATAAATCACAGAGAATTTCATTTCTGTGCAGAATAGTGCATAAACTAATATTTCAAATACCAAGAAAAAAAGTTGACACTAATTAATTCAAATCTGATGCATTCTCAACAAAACGATACGAGCTTAACTGAAATAAAAATCTCTTTGCTAAATTCTGCATTCATTTGGCTTTATAGCGAAATTAGCCAAGCTCATGTGCATACAAAAAAAATAATGCAGACAAAATTGATGCACGATAATGATGACAAAATATAAAATGGATGATAAACAAAAAGCAACTTCAAATAATACAATTCAATATATTAAAGAAATTCTCTCGAAATGTCTGTTCTAGGGCAGCATTCATTCACAGTAAAGAGATTTTATTATATTTTATTTCTTCTATAAAGCAAAAACAAGTTACGCAAATACACACATTTTTAGCTTCAGCTAAATGAGCGACATATATTATTATACCCTCTAAAAAAGAATTTGGAGGGTACATTCACTTTGTTTTTATTTACTGTGTGCTATTACATTTTCAACTGCTCATAACTTTTAAAATATGGAATCGATTTGCAATAAACAAGGTTTGTGCACATCTGCAGAATCATTTCTAAGAGTTTTTAAATTTGTTTTGTCAAAAACTGATAAATAATTTGAACATAAAAGGGATACAAAAAAATGTTAGGGTTTTTATTACCTTTCCAATTGCTTATATAAAGGATTTTTTATATTTTTATTTATATCACGGTAAATTTGCAACTTCTGCAAACAATACAAGGCCAAGCTACTAAAAATTGTTTATATCCTTCAACACAACAACAATTAGCCTGATATTAATATCCAGTTGAATAAATCTTAAACCTCCGTAACACTAACCGCAAAATTCCGTGTTAAGCATTGAACTTTATGTTATAGAATTTTGCATGCCTTCACTATTCTTACAGAAAATTGATGACATTAAGATTATTTTAAGTTTCAGTTTGTGCTAAGACGGCAGTTTTTGGTTACACTTTATTCCACCTCAATGATTTGCAACATTCGAAGACGTTCTTTTTGTTTTCTTTTTGTGGTACTTTCAAGGCAAAAATGTGATATAAAAAAATGTTTTTTTTTTCTTGTTTGCTAAAGCAACCGGAATAAAGTGAAAATAAATGCAAATTGCTGCTGCATTCTGGCTTATTGTCTTACAAGAAGAGTGAAACAAGAAATGCTTTTTGTTCTGGCATCAAAATTACCTAAATGATGCTTTTCATTGCAAATTGTGCCAGACAGTCATTATTATTTCTGCTATTGCTGCAGAGAAATGCAAAAATCACTTAAAAAAATGATTTCTGTTTTAATAAAAGCTGCTTCAGTTTGCTAAGGAAAAAGAAACTTTAAAACACTATTTACTGCAAATATATTTCTAAATAGTTTCATATTTTTTGCTGCTTGGATTCGATATTTTTATTTTTTTTTTTCTTTATATATATTTATTTTTTATCTTGTTTTTCTGTTATTTTTTTGAAATGATGCGGCAAAAAAAATTTTGCTACAAAACCAGACAACCAGTTAATCTGGCAATAATATGAAACATAAAGACTACAAGACTACTAAAAGTTATTTCAGCAACTGAGTACATTAAGCTATTTTACTTTAACAAACTAGATAGAAATTATTTTAAACTGAAAGCCATTTATTTTTGTTGTTGTTAAGAATAAGTAAAACAAGTAAAAACCGGGTCGAATCTTAAATACCCTCCAAATATATAATAAGTAAATTTAAAATGTTTAACTTGGTGGGACAGAGTTCCTTTAAGACATCTCTTATACCCAATTTAAAATCTCTATTTTGAGAGAGTCATTCCGGGAAGGGCCGTGGGAGGGACGTTTCACCTTTGCAAGATCAGAGAACATCTCAGCTTCTTATGGGCTTAAGGAATAGAAATTGTTCAATCTTTATACTATTTTTGCATATAATATCGTACGTCAACGCCCACTAAAGGGGGCGGGGTCCAGAAATAGACTATATCATGTTTTCCACAGACGAATGTATGGGCATTGCCGGATCGTCTTAGACTTCATCACTCTCATCAAGAATATATAAACTTTATGGAGTCCAATTCCTTCTGGAGGCTATTAAAACTGTATTTTGTCGGGGTCTCTTTGGCAAGGGCCCATGGGGGAGACATTTCACCTTTGCCATAAAACTGTAAAACTAAATGTTTGGAATAATTAAATGTAAAATTTATTTAAAAAAAAAATTTCTTGATAGGGACATTTAGGGGGCAAAGTGGGAGGAGGGGGTAGAGGAGTACCAGGTTACGTCTCAGCTTCGTCATTAAAGCTTAAAAATTTTATTTTTAAGGCATGTAGGCTTAAGTAAAACAATTAATTAAATTTTTACTTTCTTTTTGGATATAATAACGCCCACTAAAGAGGGCGGAGTCCAAAAAATTTTTTTTATATTTTATGGCTCCAAGTTTATCGCGTTGGCTTAGGTTAGGTTGAAAAGAGGGGCATAAGCATCCCAATCCGTTTTGGATTACACTTAGGCCTCATAGGCCTGTTGTGCGCTCTATAATAAGGAGTTCCCTCCACCGATATCATGGAAACCTCTGAGCTTGATTACGTCAAGAACCTAGTTTCTTTAATGTACTTCCTTAAGTCTTTCCAATTAGAGCCCCTAAGAAATTCCATCTCCTGTATAATCTCCTGCTTAAATGTTTGTCTTCTGACTTGCCTAAAAGCTGGACAGTAGCACAAGTAGTGCTCCAGTGTCTCGTCCTCTTCCTGGCAGGCCCTGCATGTTATATCGCCAACGATACCCATTCGTGCCAGGTGAGTCCTTAACTCTGTATGTCCTGTTGTTAAATAAACCAACCTCCTAAGTGCTGGCCTACTTAATGTTAGGACCATCTGTGTCCTTCTACCATCTGGGTCCACCCATAGAATTCTACTCACCCTACGGTAGAGTGCTGCCAGTCTCTTGTATGCAACTCTATAGCCCATCGCTTTAGTTCGTTCTTACAAACTTGAGTTGGCTTCGGACTATCTAGTGTGATGTTCGCCATTAATGCTCCCATCTTTGCTGGCCTGTCTGCCTCAACATTTCCAGGTATCCCCCGATGATAATTGGCTTAACAAAACTTTAAAAATTATGTTGTTTTCTTAGAGGTTGGTTTAGTTCTTCTTAAGGGAACTTTTTCCCTCTGGCCCGATTCAGATCATTTACGAACTTAACCAACGCTATCCTCCAAGATATATTTACACCAAATTGGAAGAGTTTGCCTTTTTTGTGGTTTGGACTGAATCGTGACTTTCACAGACGGACGGACATGCTCAGATCGTCTTACATTTCATCACTGATCAAGAACACGAGCAAAATAGAAAGGGACGCGCAAAATAGAAAGGGACCTAAGGGTAAAAACCGGTTTTGTTCAGGAGAGCCATTTCAATACATACGTGTATCTTTGGTGTAACATCACCGTCATAAAACGCGCATATCTCTGAGAGAGAACACTTTTGGGGCATGGGATCGGTCTCATTCGATGCTCAGATGTTGGCCACATCAACAACAACAAAAAGTGAAAATTTATTTTTTTTTACCCTTAGGTTCTCTATGCGCTGTCACATCCCTGTAGGAAGTCAAACACATTTTTAAGTAACTTAAAACTGGTTTTTAAATAAGCACAACTAGTGTATCAAGTGACTTTTTTCCTTGTCGTCGACTCATTATATTAACATATTCATGTCATAGGCGATAGTCAATTGGCCATCTCTGCATGACTTTTTAATTGATTACAAATTACTTATTTTTCAACCAATTTGTAGTCAGTTTAATTTAAATTATTTAAAATACTTAGAGCTGATGGCCAACGTAGCCAGTGCTCTTTAATTAGATTTAATCTTAGAATTATATTCGTTATGATTAAAGAAATAAATAATAATAATAATACTTATCTGTTAATTCATTTATAAATAGTTAAGTTTCAATCAACTTTTTAATAAAAAAAAAATCAATAAGTGTTCGAAGTCACGGGCGATGTGTTAACACCTTTTTGTTTATTTATTTTATATTAAACCCACAAAAAACAAAGAGAATGCAAAGCAACAGACAAATGTACATACTTACATACATTGTTATGTTTGTACATAAGCTACATACGTTGCTGTCTTGCTATCTCATTTTTATATATGTACGTATAACCACGTCACTATTCTCTTTGCTATGCATAAGACAAAACCGAAGATCAACATAAAACACTTTTTTAATATTACTCCAAATTAATACTCCGAATTAAAACACTTAAATCTCCGCTCGCCGATATCGGATCGCCTTAATTTTTGGCCTAAACTCTTCGTTGAAACCCGCACTAGCGTTTTAGTCCAAAAATTAATAAAATCGGCTATGAATTTCCGGAGAAAATCGCGTGGGAAAATTATATTAAAATCGCCCAATAATCACTTTCAATACCGACTGCCAAGCAACAACAACAAACAAACAAAGTCTTACACTTACACTTGCGTATGTATTGAGACTGATAGTTTACTGCCCTAGACGCGCGCGTATAGATGTTAACACATCAAATATAATAAAAAAAATATCTTTTTGCAACGTTGATATTGATTTTAAATAAAAATTCAAGCACATTTCATGACTTAAAATGAAAATTAAATTCAAAATATTTATATTGTTCTATTCTCTCAGCCTTTGATTATTTTATTTTAATTTATATTGAGCTTGAGGCTTATTTTTATAAAAACTGTTTATTTTATAATTAAATCTCGATATCCTCTGGATATCTTCTTCAGGATAACAATTCAAAAATTATTTATAATAATTTAACAATTTTTCAATTTTATATAAAAACAAAAAACAACAAAAATATTTAACTTTATATAATTTAGAAACTTTGCTACTGTTAAATTATTATAAATAATTTTTGAATTGTTATCCTGAAGAAGATATCCAGAGGATATCGAAATATTGATTTAATTATAAAATAAACAGTTATTATAAAATTAAGCCTCAAGCTTAATATAAATTTAAATAAAATTCAAAATATTTAGGCTTTTTTTTGTTTGGTTGATATCTGCATTAGATTTAAACCAATTTGTAGTCAGTTGCAAAATACTTAATTTATAATTAGTGTTTTTATAAACCGATTATTTTATTTCCTAAGGGGATATAATATATTGGGTCTCAGTTGGATATTTCGCTGCGTTACAAACGGAATGACAAAGTGAATATACCCTCCAATTATTTTTTGGAGAATACAAAAAGCTTAAGAAAATTGTTCTTTGTTTTTGTTAGATCCTCAAGCTGCATGTATATGAATTTAATAAACACAACAAATGTGTATGTGTGTGTGTCTGTATATGTTATTTGTACCACTACTACAACACATTGGCAGTTGAGTGAACTTTTCATGTGACTTTAACTGTCGAGCCATTTATTGCTATTTATTTGTAAACATTTTCAAAAAGGATGCACAAAAACTTAATTGATTGGAAAGATAATTTGAAAAAAGAAAATGCCCATTAGATGTTCTTTACAAATAAACATGTTTTGTTTTGTTTTGTTAAAAGTCACTTAGCAGAGAATATAAAGAGAGTTCGTAAATGCTAAAATTATAAAATCATGAAGCACTTGAAAAGTTTATTGAACTTGTTTCTATAATTTAATTCATATTTATAAAGTTTGAATTTGCAAAATGTTTGTTTGTTGCTTTTAGATGTGTAAATTGTTAGTCATGTTGATGAAACTAGGCAAATATTGACCACTTCAATATTTGTTATCCCTTTTACAATCGTATTAAGTAAGCGATTTAGAAAACTTTAAGCCATTTGAAAGCTATTTGTAGGCAAATGTGCACAATTGATATCTTATTAAAATTGATTTGGTATTTATGGAGATAGCAGCTCCATAATATGGAGGCATATGTGTATCTGAGTTAGCGTCAGTTAGACTACGAGCAAAATAGATGGAATTTTATGAAAATATATTTGAACTATATGCTTTTGCAAGGAAATAAATTCAGTAAACATTTAAATAGTATATTAAACTTAAATTTGTCATTTAATTAAAAAAATATTTTATAAACTAATTTTTTTTTAAATATTTGTTTTACATATTTAACTTGATAATCAATTTGATAAAACAAGATATTGTTACAAAGTTTAAAAATAGATTCAAATATAACGACAATGTGGCTATATGTACTTGGCAGCACTGTCAAACCATCTCTAGTTGTCAAAATGTTACAACCCTGGTCAACACCATGCAGATAATATTTGAATTAACGGAAATGGAATATTCCGGATACATCGTTGAGAATATACAAGATCATTCGAGGCTGTGCAATAATAAGTGTAAACAACAATAACGAAAAACCTAGCAACATCAATGCTAAGAGATGATGATGTTATTCTTAATGATCTTGTACGCAAGTATTCGCTGCTAATAAAAACTAAACATGTACATCAATATACACAGCAACATACACACAAATATACACAGCAACATGCCCACATAGCACAAGAAGAAACAAAACTACACAACACACAAAACACTCATACATACAACCACACATAGTTACAATAAACAAAACACAAGACAGCATTGTCATATATACAAACGCACGTATATAGCTACATGTTAAGTAAAGCACAACCAACAACAACCATGACCAGATGCTTCGCGAAGTTACCAGACGACGTCATTTTGCTATATAAAGACGCTGCCAGTGAACAGCGGGAGCAGTGTGATTTTAAATCTAGACGTGTTTACATCGCTAAGTGTTTAGTAGTACAAATACTCGTGTTAATAAAATAGTAAATAAAGTGTTGCCGCATTATATTTCTAAAATTAATTGTCTGTGTTTTTAATTTGATGCAATTAAACGAATCCTTGAAGGATAAGTAAAAAGCGTTTTTACGAAAAGGTCTAAAAACGTAACAATTGGTGTCAGAAGTGGGATTGCAAAAATAATTAAAAAGGACATTGCAATTTAAGGAAAAAAGGACATTAAAAAAAAATAATTATGAAATTTGATGAGCTAAAAGTTGAACAGCTAAAAAAGGAGCTTAGTAAGCGGGAATTGCCAACAGCAGGTAACAAGGCTGAACTGCAGAAGAGGCTGATAGATGAGTTTAAGAATCGCGGCATGGACATCGGGACATACGAGTTTGAGGACAAAGACGATGTAGAGGTATGTCCTCCTGCTACGAGCAGCAGCATGGACATAAATTCAATGTTCGCTGCTATGATGATTCAGATAAAAGGAATCAATGATGCACAGACTGCATCAAAAATCAGCAGTGACAAACTTGTAGCCGAAATAGCTGAAATAAAACAGAACTCAGGAATCAGCAGTGAAAAGCTTGTAGCCGAAATAACTGCAATTAAACAGAACTCAGAAATCAGCACTGACAAACTTGTAGCCGAAATAACTCAAATAAAACAGAACTCGGAAATCAGCACTGGAAAGCTTGTAGCAGAAATACAGGAGTCAAATAGAGCCACGAACGAGACTCTGGTAGAGGTTTCTGAGGCCATTAATAGGAGGGTGGATTCTATTGAGAATAAATTCTCAGAGCTGGCAGATAGAGTCCAACATTTAGAAAGCGGTGGCCTGGAACAGCATGCAAAAGAGTTCGAAGAAAAATTGCATGCTCTAGAGGACAAAGTGCATAACCTTGAGTGTAGTGGCGGGCCAGTACGAGCAGTTGCGGAGGTTTCTGCGCGAATAAAAGCGCCATGCTTTGACGGCAGCGTACCATTGAGCATCTTTAGATTCCAGTTCGAGACGGTCGCTAGTAGAAATGGATGGGATGCTGAAGAAAAGGCCATAGAGTTGATTTTGTCCTTAAAGGGTACAGCCGCAGAGGTTCTTGAGACCGTGCCAGTAAGCAGCAGAAGCAACTATAATGAAATAATGGCAGCATTGCAGCGCAAGTATGGTGGTGAGCACAAGCGCGATTTATACAGAATGGAATTGCGATGTAGAGTTCAGAAGCCTAACGAGTCTCTACAAGATTTCGCAATGGAAATCGAGCGTTTAGTGCAGCTCACATATCCAGGCGAGAGTCACCCGTTCCTGGACCACTTTAAAACTGAGGCGTTCGTTAATGGCATTCGCGACTCCGATGTCAAACTAGCTGTGTGCGCAACGCAGAAATCCACTTTCGCTGAGACTGTTTCATTTGCGCTGGCACAAGAGACTGCAAGGATGGTTTTCAAGCCACAGATATGTAAGGTGCGGAATGTGGATGTTTTGTCCGAGAATGATAATAACCTGGTCGCTAGTGTTAAGGAGGCAATGCGACAACTGTTGGCGGAAAGTGCTACCAAAGAAAAGCCTAAATGCTTTAACTGCGGAAAAATCGGTCATTTTCAGCGCAACTGCAAAGCACCAAGAAAAAGAGGTAGATCTGTTTCGCCACCAAGAAACAGCAAACGGGTGAACCAAACAACAGCACAAGAGTCCCCGTTAAACTAAAACGAGCTAGCGCTAAGGGGCAAGAGCTAGCTCCCACAAACGAGGGCCCCACAATCTCCATATCAGTTATGCAGCAGAAAAATAGCAATCTTACTGCGTCTGGACACATTAACGGGGAAAAGCACGTACTTACCATAGACACAGGGGCGTCGCAGTCAATAATAAGGCCCGATATAGTAAAGGGGAAATGCGATCGTTTAAGCAATATACGGCTACGTACAGCTACTGGAGAGCCTGCCACTGTCTATGGTAAGATTGAAGTGAAGGTGACTATAGCCAACATCAGCGTGAGGCATGTGTTTATTGTTGCCGATATTGTCGATGAGGTAATTATTGGAGCCGATTTTATGATTAATCATGGCATTAATCTACATATGGGGCAACAGCTGATGATTTGGCGTAATGTGGAAATACCCCTTGATGTTGGGTATGACAGCAAGCCGCAAGTAAGAAAAGTATTTGCTATTGAGAGTCAGACGTTACCGCCGCAGTCTGAAACAGTTATATGGGCGCGTATGGAGGGAGATTGTGAGGACAATCGGTTGTGGGTTGTAGAACCAGCAGATCTAAAGAGAGAGCTTATAACAGCAAAAGCTCTAGTAAAAACTAGTAAAGGAGGAATAGTCCCTATAAGAGTACTTAACTTGGCAGACCATGAAAAATTCATCAAAGAAAATTGCGAGATTGGCCAGTGTACCCCAGCAGAGGCAATAATAAACTGTGAGAGGAAGATAGAGCCTACCAATTTGTCCGCCAAAGAACGTGAACAATTTGAGGAATACGTAGGAAAATGGGTAGCAGGACTGTCAGCGACAGATAGAAATAAAGCCAAACAGTTGTTAAAAAGGCATGCCAGTATCTTCGCCATGGGAAACCAAAGTCAGGGTAGAACTGCATTGGTTAAACATGAAATAAACACAGGCGAAGCTAGGCCGATTAAACAGCCACCCAGAAGTGTACCCCTAGCAAAGCGAGATGAAGTCAAAGAGCTTGTAAGAGAAATGGAGCGTGAAGGCGTAATTGAGCCATCTTCTGGTCCTTGGAGTTCGCCAGTAGTCTTAGTTAAAAAGAAAGATGGCAGTACTAGATTCTGCGTAGACTACAGGAAGCTCAACGACATAACCAAGAAGGACAGCTATCCGCTCCCCAGAATCGATGACACTTTGGACACGCTAGCTGGTACGAGATGGTTCTCTACGCTAGACTTGCGAAGCGGATATTGGCAAGTGGAGATTGCAGAGAAAGACAAGGAGAAAACTGCCTTTAGCGTTGGTAACGGATTATGGCAGTTCAAAGTTATGCCGTTTGGTCTCTGCAATGCTCCGGCCACATTTGAACGCCTAATGGAGAAGGTACTGAAAGGACTCCACTGGAAGACATGCTTGGTATATCTGGATGACATAATCGTGATGGGGAAAACTTTTGATGAACACCTCAAAAACATGGCAGAAGTTCTTCAACGGATATCATCAGCTGGATTGAAACTCAGCCTGAAGAAATGTGCATTGTTCCAGAAAGAAGTGAAGTATTTGGGGCATCGTGTTACAGCAGACGGAATCTCAACAGATGAAGATAAAATACAAGCAGTAAGGGACTGGCATCAACCTAAAAATCTTCATGAATTGCGCAGCTTTTTGGGCCTTTGTACATACTACAGACGCTTTGTGCCAAATTTTGCCAGTGTAGCTGCAAGCCTGCATGAGCTGACGAAGAAGTCGAGACCATACCATTGGGGCGAGCCACAGGAAAAGGCATTCCAGAAACTTAAAGGATTATTGTGTACGTCACCAGTACTAGCGTATCCCATACCTGGAGAAAAATTTGTGCTGGATACTGATGCGAGCGGCTATGGCATAGGGGGCGTGCTATCCCAAGTAGTTAATGGCACTGAGAAAGTCATAGGATACTATAGCCGTGTACTCTCAAAACCTGAGAGGAACTACTGTGTGACACGACGTGAGCTTCTGGCAGTATTGGAATGCATTAAACATTACCATAAGTACCTGTATGGTCAACACTTTACATTAAGGACTGACCATTCTGCACTGAGATGGTTATTGCAGTTTAAAAATCCTGAAGGGCAACTGGCAAGGTGGATTGAGCGCCTGCAGAGCTACGACTTCAGTATTGAGCATAGAAGGGGCACAAAACATAACAATGCGGATGCTCTTTCAAGAAGACCCTGCTGTTTAGAGTGTAAACATTGCGTTAGAACCGAACAAAAGGAAGGCGTTGTTGATGTTCGGCTAATGCACATCGACTCTGATGAAGACTGGTCAGCGGCACAGAGGGACGACAGTATACTGGGAAAAATTATAGCAGCCAAAGAGGAGGACAGAAGACCGTCCCGGAATGAAATTTCGGCTGAGAGCCCACTCGCCAAATCTTATTGGGCTCAGTGGAACAGCCTCAAGGTAATAGAAGGGTGCCTATACCGCGTATGGGAAAGTGTAGATGGCAAAACAACTTCAAATTTGGTAGTTGTGCCATGCTCCAAGATAAGTAAAGTTTTGCAAGAATTTCACAATGGACCTAGTGGCGGTCATCTTGGAGTCACAAAAACACTTGAGAAACTGAAACAGCGTTTTTATTGGGTTGGATGTCAACAAGCCGTAGCCGATTGGATAGCAAACTGCCCACAGTGCATAGCAGCCAAAGGACCAGTAAGAAGAAGCCGGGGACAGCTACAGCAATACAACTCAGGAGCACCATTCGAGCGGATCGCAATGGATGTAGCAGGTCCTTTTCCCGTCACTGAAGCCGGAAATCGTTATGTTCTTGTGGTAATGGACTATTTTAGTAAATGGCCAGAGGTATATGCCATACCTAACCAAGAAGCAAAGACAGTTGTAAATGCGTTCGTCAACAACTGGGTATGTCGCTATGGTGTCCCAATAGAATTACATTCCGACCAAGGAAGGAATTTCGAGTCTGCCATATTCAGGGAAATGTGCGAATTATATGGGATAAAGAAAACCAGAACAACGCCGTTGCATCCACAGTCTGATGGCATGGTAGAGAGGTTCAATCGCACCTTAGAAGAGTACCTGCGAAAAGTGGTAAGCAACCATCAGAAAGATTGGGACGAGCACATTCCCAAATTTTTGATGGCATATAGGTCAGCTGTACACGACTCCACATCGAGAACGCCAGCTAAAATTATCTTCGGGACGGAATTAAAACTGCCTGGTGACTTGGAATTTGGTGTTAAGCCAGCGGTAGAAGAAGGAGCCACTACGTCCCAAGAGCAGGAGAACTTAAACGAGCTGCATGATTTCGTGCGTAATAGAATCAAGATGGTCAGTGACAAGATGAAGGCTAGATATGACCGCGCAGCAAATTCGGAGGGATTTATGGAAGGTCAATTGGTTCTACTTTATAACCCACAACGGAAGAAAGGATTGTCCCCAAAATTACAGACTCACTGGGATGGCCCGTATAAAGTGATTAAGAGAGTGAATGACGTTGTGTACCGGATACAGAAGCACAATAGCCCAAGGTCGAAAATGAAGATAGTACATCTCGAACGATTGGCGCACTATGGAAGAGGTGATTGTATGCCTATTCGGGTCGAACAGGCTTAAGTGGGCGGCAGTGTTACAAAGTTTAAAAATAGATTCAAATATAACGACAATGTGGCTATATGTACTTGGCAGCACTGTCAAACCATCTCTAGTTGTCAAAATGTTACAACCCTGGTCAACACCATGCAGATAATATTTGAATTAACGGAAATGGAATATTCCGGATACATCGTTGAGAATATACAAGATCATTCGAGGCTGTGCAATAATAAGTGTAAACAACAATAACGAAAAACCTAGCAACATCAATGCTAAGAGATGATGATGTTATTCTTAATGATCTTGTACGCAAGTATTCGCTGCTAATAAAAACTAAACATGTACATCAATATACACAGCAACATACACACAAATATACACAGCAACATGCCCACATAGCACAAGAAGAAACAAAACTACACAACACACAAAACACTCATACATACAACCACACATAGTTACAATAAACAAAACACAAGACAGCATTGTCATATATACAAACGCACGTATATAGCTACATGTTAAGTAAAGCACAACCAACAACAACCATGACCAGATGCTTCGCGAAGTTACCAGACGACGTCATTTTGCTATATAAAGACGCTGCCAGTGAACAGCGGGAGCAGTGTGATTTTAAATCTAGACGTGTTTACATCGCTAAGTGTTTAGTAGTACAAATACTCGTGTTAATAAAATAGTAAATAAAGTGTTGCCGCATTATATTTCTAAAATTAATTGTCTGTGTTTTTAATTTGATGCAATTAAACGAATCCTTGAAGGATAAGTAAAAAGCGTTTTTACGAAAAGGTCTAAAAACGTAACAATATATAATGGATTATTGTATTCTGATATTTTAAGCTTAAGGTCTCTTTATTTTAGTTTAATTTTTAATTTCAATATTTCGTCACTCCTTTGTGTGACTTCTTCAGGAAATTAATATATAATGGACAATATAATATTTTGTATCCCTTTTATGATCATCTTAAGCAACTGATTTTGAAAATGGTTTGCCATTAATTAAGTGCGAATAAAATTAAGCAATCGATGTTAAAAATATTTTTTGCCATTTCAAAGTTGATTATGTGCAAAAGTGCACAATAGATTTTGTATTAAATTTAGTGCAATTGATTTTGAAAATTTTATGCGCAAATGGCTGGAGTACATTTTTTGTTATCCCTTTTGCCATCATATTAAGTAATCGATGTCAAAAATGTTAAGCCTTTAAAAAGTTCATTATGTGCAAATGTGCACATTATATTTTGCATTAAAATTAGTGCGGCTTTTTTAGAGATACGAGCTGCATAATATGTTTTTAATGCCTTCACAGACACCACACGTGTCTGAGTTAGACTATGAGACAATTAGATATGGCCTTGATAAATTGGTATATGTACCGTATGCTTTTGCTTAGAAATTATAAAATAAATAAAAGTTGAAATTTTAATTTATAAATTTTTTTTAAATTAATATTAAAAAAAAAATTTTTTTCAAAAATTGTACAATATGTTTCTTTTTCCACCTTTTACGATGACAAACGTGTTTCAAGTTCTTAGGGTGTATTGTTTGTGTGTTAGTAAACAGCAGCTGGCTATTAAGTTACAAATTTCAAATATGATTTGCAAAAATTCTTAGTCCATATAATTTAAAATATAATTTTATATCATGCAACATAAAACAAATACAATATGCAGTAAGCGAAAAAGACAAAATGCACTAAAAGTGCCTTACAACCAAAAAGGGGTGAAATCTTTTACAAAAGAACATAAATTTTAGATGTATATTATAATACAGTAAACAGCATAAAGCAGGCTGAAGTGGAATACGAGTGACAAGATGATTTTATTACAGAAGAAATCCAAATAAATTATATAAAACAGGTGTACACTAAAGCTATTCATATGACTTTTAAGGAAATTTCCAGCAGATCCTAAGAAAAGGGCAGCCAGGCTCAAAGAAAATTCAATAAAAGTCTAGCAAATAAATATTTTCTTTTTATTTATACTTCATAGCATCTTTTATAGGAGTATATCTGCTTACAACCAGCCAAACTTAAATGATAAAAGAAACCCCAAAAAATATTACAATAGCCAAAAGGACGTAACTTTTCCAAAAAAAAAACACATAATTTTTCATTTCTTGTATATTATAAGTTTGTATTACATATTCATCCGTCAGTCTGTCGGTGTTCTCAATTTGATACTCTTATAGTACGTACGACTTGATAAACAGCCAAGTATCGCAGCAGTCAACTTATTTGGCAGACCTTCAACTGTGTCAAACGCAAACGGGGCAGCCAGGGAGAAAATAATATAACAAAAGTAACTCATTAAAGAAAACATTGTTATGACAGACAAAAAAGAAATTTAAAAAATATGTATATTGAGATAAAAATTATGTAACAAACTTTCGACAGAAAGCAAGAAAAAAAAATTATGTAAAACTTTCTTTTACCATCCCACACACAAACAAACTTGCACAAAGAAAAACTTTGGGAATAAATTTCTCATGGCAAATAATGCTTAAGATAGATTAAAGGGCGGCAATAGGAGCAGTGCTGGGGGAGGAGGGTAGGAGTAAAACATAACAAATATAAACAATTATTTGATGTTGAATAAATAATAATCCCGGCGGGATGTTAATTATTTACATATAAAACATGAAAGAACACTCGTATCATAAAACTCTTAAATCAGCAAACTTCTCTTATATCATCTAACAATTAATATAAAAATATTAGGAGCAGATGAGAGCGCTAGAAAATAAACAAAGTAAGCAAAAGCAAAAGTTGTGCAAAATACAGGGTGGCGCAAGGTCAATCACCATTCTTCAGAATTTATAATTTTTGCCAACAGCATCATAATAAATCATATTTAACATTTGGGAACTAGGCAACAACAGCCAAGCAATCAAGCACTATTATCTGCAAGAACGTGTAACCATTTTGACGATTTTTTTACGACTAATCGCTTGATGGTATTAGCACAGCGAGGGTTTCGCAATCAAGTTGCGTCAATTGGGACAAAATATTCCGCTGCTTAGCGTCAAACAGACTGAAACCACAAGACACTTACAAGACGTGGTTGCCACCGGACTGCTCCTTCTGTCGATATTATCCCGACTGTTGCTGAAAACAAGGAACCATCAACCAGACGATTATGGAATGTAATAGGGCAGCACCAGGCAAACGCTACAGTGAATTTTAGCGAAAGACTTATACACGATCACATACAAAAATTCTAACAGTGCAGAACTTAAAGTCTGCTAGCTATCACTTCCCAGTGAATTACTGAATCTCAACAATGGAAACAAGGATTTTTAAACGAAAATCATTGGCTACCAGATGGCCATGACAATAAACAAAATCTTCTTTTGGGGGGCACTGAAAATTCATGTGTAATACACGGAAAGTCAGCGTAAAAGTCATGCCTGGGCACCAGAGTTACCAGATCGATCTATTGAAAACGAAGAAACATCAACCCAAATACGTGTCATGCACTTGAGCATCACTTTATGGTCTCAGCAGGAAATTTTAGAGAAACATTTACACCAGATCCTGTACAACGTGGAAATAAAGCATCAGTTAAGGTCTACTGATCACGCATGAGTTATTGTAAAGCCAACAACGAAGAGAATGGAATTGAGTCAAAGATCATCAACAAATGAGGAGGTGCATTTCCACGGTCACGTTAAAAAACATCATCTTAGTTTTCAGCGAACTGAAAATCAGCATATGATGGTCAAAGTCGCTGTATGGTGCCTCCTTTAAGCGAGAGAAGTGATTGTGCAGTGTTGCCAATACGGTTATTGCTACTGGGGAACGCTACAGTGGCATGATAAGCGACTTCCTACTGCCGGAATTGAATGAGCGCAGTTTGATGAACAGCGTACCAGCATAAATAGCTGGAGCCTAAGTAGATATTGTGAATAAAAATTTGGCTAAATCACGTAAACAGGCGTTGTGGCGATTAGAAAAATCGCTCGATGACAACTTCGCACATTTTTATTTTTAATTTCATTTTCTTTTTATTTATTTTTACTATTGAAGTCAATAATTAATGCCAACAAGCTCCAGACAATTGAAAAAGTTGTCAGTGGCAATCCTGCGAGAAGTTATGCAAAATTCTATAAAACCAGCTCATATTAGTATTAACCCTAGCGGCAGCCACTTGATGGATATTATCTTTTGCACTTAATAAAAAAATTTAAATTTTGTACAAATAAATTAATTGTTTCCCTCTAGTAAAAATACTATTCAAAAACAAAATGGTAGGAATAATTTTGTGCCACTCTGTACTGCTCTGAATGTGTATTATTATTTTGATTGATTTTAGCCATTTTGGTTGGAAAAAGCCGCTTGAAATGTTGTAATATTTTTTTCCCTTTATTTTTTCAACAAAAAAAAAATGTTGTATTAATGTCAGCATATTACATGAACTCACAGTAAAGTGTATTTATAAGTGGAAAAAAATCAATACTCAAATAGATTGTAAGTTAAGTACTCCGCTAATTGGGTTAAGCACGAAAATATGTGTTTAAATAATTAGACCGAGCATTCAGCATGAAATAGGAAAAAAAACGAGTAAAAAAGTCAAGACTGTGGAAGTCGTGTGGCAGAGCCAATTATTGCTGAGTGTGGCAGGGGAACAAGATATGAAATTTAATATAATTTAAATTCGAGAATTTGACTCTGTTTCGTAAAAGGTCTCGAACCAGCAGCTTGCTTTGTTATAAATTAATATGCCACTTTAAGGCGTTTGTTCTAAGACGCATACATAAAACTCACATGATTACTTGTTAAATTGTGTTGTGGCCTCCGAAATCTGTATGGTTTCATTGTGACATGTAAGTGGCATTAAATTAATGTTGATTTTTTTGTAGTTTAGGTTATGTGATTTTTAGCATAATAAAAACATGAGTTTTCTTAAAAAAAACAACATGCGAGGTCTGTTCAAAAATTAAGTTAATTTGAATTTTTCTGAAAAAATATTTTTTATTTATCAGTTTCTATTTTGCACTCCGTTAAGCAGTCCTTTGCAGACATAAAGCAATTAGAAAAAAAAATTTTAATATGTCCTTGAAACTTGAATTAAAACAGTTTCATACAAAACTAGTAGACAGTAGCAGGAATCCAATATTATTGGAAACTATTTAACATAATAAAAACTTTTTGGAATTAAAAATTTGTAAAATTTTCATTGATTTTCAATGTGCTGGGGTGCACAGGACATGAGTCGTCGTCATTTTACATTTCCTCAGTCTTCTTTGAAAAACTAATGCCATTTATAAACTTTTTTCCCCTCTGAGTACAATCGCCTTAGGCCACTGTCAATATTTTCAGTGCTCTTGAGCATTCAAACAAAATTTGTAAACAAAATTTTATAAAAATTCTATGATTCATTTTGCTCAACATTAGTAGATCGCTAGACATGCAAAACTCTCCTTGATTTGAATGACTCTCATAAAATAATTGAAGGGAAATTGCGAACATGTCTTCTAGGCAACCGCAAAGAAACCCCTACAAAAATGTGCGTAACCGGCATAATTTAAAAACTCACCTTATTGTTTGAACAGACCTCGTACTTAGAAATAAATACATATAATACAATGTGCACACAAATAAAATAAATATTGCAATACAAAAATTAAATTAATGATGCTCGTACAATAAAAAGATTTTTTGACTACTCGCTGTCATAAAGAGAATTCATTTGAATTTAAAGTACAATTTAAAAAAAATGTGTATGATAATTTCTAAACACATTTTAAGCTCCTTTTATATTATTTTATGAAGCTGGCGGACTATAAGGAAATAATTTTAGCTGACCTTTTGCTCAATAAAACATCTCTCAGCAATTTCACCTGGTGTACTCTCATTGTGTTCAACCGGAAGGAAGTAGAGAGTAACCAAATTTCACCGCACAACTATAAAAAGTAAGACCTTGAGGAAAGAAAGCAGTTTATAAAAACCAGAAACGCTATAAAAGACATCTTAAATACAATCTAACAAATATTAAATAGCCAAGCACACAAAGAATAAGCGAGAAACATTAAATTAAATTAATTGAAACGTTGCTGCCTTTGAATTACGTGTTAATTTAATGTTTAGATTTTTTCACATTTTTCTGTTGCATTTAAT
The DNA here is from genome assembly GCA_951800035.1 of Linnaemya tessellans. Classification (NCBI taxonomy): domain Eukaryota; kingdom Metazoa; phylum Arthropoda; class Insecta; order Diptera; family Tachinidae; genus Linnaemya; species Linnaemya tessellans. The sequence goes on from OX637533.1 coordinate 10,223,145, forward strand.
AAAAGCTTTTATGTATTTCTCTTCCATTGTTCTAGTTCAATTTGAACAAATAAATATTTACGCAATAAAATTGAAGAATAACAGTTGGCAGCAAGTCGTGGTTGTACAAAAGGGACAAATATGTAATACGTGCAAGAGGTCGTGGGAATTTTTTATTATAATTATTTTTTCCTTTCTTTTTTAATTTCCCTGCAACAATACAGTTACAATAATTTAAAATGAACCAGAAAGTAAACAGTAAAGAGCCCAGCCATAAAATAAATTTGTAACAAATTCCGTTTTTTTTATATTTTTTTTGTTTGACTGCTTAAAAACAATAGATAAAAGAAATTTTTGGGTTGTTTTCTCAGCCAATAAAAAGAAAAGAAAAGAAAAATTTAACAATTTTAATAACAAAATTAAGAAAAACAGAAAAACAGAAGTTTTTTATGTTAAGAAAAGGTTAAAGGTTGTGACAATAACATAACAACCAAAATATATTTTAGCAGAATTAAATCAAGTCTAATATGTGTTACATATTTCTATTGTAACATCCTGGTTATATCCTGTATTTAAGTTATACAAATAAAACAAATTGTAGTAAAAATATTTTATTAATAAGTTAGAGCGTTACGTGTGTCGTAAATCGGAACAGCAATATTGTATATCCCTCAATCAGCATTAATGTCAGCGTTACCGTTTTTGGTTATTTTTAACCGCAAATGATAAATTTTTTCTTCTTGTGTATTTTTAAGTTTAATATATATATTTTTTTTATCAGAAATGTAAGCAAAAAATTTTATATACTTATATTTTTGTAAAAATAAGAAATATCTATTTAAAAGAAGTAAGAAAAATGCGAAATTAAGGTACATATTTTAACATTTTTCGTTTGTTTATTAATAACTAAAGTAACCGTGGAACTAAAATTTCCATTAACATTTGCTTTTTCGACAGTGAAATTGGTTAATTTTTTTATTAATATTATGCTTACAAACAGTTTTTGATTCTGGCAACACTAATTGCTTCCGTTATATTATTCAATAGCAACTCAACTTATCATTGGAGTGTTCAGCACATAAAAGTATGCAATAAAAATATTTTAATTTTTTAATGCCATTTTACTGCGGCCATATTTTCTCTCTCAATCTATCCTGTATCAGGTAATAACAACAACAAACAAGTAAAAAAAAGCACTCACACACAAGCACCCTGTATACAAATTGGCTAGCAACAATAACTGTAGTTGTTTTTTTTATTAAAGTACGTGTAATTTCCGGCACAGGAAAAAAAACTCTTAACCGATATAAAAAAATTGTAAGTGAACACAGCTTTCAATATGTTTTCTTTTCCAAGTCTATGGTCAAAGAAAATGTTTTTGGAAAAAAATAAAAATTTACCCACGTGACCAATAATTTTAAGTTCTAATTCATGAAAAAAAAATTTTTGCTTATTTGACAAATTTTTAAAGAAAGCAATATTTTTTATGAAATTTATCTTAAAATTATAATACAAAACCAATCAAATGCTGCTATAGAGAAGTTCCATAGGGAATAAATGTGATATAAGACTTATTGTATGCGTTTATTTTATTATGTTTTTCGGAGTAGTTATTTATTTTTATTTTATTTTGTATTTTATTCTTGTTTTTATTATAAATTTTTATTTATAAACAGCTCGATTTTTAACAAATTTAATATTTTTAGTTGGAGTTCAAGTATTCGGATAAATTTCGGACGAACTCCGAATGTCCATTTGTAGCAATTTTTTATATAATTTATTTATTTGTATATTATTCTTGTTTTTATTATAAATTTTTATTTATAAACAGCTCGATTTTTAACAAATTCAATATTTTTATTTAGAGTTCAAGTATTCGGAAAAATTTCGGTGTAACTCCGAATGTCAATTTGTAGCTATTGGGTTTTTGGTAGTATGTGTTTTATTTTTATGTACATAACAGCAATAAATTGCTGTATATTTAAATATGTGTTTAATGTGCAGCTACTGAGAGAAATTCTGGAATTAATTTCTAGCTAATATTTTATTAATTTATTTATTTGAATTTTATTTACTATTTTTTACTTATTTATTTTTTCCTGTACACTTTTGTAACAGTTCGATTTTTAGCAAATTCCATATTTTTATTTGGAGTTCCAGTATTCGGAGAAATTTCGGAGTAACTCCGAATGTCAATTTGTAGCAATTTTTTTATATAATTTATTTATTTTTATTTTATATGTATTTTATTCTTGTTTTTATTATAAATTTTTATTTATAAACAGCTCGATTTTCAACAAATTCAATATTTTTAGTTGGAGTGCAAGTATTTGGAGAAATTTCGGACTAACACCGAATGTCCAATTGTAGCAATTTTTTATATAATTTATTTATTTTTATTTTTTCTTGGTTTATTATAAATATTTGTTTATAAACAGCTCGATTTTTAACAAATTCAATATATATATTTCGAGTTCAAGTATTCGGAGAAATTTCGGAGTAACTCCGAATGTCAATTTGTAGCAATTTTTTTATAAAATGTATTTATTTTTGTTTATAAACAGCTCGATTTTTAACAAATTAAGTATTTTTATTTGGAGTTCAAGTATTCGGAGTAACTCCGAATGTCAATTTGTAGCAATTTTTTCATATAATTTATTTATTTGTATTTTATTCTTGTTTTTATTATAAATTTTTATTTATAAACAGCTTGATTTTGAGCAAATTCAATATTTTTATTCGGAGTTCAAGTATTCGAAGAAATTTCGGAGTAACTCCGAATGCCCATTTGTAGAAATTTTTTATATAATTTATTTATTTTTATTTTATTCTTGTTTTTATTATAATTTTTTGTTTATAAACAGCTCCATTTATAACAAATTCAGTATTTTTACTTGGATTTCAAGTATTCGGAAAAATTTTGGTGTAACTCCGAATGTCAATTTGTAGCAATTTTTTATATGATTTATTTATTTTTGTGTTATTTGTATTTTATTCTTGTTTTTATTATAAATTTTTATTTATAAACAGCTCGATTATTTTAGAAAGTTCATATATTGATGGAGTTAAAAGATGTTTTTCGGAATAATTTCCGATTTTCTCTATGTATACTGATATTCGGAGAAATTTCTATTTCTTCTTATATTTTATAATTTCTTAATTTCGTTGAAAAATATCAGCTTAGAATCGCTATTTCAAGTACTTGCAAATCAAATAAAGTGCTTTCTCTTTGAGCATTGGAGAAAATGTTTAAATGCCCTTTTCAAAAGCATTGCCTGATTTTGGTTTATTGGGACTACAGAAGTTAACCCTCTTCACTAAACTTAAGTTTGGCAGTGGTTACATAACTGGCGATTGTTTATTATCAAAACAGAAACTTTTTACTGCCACTTTCCTGCGCAAACTTCCTACAGAATTTGTAAATTTACATTTTTTTCTTTGCTTTTGCTTTCAACTGATAAGACAAAGTTACGTCTATTAAAATCATTATTTATTTTGACAGAAAACAGCAAGTAAAATTGTTTGCACGGCGTTTGTTTTTTTTAACTGATGGAAAAATCCAATTTAATAAAGAGAAATCAAAAAGTATTGCTAAAAAAAATAATGCAAAAGTCATAGACTAGAAAAGGAACTTTATAAAAAGGAAAGCCTTATTGTAGGTAAGATTTTATTACTACAATATTTTTTTTAATAATTTAGTATTTTATTAAAATGGACTTTGAAGTCAGTGCCTTATTTTTAAAACTTGCTTATCAAAGACCGTCGTAGTTATTAAAAAAGTTTTCCTTTAACATTATACTTTAATATAATCCATTTGAGATGTAGAATCAATTAGTGTTTAAAAATGGGGAGCAGCCAACGAAATGCAGGCAAGGAGGCATACTTAAGGGGCAACGTATAAGGCGTTTTGCTAAGAATTGTATGGAAAAATTAAATTTTTTTTTAACAGCAAATCTTTCTCCGAGAGTAATTTGCAAAAGAAAATTTTTAATAAAAGAATTCCAGTATTTAATGAAATACATACGAGGGTTGTTTGATATCCAAAAAAGATTTATTTAAATGTGTGGTGTGATGGCCTCTTAAGGACCTGGAACAAAATAAACCAGCAATTGAAATTAATGGTGCAGAGTTGCCATAGTATTTTGAAGAACTTTACCTGGTTCCAGTGAAAAATTTTTAATAACAAAAATAATGCTTAAGCAACACACGAAATTTAATTCTTTCCATTTTTGTTGAAATTGTGTAATTTTATGGGCTGTCAAGCACAAACTAAACGACAGAAGTCTATCAATAGATGGTGGGTGGTTGACGTCAGCAGTAAGTTACTGAGAGGGAAACTCAAAAGGCCAAGTAGTTGACCAGTACCCTCGTATTTTAAGAAACTTGCAAAATTTTAGATCGTTACAACAAACAACACTTAATAACAATCATTAACTTTTGCCAAATGTTTTCACAAACTAAAATAAATTTTAATTTAAAGCTTAAAAACAACTTAAAGAGGACCAAAAATTATTTTAGCAAAAAATTATTACAAAACTTTTTTTTATCTTGATAAAGTCTAAATGGCTGTTCAAATGAATATATGAAGTTTTATGCGACTATTTTTGGCATTTTATTACGATCTTTTTTTTTCTTTCATTTAATGAATTTTTAAATAGAGTTTTGAATTCGTTGCCATTTTGCTTTGGTATTTAAAAACACATATGCAAGTATAATATTTCTCTACAAAAAAAAATAAAAAAGCAATTTAAATCTTTTTCTAGCTTTAAATATATCGTATTTGAAAACATGCCAACATAATATCCTTCCGGTTTTTTGGCGCGCAGTTGTATTACATATTTTTATACAACAGCAAACAAATTCAGTTATAGAAATAAAAAAAACACACACACACATAGAGAAATGAATATGAAGATGTAAACATTAACATTGAAAGACCTGACACAAGCAAAAATGTTTTATAGGGAGTGAGTGAGTGTTTGTGTATGTGTGTGTTTGTGTATGGATTATATTTTTGCGAGTTTACAAAAAAATTACTAGAAACCATACAAGAATGCAATCAATGTTAAAATGAGTGTTATTTGCAATTGTATAAATGCTTGCACACACCCATACCCGCACACACACACACACATTATGCAAAATGTAATGGTTTTTGTTTAAAAAATTATTGTCGTCCTGTATTCCAGTCATCATATTCGTATTCAAAACATTCACTGAATCTTCAATTTCTTTTTCATGCCAAGACAGAAAGCTACAAACGAGTATAATAATGCATTTCCAAACACACACATACACTTACACACCAACTGCTCATCCTTACAATGGCTGTTTGTGTTCGCTCATAAATGTGCTCGTATGTGTGATATTATTTGTATTTGAATATGCAATTTGTATGCCATTTCTGCTGCTGATATTTGCTGTTGTTCCTCCTTGTCATCATCATGATCATGTTGATTTTTGTCGTGAACGTCAATGTTCTTCTTAATAAACGTTTCTTTTGGCTTTCTTTTTTTTTTATTGTAATTGCTGGCAAGTTATCAGCAATACTTATCATACACACAGTCTTTTAACAACGTTTGTATCATTATACAACTCATTTTGTTTGAATGCACTCATACATACATAATCACATACATATTATACTAACAAATACACACGCAATGTACTTGCAGTTATTAAACACTGCGTACGACGGTTGTCTTCCAAAGAATGGCCAGTAAAAGGAATTTGTTTGAATAGAAGAAGTAAATTTTCATAAAAGGTTGTCTCTTAATAAGAAGTACTTTTTATGAAAAACACTCTTTCATAAAAAGTTCATGTATGTGAAAAGTTCTTATGAAATGTTCCTTTATAAAAAGTACTTTTGTGTTAAAAATAAGGTACTTTTTCAGAGTCTGATTTGCATAATTCTGATGAAAAAAATTTTTTTCCATAATGAAATTTTTATGACATCAAGAATTTTGATGGCAGCTGCTTTCTCATAAGAGATACTTTTTTACACAAAGTACTTTTGTATATTTGTTAATTTACTTAACAATAAGTTTGTATAAAAAGAACATATTTTTATAAAAAGAATATTTTTTTAAAGGTTATTTTTTGTGCAAAATTATTTTAATATTACTCCATAAAAAGTACTTTTTACAAAAACGTATAAAAACTGTTTTATAAGAGATATTTTTTATACAAGGTACCTTTTTAATTAAAGTACTTTTTTTTTAAATTACTATAAGAGGTGCTATTTTGTGTACAAATTTTTTTAAATAGTTTTTGATGAAAGTAGTTTTTAATAAAAACAACTTTTTTAAAGTACTTGGTATGGAAAAACTTTTTGTATAAAAAAAGTACTTTTTATAGAAACTAGATGTACAGCTAGTTTCTATAAAAAGTACTTTTTATAAAAACTACCTTTTCACGAAAAGTAATTTCTTATAAAAAGTACTTTTTATAAAAACTACCTTTTCACGAAAAGTACTTTTTTATAAAAACTGCTTTTCCATAAAAGTAGTTTTTATAAAATGTTCTGTTTTGAATCGAATATTTTTATGGTACTTTTTTCGCGAAAGTACCTTTTTAATACAAGTACTTCTTATAAAAAGCATTTTTTTTATACAACTGCACTTTTTATAAAATTTACTATATTAAAAAATGTACCTTCTTGAAAAGGTTATTTCAAGGAAAGTACTTCTTCATATATTTTTTATCAGAAGTACATTTTTATGCAAGTCCTTTTATAGGGGTACTTTAAAAAAATTGTATTTACTACAGAAGGTACTCGTATATAATTATATATTATTAATAGATTATATTTGCTTTTCCCTACTGCAATTTTTTACAGGAGTACTATTTCTTAAAAAAGATACAAATAAATTTTTTAATTAAAATAATAGTATTCATCAAAATTTTTTTCCGAAAATGTAATTTGTTTAAAATTACCTTTTATGAAAAGAACTTTCTATTGAAGGTAAAAATATTTTATATTCAATTGCTTTTTATAAAAAAAATACTTTTTATGAAAAAGTATTTTTCATAAAAAAGTACTTGTTGTAAAAAAGTACTTTTTCTAAAAAAGTACCTTTCAAAATAAAACTTTATATAAAAAAGTTCTTGTTGTTAAAACGTACTTTTTATAAAAAATTACTTTTTATGAAAAAAAGTAATTTTTAAACAAGTACTTTTTATAAAAAAGGACTTTTCAAAACAATACTTTTTATAAAAAAATAATTTTAAAAGAAATACTTTTTATCAAAAAGTACTTTTTAAAATAAGTACTTTAAAAAAAATTACTTTTTATAAAAAAGTACTTTTCAAAAAAATATTTTTATAAAAAATTACTTTACAAAAAAGTACTTTTTATAGAAAAAGGACTTTTCAAAAAAGTACTTATTATTCAAAAAAGTACTTATTATAAAAAATACCTTTTACAAAAATTTCCTTTTTTAAAAACGATTACGTATTTTATAAAATCAACTTTTTTATGAAATACTTTTATATAGGTGCCTTCTTTTAAAGGAATTTTTTTTAATAAGAACCAATTTTTTGTATAAGATATTTTTTTCATAGGGAGTAATTTTGTTTAAATATTTATTATAAAAGAATCTTTTTTTACAAAAAATCGTTTTATATAAAAAGATATTTTTTTTTATTAAACTTATTTTTTAAAATGCATTTGTTATAGAAGGTATTTTTAGGTACTTAGTTAATTCTTACACAAAGAAATTTTTAATAATTTATGCTTTTAATTTTTTATTTTATTATTTTTTTAATCACATTTTTAGCAATATTACAAAATTTTTTGTGAATGGTACTTTTTTATTAAAGGTACCTTTTATTGTAAACATTTATTTTTTTTAAAAGCTACTATGAAAGCTGGTTGTTTTATATAAGAAAAAATTATTTTGTGATATACTTTCCTATAAAGAAAGTTTTATACTCGAACATCATGTGCATGCATGAGCATGTCACAATGTTTAATTGCTTCTGTCAGGTCATTAACAAACAGAAACAAGAACATTTTATCTAAATGACTTAAGCTGCTGAACACTAGAGTTAAAGAGGAATAAATAACATAAATAATTTTTCAGGAATGATTTTTGGTTTTAAATTTATAATTTCCAAATCGTGGTCTTTTATGTCAAGAGAGTGTACTCTTTATTATTATAAATGACCGTATTTTTTATTATGTTTTTATTTTTGGTACCCTAATTAGTTTCAGCACTACTAACAAATTATTTAAGTTAATTAAAGGTTGGCTACAAGTTTTAAATTATAATATTTCATTAAATAAATTTAACCCTAAAAATGGTTATGAGTTTAACTTTCCAACTCTTTTCGGCAGATACACAAAAAGTTACTTCAAGGAAAAGTATATATATTATTCATGAATATATTTCTTTCATTCGGCATTAAAATTTAAATTGCTTCAACTCAATGCAAAAGCATTTGTATTAAACTAAAAGCCAGCCAACCCACTAAACTGAAATAGAAATAAAAGTTTTTTTTTTGTAGATATAGTATATGAAATAATTAAATCCCACCAAAAAATATATATTAATAGCAAACAATATAAAAAAAGGAAGCTTAGAGAAGGAATTATTGCGATAGTAATAATGAAAGGGTTTAAAAAAAATCGTTGTACTGTTTTAATCCGTTTTATTAACAATAAAGGGAGGAAGCGAGCTGGAAAGCCAGCAGGAGCAAAAAACCCAAAACTGTTGAAATGCTAGTGATGGCAGCATTAAAGCGTCTTTAGCATTTTATAGATGCAAAAAGCTTTAGATGTTTTAAAAGAAGCATATTATTATATTTTATTCCTCTAGCTGCTTATGTGATAGTAATTTTATGGGAATTTCCGCTGAGGCGTGTTTACAAATAGATTTAATAAATATTTTTTTCTCATAGAATTTTTGAACATAAATACTCATGTTTTCAACACTCTCGGCATGCTACGTGATTCTTAAGACCGTTTCATGCCATAAAGCAATAATAAAGAGAGCTAGAGATTATAATTAAACGTGATTGTGCAAGCATGCTTGTCATAGTTAAGCCCGGAATAGTTTTAAAAATGTCGTCTTAACTCTCACAAATAAAATACTGTTATTAAACAAAAACCGGATTTTATTACATGCAGCTCGTACACACATACATACATTTCCTCTCTCTCTCTCTCTCTCTCTCTCTCTCTCTTGCACACACTGTTAAAAAGATAGCGGATAATCGTGCTTTATGTCTGAATATAAATTATTTAAGCATTTTCTTCTTCGATGTTGTATATGAAGGTCAACATATTATTTGTTAAACACATACACACATACGTGCATAAAGAGCTTAAAAGCCAAATAAACCATTAATAAGTAAAACTTACAACGACTCCTTTGATATCCTGATGCCAGTACTAACGAAGGAGTTTTCTGAAAGCAATCACTTGATTAAGTCACTTGATCAATTTTCTTTTAACTGTTCATATCTGATTAAAAAATAAACTACAGTTTTTTCTTCGCTAACGCTTAAACGCTTTTCCAATTTAAACCTGCAAACGTGAACAAAACAGCACAAAGACGACAGCAAAAAAAAAAAAGGAATTGTAAACCAAAAACATACGTTTTATGGCCAGCAGAGTGTATGAAAAGAACACAAGGTTTCTTTTTTTGACTTCACATTTTTTTTTTATTAAAAACCTTCTCTACATCATTTCATTTCTTGTTACTGCACTGGCCCAAAATGTAAAAATATTTCGTTTTACCTCTTTTATTTAAAGCCTTTTTATGGCCGCCATTCAAAAAACATGTAAAGGCTGGCAAATTGGTTGGGTGCAGATCATAAAAAAACAAACACACATAAAGAGCAAAGCAGCCTGGCGATATAAAGGAAAATTTTTAAAGGTGAAAGAAAAAATTAGCTCGTCGTTAAAAAGGAAATGAAAACTTAAACATAAAAAAATTCAAAATTAATTTAAAGTCATATAAATAACAAAGTGGGAATGATTAACACGTATTGAACACTTCGAATAATTAAAAGCAGAAAACGGTAGGGAGTCATAATCATCATAAACACTTTTGGCTTTATATGCATTGCACAGTGGGATAAAAATAATAACAAGAGATATGTTGTAAGGAATTAATCTTTTAACAAAACTATTTTAACAAAAAATTCAGAAAATAAAACTCTGCAGGACTTAAATTACATTCAAATTTCAAATTATATTTAAATTTTAAAATAGTTTTGTGCCTGAAAGTTCTTTTTTAAATGCAGGAGCACTTAAAATATCGTAATAATACAGGACACACATATTGCTGGAAGGAAAATTTTGTATTATAAATGGTGGCCCTTTTTTCTAACTCTACTCTCAAAGTACAGAGTAAATTAACAATTTAATCAAAGTAACGTTCAATACAATTTGGCATTAATTTCGTATACTTTCCCTTCCTATGGCCTAAATTTTTAACAAAAATACTTTAGCTACACCTGGAAAAATTTTCAATTAACATAAAAACTATGGGTAACGTTCAATACATATCCTTAGAAAATTATTCTAATGTAAAATTTTTTTTACGTTCAATACAATTTGGCATATATTACGTAAATTCTTAGCAAAAAGTCTGTAACTACACCTGGAAAAAATTTCAATTAATATAAAAAATATGGATAACGTTCAATACATATCCCTAGGAAACTGCTGCAATAAAGATTTTTTTTTATGTATTCATACAACTCTTAAATACATATATTTCTTATGTTATTATAAAACACAATTAGACAAAAGTAACGATCAATACACAAAACTAATACCAACAAAAAGTTATTGAAAATATATTGCTATAGAAAAGCAACATTATTTATATAAAATTGTGCAATGCATTGCTAAGCAATAATAAATATAAAAAAATCGTTGCAACCCCACTGTGCGTTTTCCAAATACTTCAATCGAAAAATAATGTCTAAATACAGTTTCTGAAGATAATTTAATGATTACGCTACATAAACTTCATTATAAAAGTCGTTAATGGAATTTTTATTACAACAGCTCCTTCAAGTAGGCAATAAACTTTTAAGATTTTTAAACAGCAGAAGTATGCTTTCAAGTTTGTACAACTTTATTGGAAAATTATATTTATATGTTCACTTAGTTTTATTATTATTTTCATTTTTATTATTTTGTTTTTTTTATTAAATATTGGCAAATCATCTGGATGAAAAGAAATAATAAAAGTATGAAATTGAAAATTGATTGCCCAGTTTTTGTGAAAAGTATTAAAACTTTAATAAAAGTATAGAAAAAAGAGCCACAATGAAAATCTAATAATTGTTATTGAAAGCGACTGACTGGCACTTAACAGGCGAAATTTATAAACTTATAAAAGGTGGCAAGGATATGTGGCGGCCTCCGAAAACAGCATGTTCTGTTTTAGTGTCTGCAATACTGTGTGTCTTGTCTTATTTAATTTGTTCTCATTAAATTATTATATTAATTGATAGCCGAACTTTCAACAAAACCAATATTATTCGTTTACACTGCCCAACAAATAGATGATATTATATGTCGAAAACTGGAAGTATTAAATATAAATAGATTATAAAGTACACTTTTATGCTATAAAATATATCAAGAACGAGTTGCAGTAGCTGTGATATAAAAACTTGTTTGCATGTATATTATGGTCACTTGTATATTGAACGTTACCCAAAAATTGCCCTTTAATTGGAAGATGTTGCTGCAGTAATTCTGCTGAAAATTATATATTTCAGATTTTTATATAATTTAAACTATATGTTAGTATGTATAGAACGTTACTTTCAAGTTATTTTTTTATACGATTTATCTTGCTTGATAATAATAAAAAGTTTATACCAGTATTAATTAAAAAACAGAATGCAGTTCATCGCAACTCATTTCCAGTCAAAGAAATAGAACATGAAAAACCCCAATGTGCAAACGATATAAAGAAATTTTCGTTTCAGGTCATTATTTATTAAATTGAAAATGTTACTTTATTTATCAATACAATTTAATTATTTACATATTTTAAAAACACTTAGTTTAAAATTGGAAAAAAAGAGGTGTGGTGTCGTGGGACACCGGATAGGAACGAGGTTCCTTATTATAAAAATATTAATTTTAAGTTCTATTCGAGGTATAAAGAAAATAATTATTCGGGTATAAGTTTTTTATTATGATTTATTTTTCGCCGATCAACGAAAATACAGAATCAATTTTGTTCCCAAACGAAATGGAATTCTGCTACCGCACGCCTGCGTATGATTAATATTTGTTTCTATGGAATCGTATTACTCATACGTCTTAAACATTGATTTAGAAACAACAAATCTTACGTTACGGACGTTTTTTCCCGGTTAGGGTACCCCTTCACATCGTCCCATTAGGATTTTCGTTCCAAAAAAAAATATTAAAAATTCCACATAAGAATTCTTACAGTGAACTGGTCCTTATGCAGAGGAACCAGTGAAAGTGCTGCACAAAATATAATTAAAGCGTCCCATATTTATTAAAATATTTTTAGACAAAATCATTTTAAAGAAAATTTAAAACACTCTTTAATTCTATCCTCTTTCATATAGATATGGCATTAAATTTTTAAATTAAGTTTTTTTAAAAAAGACAACTTTCTCATTCCAATGGCCGCTTTAGTCATCAACCAATTAACTTATACTTGAGCGTATTCAACAACTTTTAAAAAGCAACCCATAACTGGCAGCTTGTTTCAACGAAAGTCTTTTCCGAAAGTTTTATTATTAACAACTTTAAACAGCGTGTCCTCAAACGTGAATAATTTATTACATTTTCATGAAATTTTACCATTTTTATAACCTAAAATATTTATAAATGGTTTTCTTTCTTACGATAAGCGTATGCGTAATTTCAAATAATAAACCAAATAGAAAGTTTATATACTATTAAAATTTTTATACTAGTATCCTCTTTACCTGTCAAGCAGTGTTACGAAATAGCATTTGTCTTTTTTTGCCCCCTCCGTTTTTAATATCTCTAAGCTTTAAATCATTCCCTTTTCAAAAAAGCTATTTTATAAGTTTAAAAAAGGCTCTTTGTGTTGTTTTTAAACTAAAGCATAAATTATTTACTTTTCCATTATATTCACATTTCCTCCCTTAAACTATGCAGCAATTCTATATTTTAATTTCCTCCTTTAAATAGGCTATATTTTTTAATAGAAAATAAATTGAATTTTACGGTGAAAGCAAACAAAAAAAAACTAAAATTTATTTGCTTTCAGTTTTTATGCTTTTTGCCACTTGCTTTTTCTGCAGCTGTGACTACCAACTTTTTCTCATTTTTTTATTTTTTTTTGTTTTTTTTTTCTTTATTTGCTGAAACAACAATTCATAAGACATTAATAATAATACCTGCAAATAGTTGCTTCAAATCGTCTTAACAAAAAGAAGCACATTTATCGCGTCATTTGTTGCCGACATTGGCTTACCAATTTTTTGACATTTTTCACAGACATTTTTTTTGTTTTTGTTCTTTTCTCTGCCCCCCCCAAATACAAAAGAGCGCTAATGGATGCCATATATTCACTTGTCCTGATTTTAGTATTCCTTGAAAGATAATCTAACACTTGGAAGTAAAAATAAAAATAAAATAAATGAAACCACCTTCAGTTGAAGTAAATCTAACGGAATAATTCTAAAAACCAATCATTGCAATGATTATTGTGCTGGCAGACAGATAAACGTTGTTGTAGGGAAACGGAAATAGGGCCAGTTGCTGGTGACAAATGGTGCTGAAGAATAGTTTGACAAATGGATAAACTTCAATTGATATTTTACACTCGTTTACTTTCTTCGACACTTTCATGCAATGCATTATTAAATTTTAATAATGAGATTTCTTGCTTTTTAACACATACATATACACACACACATCTGTACACACATATTTTTCTATATTACTAATTTTTATATCATTTAGAAAAGTATAAGGCAGATGCCTTAACACTTTTATGAGTCTTAAAATTTGATTTCATTCCCCCATGAAAAGCAATAAAAATTAAGCGATATATGCTTTTGCTGTAACCTTAAAGTAGGCAATAAAAATATTTTTTAATTTTCTTATATAGCACTTGGTAGAGAATGGCAAGCTAGTTTTAATGATGCAACTTTTGGCTAAATCAATGATTATCATTTGATTTTCGTACAATTTTATTAGCACATCTGGCTGCTACAGAATAACACTCGCATATTGTATGCCATACTGTATGTCACACTTTTAATGAAATTATGTCACACTTCTAAAATCAAAGACATTAATTTATAATTCCAATAGTTCAAGGTCAATATCCTAATTTGTTTTCTTTTTTTTTATGCCCTCCAAAAAAGAATTTGGAGGGTATATTCACTTTGTCATTCCGTTTGTAACGCATCGAAATATCCATCTCAGACCCCAAAAAGTATATATATTCTTGATCAGTGATGAAATCTAAGACGATCTGATCATGTCCGTCCGTCCGTCTGTGAAAATCACGATTCAGTCCAAACGAAAAGAGCTAGACCCTTAAAATTTCGTATAAATATATTTTGAAGCTTAGAGTAGGTTAAATTCGAAGATGGGCTAAATCGGGCTAGAGGGAAAAAAGTTCCCCTAAGAAGAACTAAACCAACCCAGAAGAAACAACATAATTTTTAAAGTTTTTTGGTTATTTTGTTAAGCAAATGATATATTTTTATGTCAAATACGGTCCAACGCCTTAAACTTGGAGCCATAAAATAAAAAAATAAAATTTTTTGGACCCCGCCCACTTTAGTGGGCGTTATTATATGCAAAAATAGCATAAAAATTTAACAAATTGTTTTACTTAAGCCTACATTCCTTAAAAATAACACTTTTAAGCTTTAATGACGAAGATGAGACGAAACCTGGTAATACTCTGCCCTACCCCCTCGTCCCGCTTCATACCCTAAATGACCCTACCCTATTTAAATGACCCTACCCTATTTAAATTTGTATACAATTATCCCAAGCATTTATTTTTACAGTTTTATGACTGCCGATTTCTGCCCTACCCCCTCCTCCCCTTTTGCCCCCTAAATGAACCCATAAAAAAAATTATTTTTTTAAATTTTGTATTTAATCATCCCAATCATTTATCCTTAGAGTTTTATGACTGCCCTACCCCTCCTCCACTTTGCCCCCTAAATGACCCTACCAAAAAAATGAAATTTAATTTTGTATATAATTGTCCCAAGCATTTATTTTTAGAATTTTATGACTGCCTGTTTCTGCCCTACCCCCTCCTCCCCCTTTGCCCGCTAAATGACCCTATAAAAACCAAATAATTTTTTTTTTTAATATTGTATATAATCATCCCAAGCATTTATTTTTAGAGTTTTATGACAAAGGTGATATGTTTCGCCCATGATATTTTCTATTTATGAACCCCGCCCCCTTTAGTGGGCATTGACGTACGATATTATATAAAGCAACTCTATCCCACCAAGTTAAAAATATTAAATTCACTTACTAAATATTTGGAGGGTATTTAAGATTCGACCAGGTCGAATATAACATTTTTACTAGTTTTTTTTTTGTTTTGTTGCATAAAAGTATATGAATATTTTGGCTTTAAAAGTAATATTAATTTAAAATGCGCATAATATGAGTTTGTAGAAATTCCAAGTTTTAACTTGAAGCTCCCAAATGAATGAAAACTTAAAATTCGTGTTTAATAATGAAAATTTTACGAAAATTTTACTTATAAACAAACTCCGTGAGTAATATTTTCCTTTTCCCCTCCTCGTATACAGAATTAAAAATTCCTTGCATATTTGCAGGCGGATAAATAAATATGTAAGAATGAAGTAAATTTGTAAGAGAAAAATATGTAAGTATTAAAATAACATATTTGTAAAACTTTATTTCAGGTAAAAAATTCAATTAGACAACATTTTAGAAAATTAGAAATAGCTTGTCGATTTTTTTATAAAACATTAGGAATTCCACAGTTACAGGCAAAAAGCAGAAGACGTATTAAAGTCTCTAAGTCCGCCAACTAAACACATCAGCTAGAACACGATGATGCATTGAAAGGCACAGCTTTAAAGAAATTACCAGTGAATGAATTTCTTCTTTGGAATCTCTTACTTTCATATTTTAAAAATATTGTTTTGTAATTCAAGCGAATTCCTTGTAAAAACTAAATCACAAACACAAATTATTTATTTAGTCTCATTTATTTATTTATTCATAAATATAATATAATATAATTTGTCAAAAAAAATTGCTTCTGATTTCCTTTTTCCTTGATTTCCTTATTTCCCACTTTAATAGAATACGAGAACTTTTTTCTCAGGAAAATTCAAATGGGAAAGGGAGAAATTTCTAGCAGATATCCATAATGGGACTAATAATACTGATTTCGTTTCAATTCTTTTAGTAAAAAATTTTATGAATATATTTTAAATATTCCAATTAAAAATTATATCATAACCTTTTTAATCGAGAATGGTAACAAAGACTTTCCCGCGTTGAAGTGAAACATTCCAGAATCTTAGCCACGACCGGAAGTCGAGTCCACTACCACCACACTGGTATGCCAGAATACCATTTAATAGCCTACAGAGACATTCAATGATTTAATTAATGTAGTGCGAATAAAAATTGAGATCCCCGGAACTCCCAAAAGAAATTTCAAAATCCCCCAAATGGGATTTTTTCGAATTTTCGCTTTATAATTCTAATTTTTGTCACACGCAGACAACTTTCCTTTTTAACATTCAATGATTTAATTAATATAGTGCAAATGAAAATTGAGATCCCCAGAATTCCCAAAAGATATTTCAAAATCCCCCAAGTTGGGATTTTTTCGAATTTTCGTTTTATAATTCTATTTTTTGTCACACGCAGACAACTTTCCTTTTTAACATTCAATGATTTAATTAATATAGTGCAAATGACAATTGAGATCCTCGGAATTTCCAAAAGAAATTTCAAAATCCCCCAAGTTGGGATTTTTTCGAATTTTCGTTTTATAATTATATTTTTTGTCACACGCAGACAACTTTCCTTTTTAACATTCAATGATTTAATTAATATAGTGCAAATGAAAATTGAGATCCCCGGAATTCCCAAAAGAAATTTCAAAATCCCCCAAGTTGGGATTTTTCCGAATTTTCGCTTTATATTTCTAATTTTTGTCACATGCACACAACTTTCCTTTTTAATATTCATAATTTTAATGAAACTTTTGTTTTATTGTACTGCAAGGATCTTGTCCTTATGCACGAATACATTTCAATAATGGCCGCCTCTAGATTGTTTGCAACAATCGATGAACTACCTCAAGTCTTCGACCTTTTCGAATGAAAAAAAAAATTGGAACAACAAATACTCAATCTCCTTTTGTAATTCCGGCACAGGGCATTGCATTGAGTAGAACTCATATCTATCCTGAGTGCCAGTACAAGAAAAAAACTATTTAATACATCTATATAACTTTGAAAGTAAATGAAAATAAATTCCATTTGCATTAAATTTCAATTTGAAATCTTTTCCATATTTGTGAAAGTGAGAAGCCCCAAATATATTGCAAGAACCCGGTAATTTATTATGCAAAAGTTTTAAATTTTCATTGCTAAATCTTTTAAATCTCATGCTCTTCCTTATAGAGTCATTGATTGGCAACCAACACACCTTTCTTCTCATCCTGTCTAAAGACTTCTTATCTTTTTGTATTTTGGCTGTCAAACCACATTTAGAACTATTATTAAAAATTAATTTGCCGTATTTACCTTGATTGAAAGCACAAAAGCTGCTTTTTCTATTCAAATGAACAACATTTCCCATTTAATATCTACACACACACACAATGACAAAACTGCAGTCTGTTATAAAATTTTGCAAGCTGGCAGCAAAATGCACAGGAATCACAACTAAACATTTGCGCCATCCGTCCCCTCTCTCTCTCTCTCTCTCGCGCTCTTCTTTTTCCACCTGCTATTTTGTTCGTACAGTTCCTTAACATTTTGCGCTTCCTGCAATTTAAGCATTACAAAGCGAACAACTATTAATATCACAGATAAAATCTTAAGCATCATCTCTTGTTCACTGGAATCTTATTTTAATTTTCCTTTCATTTTTACGACTTATTTAATTTTTTTTCTATGCAATAAAAATATTGTACCGTCATTCTAATGCTTAAGTGAAGTGTAAAATATCATCAAATACAATTTCATATTCTGTGGCCGCTGACATGTGGGGAAAATTCCCCGGAATGACTTGTGAACTTTCCTTATATATAAAGAGAACTTGGCGATTATAAATGGCATTAAGAAATATTGGAATTGGCAAGACTTGGTATTAATCAAATTATAAATTTTATTTAGATTTTCTTATTTTGTAAAAAATTCAAACGATTTTAATTTGAAGTGACGTTTCATTGCAATTACCAAGGCTGAGAGAAACGTATTTTAGTCATGTCGTGATTTTGCCATTTCAACTTTTGAAGTCATCCATCATATAAATTAATTTTGGGCACAATTACTTGATTAAGGGATAAAAATAAAAGGACTGTGTTCACTAGAAAAATTTGCTTCTCAGCAGTTCAGCTAAAAATAATTTTTATATTCATGCTTAAGCTAAAACGGTGGCCTGAGTTGCAGAAAACAATACAATCAAGAAGTAAAATTTTTATGGAATTATATTTAAAGTATTTAAATAAAGCACTAAAAAGTAAATGATGACTATAAAAATATTCAAAATATTCCACTCTTAATAAAATAACTTGGATAAAATGATAATACTTAAAAAACAGTTCGCAATTTGCAGATTTGAACCTGGGTCTGTAAAAACAATTCTTATCTTAATGATAAAATTAATAAGTTCGAAATATAAAAATTTTTGTTTGTCTTTCAACAATGAAATTGAGGTCACTTTTTTATAAAAAAATATTGCAAAATTTTTATTTTCAATATTTCGTCACTTTTCTGTGTGTTTTTTAGGGATAAAAAATATTTTTATCATGATAATAACATACAATGAAATAATTTTTTTTTTTTTTTTGTTATTATAATAAAATCAAAATAATTTTTTTTTTTTCGAAACACAAAATCTGGAGTAACTGATTTTTGATTTTATTATATGTTAAAATTAGTTAAAAACATAATTATCCTAAAATATTAATTAGCAGCATATTGAAAAAATGAATTTTTTAAAAGCTTTAGATATCAGCAGCCGATGGCTCTGGAAAAAGCGAAAGAGATATATGGAATATTGGGAATATTAATCGTCAGGGTTGGGGAATTTCGTACTAACCAAAAAGTAATAACTTGTTAAAATGAATGTGGGAACTTCTCATATTCAATTTTCGTTAAAAACATTGTTTAAATAGTTGATATTCCTACTAACAAGCACCACTTGAAACAGTGGAAAAATTTAACAAAGAATACTAATGAGGTGGCGTAGCGGCCTCGAAATCAGTACTGATCCGTTCTGCTGGTTTAATGACTATGAAAAATATTCTTAATATTCCACTCTCAAAAATAATAAATAGAATGTAATCACGTTCATTTATTAAAATAAAAAATAAAATATAATTTGCAGCTTCGCAGATTTGCACTTATAGCCTGTTGAGAAAATTAACATCCTGTAATACAATTTACATAAATAATGGTTCACTATTAAAATAGAAATTCATACATAACCTCAATTTCAATTTATTGAAAATGCTAAGAAATTTATTAAATTTTCTATTGTGCATATCTACAGGAAAAACACTTTGAAAACTTGTATATTTTGTTAATATTAATAAAATATATGACCCCTTAAAATGTACTACAATAAAATGAGTGGCTTTAAAATCTTTCATGAAATAAATGCCAACAACAAATTTTTAATGTTAAGAAAATAAATCTTAATGGAATGTTTGTTTTATTTTTGGAACGAAGTTCTTTATGGGACGATTCGGAGGGGTACCCTAACCGGGAAAAAATGTCCGTATCGTAAGATTTTTTGTTTCTATATCAGTGTTTAAGACGTATGAGTAATAAGATTCCATACAAACAAATATTAATCATACGCAGCAGTGCCGTGGCAGAATTCAATTTCGTTTGGAAACAAAATTGATTCTGTGTTTTCGTTGGCCGGCGAAAAAAAAATCATAATAAAAAATGTATACCCAAATATTTATTTTCTTTATACCACGAATAGAACTTAAAATTATTATATTTTTAATAAGGAACTTCGTTCCTATGCGGTGTCCCACGACACCACATATATACTTTTTTTTTTTTTTTTTGCTTTAACACAATAAGTGGTTTGCCTGGCTTACAAAATATTATTTATGATTTAAAAGCTATTTTCCCAGCATCATTTGCACAGCATATATTATAGAAAATCTTTTAATATTGCCCGTTTTTAGGCGTTTGAAGGAAAACATATTTGTTATATATTTTCCTCAAACAGCAATATACTATATTGGCTGAACATAAATTTGCTGTAAGAATAAACAAATTTTAACAATAATTCAATTTAATTTTGTACCCACACAACAACAAGGGAATTTCAACATTTCGTTAAACAATTTATTTCAAGTCTAGCGCTTGCCAAAAAATAAGAAAAAACACACAAATCCTTGTACACACTACAACACATCAAATACACAAACATTGGTTTTTTTCAAAAGCTGGGAAAAATCATATAATATTTTAATAAAATTACAAGAGAAATTTCACACACCAGCATTATGCAAATAAAAGTACAATATTAAAAATATAAAAACAAATATTTTTGAGGGCAAACAAAAAGAAAAACAGGCCAGACATTTCATATATATCATGTGAAACACTCGCACTAAAATGTGGAAAAAATTTTTAAAACGAAAATTAATATAAAAAAAATTTGTTTTTGTCAATTCTAAAGTTGGATGTCAACCTCGTGTGTTAGTCCTCCAAAGAAATTCTCAATAGTTGTTGCAAACAACAACAAAAAAACTTGAAAGCCTCAATAAACACACCAGGAACACTTTTCCACACTCACGGACCGTCTTGCTCTTTAATGAAAATACAGAATCGGTATGTATTTGACAAGAAAACAAATCGCCCCTTCCCCCTAAATAAAAGATATGCGTTTGTATTGTAGAGTGTGTTGGATAGAGACTGGGTAACATGTATGTCCTTGTTATGCCTTTGTAGCGTAAAGAGATAAAAAGACAAAGCGAGAGAGAGAGAGAGAGAGGAGGGAGTGTAAGTGTAAGTGAGTGTGTGTTTTAAAGATTTATCTAAAACTTAAGCATTGCCGGTTGCTCTAGTAACCGACAAATATCTGACGCCAGCAAACGATGTAAAAAAGAAATATTATCAGACACACACCCAAGCACACACATATACACACAGTCACGCACATATGCATGTGTGTGTGTGGATGTGTATTGACAAAATAAATGGAACCTTTTAGAATTTAAACATTTACAATGACTATGCTGGCAAAATATGTTGATGAAATTTTAAGAAAATATATCTAAACAGAATTTTTAGAGTGAAAATTTCAGAAAACAAATTTGTAATAAATATATTTGCCAGCAGCAAAAAGTTGAAGAGTATCTCGTTGTAAAATGTATTACCTTGGGTTCTTCAATGCAAACAAATATAAGAGTACATTTAAAGCTATTGAAAATTGTACGTGTTTGACTTACTTTGCCACCATTAACTTTAGCTAATAAAAATTCACTCAACTCTTGCTACTTTCAAATATCAAGCAAATGCCTCCAAGCGAGCAGCATCCTTTACTCCTATATATTTCATATTAGAATATTTCAGATTTGCAGAATAGCCTCCAGCGAAGCAGCGTACATTGTGTAGGAGAATAATCCTTGACTAAAGGCTAAATGGTAGCCCAGGTATTAGGACGCCCCATAAAGTAGATAATAAATGAGTAGATTCGTCCTATAATTAAAGGCCAAGTAGCAGGTGTATTTTTAGCAGTTTGAAAACTCAACTCTAGGAAAACAACAACAAAACTTTAAAAATAAATTCTTAAAAAATGTTGGAAACAAAACAAATTTAAAAAAAAATGAACACTAGAAAAATTTTTAAAGAACTTAAAACTAAACATATTTTGAAAATTTTAAAAACAAAACAAATTTTTAAAAAACATAAATATAAACAAATTTAAAATTTTAAAAAAAATTTTTCAACAAATTAAATATATCAAATATTTAACAAATTTAAAAACAAAACAAATTTTGAAAATATTTAAAAACAAAACAAGTCTTTAAAAAATTTCAAAACACAAAAAAATTTTAAAATGTATAAAAAGAAAACAAATTTTTAAAGAATTTCGAAAAAAAATTTAAAACAAAAGAAATTTAAAAAAAAATTGAAAACAAAAGAAATTTTTAAAAAAATTTTAAAACTAAACAAATTTTGTAAAAATTTAATAACACATTTTTAAAAAATTTCAAAACAAAATATATTAAAAAACAAAAAATTAAAAACTAAATACATTTTTAAAAAATTCAGTAACAAAACAAATTTATAAAAAATTTCAAAACTAAACAAATTTTTAAAAAATTTTTAAACAAAACACATGTACATATAAAAAATAATTTAAAACAAGACATTTAAAAAAATTAGAACCGAAATAAATTTTGAAAAATTTAAAAACAAAAGAAATTTTAAACAAATTTGTAAACAAAACATATTATGAAAAAATTTAAAAATAAAACCAATTTTTAAAAAAATTCAAACAAAACAGTTTTAAAAATATATCAAATTTTAAAAATAAAAAAAAATTAAAATTTTAAAAATAATAAAAAAAATTTTTAAACAAAACTAATTTTTAAAAAGTAAGAGAAATTTTTAAAAACTTTAAAAACAAAACAAATTATTAAAGCATTTCAAAACAAAACAAATTTTGAAAACATATAAAAAAAATACAAATTTAAAAAAAAACTGAAAACAAAAGAAGTTTTAATATATTTTTTAAACATTTAAAAACTAAATATATTTTTAAAAAATTCAATAACAAAACAAATTTATAAAAAATTTCAAAACTGGACATGTTTCGAAAAAATTCAAAATGAAAACAAATTTTTAATAAAATTTTAAAACAATACATATTTTAAACAAATTTGGAAATGAAACAAATTTTCAAAAATTTAAAAACAAAAGATATTTTCAAAATTTAGAAATTTGTTTCTTCTATTAAACAAATTTTCTAATATATATTTAAGTCAAATATGCAGTAATCACATCGGCATTTTTGTTGTTTGTGTGTGTTGGTATCGTAACACATACTCTTACACTCGAGAAGAGAATGCTATAAACTAAACTAATGAAATTAAAATGCTTTTGTCATTTAGCACTTGGGAACCGAAAATCTTTGCTGAGCCACAAAATTGTTATAAATATGCACCACAAAATGTATTTATTACCATCGATAAACTCGTGCACAACTAAAAAGTTTCAGTTTATCTGTCACATCTTCCGAACAAAAGTTTTACCGTTCTGATCATTTTGTAAACGGTAAAGCGCTATTTTCTTACCTTAAAAGTCTACTCATAGTTTAAGTTGTTTCGTTTTTTTTTTTCTTTTTGTTTGAAACATTTATCATTCCTGAAAGTATGCTATCGTTATTCAATGCTTGCTCTTAAATGTGTACCGTCAATAGTGAGTGCTACGCACACACACAGCCAAACGCACACATACAGACATGCATACACCTTGCAGAAACCCTCACTAGTGTGCATACAAAGCAGTGACAAAGCAACAAATAAAACAAACAAACAAAAAACTGTTTTGCTCTAAAATCATGTCGATAAACAAACACAAGATAAACAAAAAGTTTTGCTTGCGAACAAAAAGCAACAAAGAATGTAAAAAGAAAGCAAGAAAGTGTGTGTGTATAAAAGAAAAAGATTATGACACCGTAAAAGAGTCATTCATCATTTTAATGTGCGGTTAGATGTTGCCGCTTGCTTTTCCTTTTTAGATCTCCTGGCTCTTTTATAACTTTTCGTATTTTTAATTGTTATGATGGAAATATGAAGCGAACAAGCAACAGAAATTTTTTTACATTATTTTAATATCCAGTTTCATATCTATTGTGTCTAAGATGTGAAGTATAAGAAAAGGTTTCAATGGCTGGCTGTGCGCTGTTAACTGAGTAGTTTTAAAAAGCTTTAAGGAAAATTATTTAAAGGTCACTTCTTCTACACAATTAGCAAAATAACGTATTATGGTCGTGATTTATGGATGGTTTGTCTTCGCAGGTGTAACTGCCTTCACTTAATTTTTTAACTTGGTGATTATTGAAATATCAAAAATATGAAGAAATTAAATAAATAGTGAAATTTTTTTATAATGGATGATTTATATATCTTCTTTGCATGAAAATAGACTATTTTGCAGCGCTTTTTTTATAGTCACTTAGACTGTTGCAAAAATTACTTTCTTACAAATCGTATGATTGTATAGAATTATGATTCCTTTTTTAAAAAATTGGTTTCACTTTTCTTTTGTTCTGTGAAACAATTCCCCCGTTTTTAACCCAGTAATTTTATTTATTTATTTATTTATTGAGACTAATATTTTTTTTTTTTAATTACAGGATTTGTTAATAAACATATTTTAAAAGAGAACTTAAAACTATAAAGTATTATTTTAATTTCATTACTATTATTAATTGTATATGCAACTTGCTTATCGACCTTAAGGAAAAATATTTACATGAATAAAAATTATGTAATACGAGTGTTGTTATAAACAGTGATTGCTCCCGTCACTTAGCTACATTAGTAGAGTGTTACCTACATTTAATAAACTTAAAACTAACAGAAATCTTATTACTAACTTACACAACTAAAACTTAAACTAAAATATACTAAACAAACGAAAATAATAATAGCTGCCTGTTCGTCAACGCCACCAGCCAGTCCTCGACGGAACAAATAACATTCAAAACAAAAATAATTTTTAAAAAAATTTGTTTTTGTTCTAAACATTCACATCCCACCGAACGACAGCCCCCGACATCAGCGAACCGGCAGTAAACAAAATAATAAAATACAAAATTACTACCCTCTGTGAATTCCTGGAGTAGTACATGAGTATAAGTTTTGACCCGGATAACTATAAAGTGGTTGTTTTAAAATTCCAATACTGGAGACATATTGCGTATTTGACCAACTAAACTCCCGCTCACGCGATAAAATCTCCTGAATAACACTGCCCTCAAAGTAAGACAGTCTATCCACAAATCTTCTCATTAAATCAAGAGCATAAAACGATATAGGAGCAAATTTAGCCTCTCTATATATAAATTCATTAGAAAATCTACGATTTATAT
This sequence comes from Linnaemya tessellans, assembly GCA_951800035.1. NCBI lineage: Eukaryota > Metazoa > Arthropoda > Insecta > Diptera > Tachinidae > Linnaemya > Linnaemya tessellans. Next base: position 10,248,439 of record OX637533.1, read on the forward strand.
ATTTAAAATTCTTTTCTATACATTTTCGAACAATATGGCGCTCGAAAATTTCCATTCTTTTCATGGCCGTTTTTGAAATGCTGAACCAGATCGGAAATGCATACAAAAGAATCGGTCTAATGCTTACTTTGTACAAAAGTAATTTAGTTTTCTTTGATAAATATTTGCTATTAAACAACTTCGTAAATATTCCTTTAATCCTATTGGCCTTATTAATGTTGTAAGAAACATGATTATTAAATTTCAAAAGTTTATGAAAGTTGATTCCTAGGTATTTTAAACTATCCTTAAATTTAATTTCACTGCCATTCAACGTCAGCTTCAAATTCTTGCTTTGCGGAACAACATTATATTTGCATTTACCAGAAGCGTTTCGAATACAAATTGCATTACTTTTAGTTGCGTTGATTTTTATTCCCCAATTGGAATAAAAATCGTCAACTTTTTTTAAGTGCATCGAAACATGTTGGAGTGCAACAAGTGGAGACTCATCATGAGCATAAAGAAGCGAGTCATCAGCATAGAGTATGCTTCTAGAGTTATGAAGTTCATTAGGAAAATCATATATGAAAATATTATACAAGTGAGGTGCAAGCACCGATCCCTGGGGAACACCACAATTAACCTCACCCTGAGATGATACCATGTCCCCAATCTGGAGGCAAAATTTTCTCTCATTGAAAAAGCTTTTGAAAAGTTTTATAATGGAAGGATCAAAGCCAATTTTTATCATTTTGTATAAAATACCATCATGATATGCCCTATCAAAAGCCTTTTCAACGTCAAGAGATACGGCAACAGTACACCTACGTTCTCTTAAATTTTGAATGATATCAGAATGAAGTTTTAACAGTGCATGTACTGTGGAGTTACCTTTCTTAAACCCAAATTGCACCTGCGGAATATACGAATTGTCTAGACCCCTATCCATCTTCTCACGAACAATTCTTTCAAATATTTTTCCAAGATTAGACAATAAAGAAATCGGTCTAAAGTTGCTTATGTCGCTAATATTTCTCTGCTTGGGAATAGGAACAATTCTAGCAATTTTCCAGCCCCGCGGAAAATAGCAATTATTCAAACAATTATTGTACAATATGGTTAAGTACTCAAGAGCCTTCAATGGAAGTTTCCTTATGATATAATTTGAAACATTATCTAAACCAGACGATCTCTTGTTATTAATAATCTTACAAACATTTGAAACAAAATTTAAATCCGTAAACTTTAAATCCCTGAAATTATTTAGTGCCGTATTCTCATCATTAAATGAAAAAGGTTCTGGAGCCTGAAATATTGCATCATTGATTGACTGAGTTATCTCCGAAATATTTCTGTTAGGTGCAAATCCCTGAAAAACAGTGTCAAAATGATTTTTAAAAGCATTTAATTTCCCATTCATGTCTGATATGTTGTTACCATTTACAGAAACATTTTTAACGCAACTGCGATTCTTGTTCCCTGTAATCTTATATATTTGCTTATATGCCCATGGACCGGGTCTAATTTCTTTCAATTTGTCATTTAATAAATGCTCCTGTTCATTTTCAATCTGTTCCTTGATAATTATTTTTATTAAATCAATCTGTTTAGAGATTAGCAAATACTGGGGAAGTCTTCTATTTAAGGTCCTGGTATAAAGTATTTTCAGTTCCCTCTGCCAATTATATTTAATTCTGAGCATTTTTCTTAGTTTATCTGAAGGAACAAATTTTCTGTTTTCACCTCTGACAGTTTTAGAGTGAATTTGAGCAACAAAACTAACTGTAGTATTGAATTCTACTAAAAAATAATCTATTTCTAAGTCAGATAAATTTCTATTTTTAGGTGGAAAATGATTTAATAAGGTGTTGCATACGTCAGTCTTAAATTTGCTCCAATTAGTATTTTTATAGGAGACATAATTACTAGGAGCCTTTAAAATAAACTCATACTCCAAAAAATCTATATGTAATCCAAGTGGTAAGTGGTCAGAAAAGGTAGGAAGTGTAAATGTTCTATAATTCGGAAGGAAAATATCTAAAATGCGATTACTAACAATAAAATGATCTAAATGCGAAGAGCCTCCCGGATATGTAGGAAGCAAATCACAAATTCTTTTAACAGAAATGGATTCGTTCTGAAGCCAATTTGAGAGCACTTCACCGTTATAATTATTGATTAAATCACCCCACGAAATGTGCTTCGCATTTAGATCACCGCCCAAAACCAATCCATCGTAACGATTGGAAAACTGTAATATTAAAGATAGTCCCTCACAAATATCTCGCCGATTGCAATTAGATTGAAAATAAATAGAGCCACAAATAATTTTTTTAACGCTGCTGTTTATAGAAACATCAACCGAGATGAATACATTCGGAAAACGAAGCCCATTAATAGCTACCTGTGAATAACATATGTCCTTCCTAAGAGCAATACCAACACCTAATGTGCTATTATCTCTTAATATAGAAAAACTATCGAGATATAAATTCGAATTCAGAGAGAAATGCGTTTCCTGTAAAAAGGCAATATCTGTTTTAAATTTATCTAACAAGATGTTGAGTTCGATCCTCCTACCTGTGTGGATAAGAGAACCAACATTAAAAGTAACTAAGTTCATAGAATTACGGACCATATACATCTTGAATATCCTTAATTAATATCAAGCACTCCTTTTTCGCCTGATCATCTGTAAGTGACTTATACGTCTGCAAAAAATTCTCAACTTTATGTTCCAATGTTAGTGTGCCTGTAGAACAAAGTAACGCCGCTACCCTCATAAATTCCTGAATTAAAGCAGGCTTCCTTGGTTTCACCTGCGTTGTATCTTGATTAAATAAACTAGCAAATGATTTATTTGCAACTATATTAGACTGGTTTAATGCCCTCCCGATATTACTTGCAGCCTGTTCTTTCCTGTTCTTTGACTCCTGTAAAGATTTTCTCTTAACAGAAATGTATTTCTTGTAAGCGGGACAACCCCTGTAATTAGAAGTATGACCACTTTCCTTACAGTTAACACAAAATGGTGGTACATTACTATTTTGGGTAAAAGAACATTCCCCAGGAGCATGCTTCTCATTGCATTTTAAACACGAAAATGGACGACTACAATTCTTGGAATAATGACCCCATTGCTGACATCTCCAACATTGTGGCACCTTAGTACTCGTCTTTGGCCTTTCCCAAGATATTACTTGATTAAAAATAAACTTTAAGCTAAGTAACTCACTTACTCTACGATTCGGTTTCAGGTATATTAAAAATAAGCCAGTATCAATACCCTGTCTCTTTGAATATTCAGTGGAAAATTTTACAACGGAATCAACAGTATCTGGTACTAACCTATCGATTTCAGCTTTAATTTCGTTAACCTCAGATCTGAAGTATAATCCTCTACAAATAACACCTTGACGTTTATACTCCTTAGGAGTAAAACTATAAGAAGGAATTTCCTTATCCTTAAGCAACTGCATCATCTCCGAATGAGCGGATGGGTCCCTAAGGTACAATTTACTTTTGTATCTCGATTGATTTCTAATCTTAAATTCAACATTCTTGGAGTTTAGTTGATCAATTAAAGATTTCATATTTACATTTTCCAAGAAAATCGGAGGACAATAAGAAACCTTGTTCATTACATTTGTTTGTGCAACCTTATTAAAATTGGAAACTCCACAATCCACAATTCTATTGCTAACAGGAATTTCAGACTCTACATGCAAATCTCCTAACATTGAATACTTATTTGTACGATTAACATTCTCAACAAACTTATCATTACTTTTAAAATTACAATTTGACAAATCAATTCTTACATCACCTTGAAATTTCCTTTTTTTGTTGTTGACCAGTTGGAATTCATCATCTAAAGAAGGCATTGACCCCATTTCTTCTCTCCGATTTGTTTCTGGTGTTTGTGTGTCTAAACCCTCTTCTAACTCGTCATTCAAAATTGCAGTTTCTTCTGCTAAAACTGCATTCAAAAATTGCTTTCCAAGATGGGACTTGCTAACAGCATCTTTCTTGTAAGGAACACTGTTCCTAGATGTTGTATTTTTTACTTTTAGTTTATAATCTGTTGAACTTGGTTTCAACAAAGAACATGATTGCTCCCGACTGGCTGATGCTTCCTTATTGGTATTTTTCATCATGTTATTAGGAGGTCGACCTCCAGACTGATTTAACAATGGATCTTTTTCCATCACATCAATTTGATAATAAATTTTTAGAAATCCAATATATTGTTAAATTTTTCTTTTTTAAAGCAAAGAAAATTAATTTATTTTTTTGACAGAAAAAACAAATGAAAAAATTTTTAATTTATTTGAGCTCTTTAAAACACGACCGATACGTTCAGCAGTTGACAAGAGAATCTTCTTAACCCAGTAATGCTTCAACACAATATCTAAACAAAAGCTTTAGCAAAGTAACGTTCAATACAGGTATGAATAATATTTTGTTTTAACGCTTCAGACGTAAAGATAGATAAATGAGTTTTTACATAACCAGAGCAAGCAATTTTAATATAAGCCATGGGTAACGTTCAATACATTTTTAACTTATTTAGAGCCACCAACAGAATTTCTTAATATATGTGCATATATGATTTTCATAGCAGTTTCAGTAAATTAAATTAGTAATAAAAATTTTTCTGGGTAACGTTCAATACATTTTTACATATTTAGAGCCACCAATAGAATTTCTTCATAGATGTTCATATTAGATTTTAATGACAGATTCAGTAGATTAAATTAGCAACAAAAATTATTATGGGTAACGTTCAATACATTTTTACATATTTACAGCCACCAGCAGAATTTCTTCATAGAGTACATACATATATGATTTTCATGACAGTCTCAGTAAATTAAATTAGCAATAAAAATTATTATGGGTAACGTTCAATACATTTTTACATATTTACAGCCACCAGCAGAATTTCTTCATAGAGTACATATATGATTTTCATGACAGTCTCAGTAAATTAAATTAGTAATAAAAATTATTATGGGTAACGTTCAATACATGTTTAACATATTTAGAGTCACCAACAGAATTTCTTCACAGATGTATGTACATATGTATGTATATAATTTTCATGGCAGTTTCAGTAAATTAAATTAGGATTAAATGTTACCCCATTATGTTAGGGTAACATTCAATACAGAATTGCATTGATTATATTACTATAGCTCTTACTCTACAAAATATTAAGGCGGTAAAGAGAAACTACGGCAGGAGCGCTCTTTATATGAGTGCGTGTCCAGTTTTGTCTAGTATTAGAGTGGCAACAATTTTCAGAAAATAATACAATGGACGGTGGACATTTCATAGGGTATTCTTTTCTAAATATAACGCATTTTTTCCATAATTCTTCACATAATCTCTTCACATAATCTGACTTTACTAAAAATTTAACATGCAAGATATGACCACAAACTTTTTCGAAAAAAAATATTATTTGTTGACCAGTGTAAAAAATTTCTTTACCTTTATTACTTACAAGAAATCACCACAACCATTTTGGAAAAAATTATTTATGTTGACCTGTGTAAAATAATTTTTTTTTTTTGTTGACCAGTGCAAAAAAATATTTTTTTACGAGAAATTACCACAAACATTTAAAAAAAAATATTTTTGTAGCCCTGTGTAAAATAATTTTTTTTTGCTGTCCAGTGTAAAATTTTATTTCTTTAAAAAAGATTTATAATAAAACTATATTATAATTATAATATTATTTTGCTGCGTTTGAACTTGATACTGCAAAGAAATTACCCCTTCCCCTCCCAACAACAATTCCTCCTTCACGTTATTGGCTTAAATGATTGACTAAACTTTCGAATTTCAAGTAAGAAAACACAGTTATTATATTATTGTACAATTTTTTTCTAGTTAATATAAATATAATACATATTATATAACTTTACAACTCTTCTTGCTTTGTCGTTAATGGAAGCAAACTCTAAATGTAGGTCGAGGCTTAAAAGGAATTTATGGCTTTTTGTTGCATGGGGTGAACACTTGGATGTATGAAACACTCTTGTTCTTTTACTCACTGCAAATACTGTCTCTTTCATCTCATCTAAGACTGTATAAAGAAGACTTGTTCAGCCTCTTTAGTTGTAAGTTGGATTATGAGAAGCAAAATAAAAATATATATATATATATATATATATATATATATATATATATATATATATATATATATATATATATATATATATATATGGAACTCATAAAATTTTACAACAGCAACATGGAAATTGCAACAGACTCGTATATTGGTTGAAGGATTTTTTTTTGTTCATATTACAACAGCCATGCACGAGTGTTCATGTATGAATTTTGTTAACTCTAATGATATAAAAAGATAAAGATCAGTACAGCTGGTGTAGCTGAGATTTTAGAAATTTTATTAACTAAAATTTGATGTCTGCTTTTATTTATAGAACATTAAAAATAATTACTGCTGAATGGCCATGATGTTCACTAAATTTTATATTAATTTTCACTTTTTTTAAGGAAATATTTTTATCATAAAGGATATGAATGAGCTTCATACATTGATTTTATATAATGACTACTGAATGCAATAAGAATTAAATAAATGTTTTATATAATCAGCTATATATTTTAATATATATAACTCTGAGCCAGACATAAGGATTTATGAGTATCACACACTGTGCCTGACGAGTTCAATACTCAATTTTTTTCGCATGAAAAGTTATTTTTTGAATAAAAATATTCTGAAGAGAATTTATTTCAATGCTTTTTATATCACGAAATGCTTTAGTAATAAGTTAATATATTTATATACGAGGTCTGTTCAAAAATTAGATGAATTTAAATTTTTCCCATAAAAATGTTTCTTTATTTATTTTTTTCTATTTCGTCCCCTTCAACGCAACTCCTCTTAGAAATACAGCTATTATGAAAGTGCTTAGTAATAACTTAATATATTTATATACGAGGTCTGTTCACAAATTAGATGAATTAAAATTTTTCCCATAAAAATTGTTCTTTATTTATTTTTTTCTATTTCGTCTCCTTCAAAGCAGATCCTCTTAGAAATACAACTATTATGAAAGTGTTATGAAGTGAAATACTCATATTTGTCTGTCTTTTGGCTCTCCCATCAAATCGGTTCTAATGTCTTCAATGCTCTTATACCACCTTTTCAGAGGTCTTCACGTATAAAACATGTTTCTTTCAGTGTACTCTGCTGTCAAAAGTTCTTAAATGTATTAAAGGAAGCAAAATTATAACCGCATGGCATTATTAAAAAAAAAAAGAAATAATGTGTGGTGTCGTTGGACACCGGATAGGAACGAAGTTTCTTATTATAAAAATATTAATTTTAAGTTATATTTGAGGTATAAAGAAAATAATTATTCGGGTATACATTTTTTATTATGATTTATTTTTTTCGCCGGCCAAAGAAAATACAGAATCAATTTTGTTCCCAAACGAAATTGAATTCTGTCACGGCACGGCTGCGTATGATTAATATTTGTTTGTATGAAATAGTATTACTCATACGTCTTAAACACTGATATACAAACAAAAAATCTTACGTTACGGATGTTTTATCCCGGTTAGGGTACCGCTCCGCATCGTCCCATAAGGAACTTCGTTCCAAAAACTCAGAAATGAAAAAAGCTAAATAAATCCTAGTTAAAAAAAATTAATTGTGTAATTAATGTATTGGATTTTTAGCGAACCCCCACTTAAATACTTTAGAATAGGAAAAAGTCGCAGGCGGCTAAATCTGCTGACTACGATGACCGAGACATGATAACAAAGTTGTTTTTAAGAGTACGTTTTCATATACGTGATATGGGCCAAATCATTTCATATGTCCAAATTAAATAATTTGCAACATGAACTATTTCTCACAAATTTTCCATATGACCAAATTATCTGAAATTAGCTAATTTGTTTCAAACTAAGTCGAAATTTGTCTGTGCAACACTACGTGGCTGCTCTTCCTGCAAAAGCCACCTTGAAGCATCCATTATTGGTGAGCTGCAAATGCAAAATAATACCATTTAAGTACGAATAAAGTGGCACTGATTTTATTTGTTGTATATAATTTAGTAAAACCTTAATTTTATTTAATATTTTTATAGATTTTATTTTTATTTTGCCATTTCAAGTTATTATTGAACAATATGTTTGCTTTTTTATGTTAAATAATAAACAAATAATACAAATGCCAAATTAATTTCAAAAATTCGAACACAAAATTACTTGCAACATAAAGGAAACACTTCGACATAATTTCCTCAAATCAACTAAATTTACTTCTAGTGAAAACGTACTCCAACTCGCAGTCCTCTCAAAGAAATATTAATTTCAAAAAGCTTTTTATTTAGTTGCTTGTTTTATATATTTTTATTTATTTATTTTTACTTCTTTTTTTTGGCATTCAATTGAATAAAATAATTTCACATCTCGAAGCAAATATTTCTATTTGCAGTTTCTTCTAATGGATTTTTCCATAAAGTTTGCCAAGATGTGTGTATGTATGTGAAGTTGATCATCACTTTCCTTTTCAATTTCTGTCAATTTCTATATCTCTCTATCTCTCTCCCACCCACTACCACAAGCACTGCTTTTCTTATCCTTTCATAAAAATGTTAAGAGTTTTCTGTGTTGTATGACTTTATTTATTTATTCATTTCTTAGTTAATTTATTACTTAACTCATCTACAGCAAATGAATTTTGTTCTTGTAGTGGCACACAACCGCACTGTCTTACAAATGCTTCAATACACACAACACATACACAAACACACACTGTAAATCACAAACTTTGCCACTAAAAGAGGATAAAATACTACAGACATGTGACCGAATAAACGCAAATAAGTTTCAGTTTTTTTTTTTTTCTTTTTTTGCAATAACTAAAAAAAAGTGTTTGCTTGAATGAGTGAATGACTGACTGGTAAAAGGAATAAAGGTGGAAATATATTAAATGGTTTTTGAATTGGTGCTGGGTTTTGGTGGCAGTCAGGTTTTTGGCCTACATTTTCAAAGGCTTTCTCTTGTTCTCCACTCAATGTAAATGGTTTATAGAGATTTTATATGTGAATAACTTTGGGTTTATGTGCAAGTTTGCCGGTGTGTGTGGGGGTGTGTGGGTGTGTGTGGGTGTGTGTGTGTGTGTGTGTGTGATAGTGTCATTCCCTCTCACATTGAGTACTAACTACATGGTGTTAGTGGCAAGTAGGAGGTTGTGTTGTTAAAACACAATCTTTCGTTCAAGATGAATGACTTTTTAAGTGTTGTAAATGTTTCTGTAGTTGTCTACTACAACAACACACAGCAGGTTGCAGTTGCCACCTACACACACACATACATATAAAAGCCCACACGAACACCAGCTTATAAAGGATTTTGGTTTATTGTAGCAACTTTAGCAAATAGTCCCATTTAAAGGCAAATGTATATACATTTTGAAGCAATTTTATCTTGATTAAATAATGGTTCACAAAATAAAAATAATAAAAACAGTTTCTTTCTATAAAATACAAGTCTGCGGGTTGAAGGAGAAGGCATGTTGTAAAAGATTGATGGGAGCAACGGCAGCAACGACAGGTAGACAACATAGTGAAACAAACGAGTTGAAAGATGAACAGACAAATGGATGGATCAACAGACAAATTGGTAGATAAAAGAATAAGTGCTAAAGAGAATAGATGAACAGCCACACAGCCAGGGCAGCACATTCGAAATTGACAGATAGTTGGACCTATAACGGTAGGCAGAAACTTAAATTAAAATATAGAGCAATGAAAAAAAAATTGTTAAAATTTATAATTTTTTCGTGTTCCTTGAGGACAAACAATTGAAGAAAAATATCGAATACTTCCTGCTGGTACAAAATATTAGTCAGATAAAACCAAAACACGAAAGTCCGTTTTGAAAGTAATAGGAATACAGTATGGAGAATTAGTGGCAAATATATTACTTATTTTTAGGCAAGTAATTATGAAATTTTATAGAAATTTTTCTAACATCAAACACAGTCAAATAATTAACTATACCATCACCTTAAAGCTGCAAATAAAATTTATATGGTCCTGATTCGATCTCATTATATAATATTAATGTTTTTAGCCCAAATTTTAAGGCTTGTTTATGTATAATATATATTTTGGCGGTACTGATAATAGAAGCTGTAATAAATACTTTACCAATTTCTTTAAAATTTGAGAAAAAATATGTTTGATAAAATGCAAACATTTGCAATATGTTGCAAAAATTTGCTATACGTTGCAATATATGAAAATTGAGTGAATTTTTAAAAAAATTTTAATACAATTTCAAAATTTTCCATACATTGCAAATGTTTGCAATACGTTGCAAAAATTTGCAATTCGTTGGAATATTTGAAAATTTTTCGAATTTTCAAATACTCCTGAATACAATTTAAAAATTTTCCATATATTACAAACATTTGCTATAGTTTGCAAAAAATTTGCAATATGTTGCAAAAATTTGCAATACGTTGCAATATATGAAAATTGAGCGAATTTTTAAACATGTTTGAATACAATTTCAAAAATATGTTGCAGTATATGAAAATTGAGTGAATTTTTAATAATTTTTTAATACAATTTCAAAATTTTCCATACATTGCAAATGTTTTCAATATGTTGCAAAAATTTGCAATTTGTTGGAATATTTGCAAATTTTGCTAATTTTCAAATACTTCTGAATACAATTTCAAAATTTTCCATGTACATATAACAAACATTTGCTATACTTTGCAAAAAACTTGCAATATGTTGCAAAAATTTGCAATACGTTGCAATATATGAAAATTAAGCGAAAATTTAAAAATTTTTTTATTACAATTCAAAAATTTTCCATACATTGCAAACATATGCAATATGTTGCAAAAATTTGCTATACGTTGCAATATTTGAAAATTTTGCGAATTCTTAAACATTCTTGAATACAATTTCAAAATTTTCCATACTTTATACAAACATTTTCAATATGTAGCTAAAATTTGCTATACTTTGCAATATTTGAAAATTTTGCGAATTTTCAAACATTTTTTAATACAATTTTAAAATTTTCCATACATTACAAACATTTGCAATATGTAGCAAAAGTTTGCTATATATTTGCTATAAATTTGCTATTAATTTCACAAAATGTCTCAAAAACAAATTTGTATACAGGAATTTTTAACTAAAAGAAGAATTCTGCGAATTATGCCAATATCCCTTGTAATTATTTCTATCGATATTATAAATTTTTCTAAACAGATTTACATGCCTTCTTTGGCACAATTTATATTTTTGCCTTTTTAAAGAAAAATTTTAGCATATTTACAAAGCACGAAACTTTTATTTGCCTCTACTGCCAGTAGATATTATATATTGAAGCTTCAGCATTTCTTAAAAATAGTAAAAGTATTTGCAATATATTGCAAAATTTTGCAGTATGTTGCAAATATTGCCAAACGTCTTAGAAGTGTCTTAGGAACAAAATAAGATATACGCGTTGGGTTGTGAATTCTGCTAATTTCCGCTATAATTATTTCTTATCCAATTTTTCGATTTTTTTTAAAGGGAGTTTTAAGGCCCATTTCACACATTTTCTATTTTCGCAATATATGAAACCTTTTTCGACTTTACTGATAGTGGAAATTATACGTTGGAACTTTAAAAAATTGCGGCTGAAAATTTTCAATAATTTGCACAAATTTACTATACCTTGCAAATTTTTGCAATATGTTGCATATATTGCAAAATGTCCCAAAACCCAGGTGCTTAAAGACTTTCGCGATAATTATTTCTATAGAGACATTGGAAATTTTTTAAGTAGAGTTTTAAGTCCTGTTTTGGAAAAAATCTTTAACTCCGCTTGAGGCCTTTTTACACAAAAAAAATTTAAAATTTTTATATCTTTAAAGGTTTGAACGTTTCTTCCGTGTATGAAAAATACATTTCCGCATTTGGTCATTGTTTTTAGCTGTCCTGATAGTGAAAATAATATATTGAAGTTCCGCAAATTTTTAAAATTTTCGAAATTCTTTAGCTTCTGCTTTTAATTGAAAATATTTTAAAAGCAATTAATTTTCTAACTTATTTCGTAAGAAAGGCGAGTTTAAATGTTCAGCTTCTGTTATTTTGCTACTCTTGCAAATATTTTAGTGATGCACCTTTAAGGATTTTACTACAGGAAAACATATTTTGGCTTTATTAATTTTATCAAATATTTTCTAAGAGAAATATTCGATTCAATGTGACCACAGGGAGCAAATATTTTCCCATACTTGTGTCAAATATATTTTCTAATTATGTCACCTTCCACCTGCAATTTGTAAGCAACTAAATAACAAGTCATATATTTAATAATAATTAAGTTCTGCTAGTGTTTTGTTCCAAAAACATTTCCTGAACAGAAATTCTTTCCCATACGCACTTTAACTATTTTCACTTTTACCATTTTCCTTGTACATTTTCAACGAAAATATTTCTTTCTTTTATTTATTATTATTTTAATCAAATAAGAAAAGTTTCATGATTGTTTTTGTTTTTCCCTTTTAATACTGTTTGAAATTTTAGTGGTTTTCTGTCATGTCCTGCATATCAAATAGGCCGGGACTGACTTACTTTATTGCCGGGGCTTAATTGGCCACATAAAACCTTAATATAAAATGACTTGGCATTATTGTGGCACGAGTGTTAAAGAAAGTGTAACATGGCCGGCATCACTTGGAAAAAGTTAAAGAAAAGCCAAACAATTTTCAAAGTTAAGAAGAAGTTACGCTGTCTAAAGCCAACAGGCAACATTAAAAACTTATGGTCTGAAATTAATTTAATGATGGAGCGAATATGAATGCAAGAAGCAAAATATTGGCAGACAAAACAAACTCATTCTATTAATCATTATAGCAGAGATTAAATTTCCTTTTTTTTTTTTGGTTTTATTCACAAACAATTTGAAATGTTCATTTTCATTTGCTTGCTGTTAATCACCAGCCATTTGACTCAACTGAAACAATTCAAACCCGCTAATTTACTTAAATAAAGGAGTCAAAAAAGAAACGGACAAAATTCCCAATCATCCATCATTCAAACAACTATTGAGCCGTGATAAGAACGTCTTAGAACTCTTCAAAAGTAACCACTTGAATGTGTTCTTTTGTTTTAAAGATTTGTGGTTACATAAGCAAATACACACACACACACATTTCGACATCTTACATGAATATAAAAGAAAATAATTTAATAACTTTGATGGCTGTTTGCCTACTACAGCCCATCAAACTTTTACAATTTGTCTTTGACAAATTCTTTCCGCTCAATAGACATTTAATTTATTTTGTGCTCCATACCTTTCGGGTCGTGCCAGTCTAGCAGAGGGCACACAACAAATTTCATTAATTTCAAAACTGTAATTAACAATGTCAATGTTAAGCAGCAAGAATATTGATACTTTGGCAAACAATTTCTATAAAAAACACATCAGTCATTGTCTAATGCCACCACGAAATATGAAAAGTAATTTAATTTTCTTTGCAGTTTTATATCAAACTTTTCAAGCAAGCTATGATTTTCATATTGCCCTGTTTCGTCGTTAAAGTAAACGAAATTTCAAACAAAAATAAATAAATAAATAAACAGTTTTTTTTATGAAAAAACTAAGGAATTCATTTGAGGAATGAAAGTAAAATAATAAATATATATACAGTTTCATTTGAAAACAAGTAAACACGTTTTCTAAAAAGCGTTGGCAGGCTGGTATAATTACTTGGAAACAGAAATACGAGCACCAACAAACTTTATATTTCGGGGCTAAATTACCCAAATAATAGCCGTGACCTGAAGAAAGCACTCAGAGAAAAGAGCTAAAGGAAAGTAACTATATTATAATTTAGGCAAATAGTGTATGATTGTAGCAAACAAACCGTAAACTTAAACTCAACAAAATCTTCTTAAATGAATTATAAAATTCTGTCATAAAGATATCACCCATTTGGAAGCAAAAGAATTATTTAATTTTTTTGCAAAATCCCCCACTGTGCACTGCTGCAAACAGAATCAATTTTAATCGCGAAAATTTGTCATAGCTTTTTTTTAACAAATTCAAATCCAACATATCTAATATATTTTTTAGCTAAAAACTAATAGATACTCGTATTTACATGCGTATGCGTTATAAATTCAACATTAACCTTAAAAATTATTAAAATTTGTCAAAGTACATGTTGTGCATATCTAAAAATAAATAGTTTTGGAATGAAATATATTTCATGTAAATCGTATCTCTAGTTCAGGCATAAAAGGGTTAACAAAAATTGTATTTGCCTTTTGTTCACATAGATAAAATTTGTAAAAATATGTGTTGTGCATATCTAAAAATAAATAGCTTTGGAATGAAATATGTTTCATGTAAAACGTATCTCTAGTTCAGGCATAAAAGGGTTAACAAAAATTGTATTTGCCTTTTGTTCACATAGATAAAATTTGTCAAAGTATATGTTGTGCATATCTAAAAATAAATAGCTTTAGAATGAAATATGTTTCATGTAAATCGTATCTATAGTTCAGTCATAAAAGGGTTAACAAAAAATTTATTTGAATCTTGTTTGCATAGATAAGTCTTTTAAAGCTGTTATAATGACAATAACATAGAAAATGTTTACATGATATTAAAAATTAGATATAAATATTGTGCATATCTGCAATTAAATGCCTTTAAAATAAAATAAATTTTGTTGCAATCAAATTTTTAGTGTAGCAGTGAAAAGGATAACAAAAACATACGTGCATTTCTTTTAAATAAATCCATGTTTTAAAGCCTAATAGTAGGCGAAATGAGGTGTTGTTTTTTATTAAAAGGTATTTGGCGCATATTTACAAATATGTATATAATTTTAAAATAAAATTTATTTTGTCTAAATTTTATGTATAATACTCGTATTGGCGTAAAAGGGATAATAGAAATTGACTGCTCCCGTTATTATTTAGTTTCACGTTTCAATGAAACTTTAATGCTGATTTCATGAAATTAATAATATAAAATATGCTTATGAATTGTATAGTTCTTTTACCAAGAACTTCGTTATCGGGAAGGGAAATATATTTTTATAAATTAAATTTCAAACGAATATAAATAGTTGAGTACATCAAACGTCATAAATTAAATGGCCTTTAACACAAACATTGAAATGAACAGCTTGTGTTTATTAACTGATATAAAAGTTTGCTTTTATTTAGTTATTAACCTAAAAATTTTTATTCAGGCTTAAGTTCAAATCTGCGTACCAGGATATTATATTTTTCATATAAAAAAATTTGTGTGCTGACGTGGGACACCTTATTTTAAAAATATTAATTTTAAGTTCTATTCGAGGTATAAAGAAAATAATTACTTGGGTATACATATTTTAATATGATATATTTTTTCGCCGACCAACGAAAATACAGAATCAATTTTGTTTCCAAACGAAATTGAATTGTGTCACGGCACGGTTGCGTATGATTAATATTTGTTTGTATGGAATCGTATTACTCATACGTCTTAAACACTCATATAAAGGGTGTTTTTTATGAAGTTTTTTTTTATACGAATCACTCTGTTGTCTGACAGCTGTTTTGACAGTTTAAAGTGACGTCTCTACTCAGTATTGTTTGGCAAATCATCATGAACAGGTTAACTCCAGCACAACGCATCCAAATCGTGGAAATTTATTTTCAAAAACAGTGTTCAATTAAAAATGTTTATCCGCTTTTTTACCGCAAAATTCTCTTCACTGATGAGGCGCACTTTTGGTTGAATGGATATGTCAACAAGCAAAATTGCCGTATTTGGAGCAAAAATAATCCACACGCCGTTCAAGAATTACCAATGCATCCCGATAAATGTACTGTTTGGTGCGGTCTATGGGCTGGTGGAATCATCGGTCCTTATTTCTTTAAAAATGAGGAAGGACGACGCGTTACCGTGAATGGAAATCGATTCAGAATCATGATAAATGAATTTTTGGTGCCAAAACTTCAAGATATGGATGTAAACGAAATGTGGTTTCAACAGGATGGTGCCACTTGTCATACTGGTGGCGAAACAATGGACTTATTGAAAGAACATTTCAACGAAAATATTATTTCCAGAAATTGACCGGTGAATTGGCCTCCGCGTTCGTGTGATTTGACTCCACTCGATTAATTTTGGTGGGGATACCTGAAATCATTGGTTTATGTGGATAAACCAGCAACAATTGACGCTTTTGAAACCAGTATTCAAAGTGTCATTGCTGAAATACGCCCTCAAATGCTTGAAAAGGTGGTCGAAAATTGGACCTCCAGAATGATCTTTGTGCAAAATAGTCGTGGTGGCCATATGCCCGAAATTATATTTAAATGTTAAATGATAAGAAATTATCTACCAAATAAAAAATTTGTTTAGGCCATTTCATAATTTGGCATGTGATTTATTTAAATTTCAAATCAGCAAGCTCTTATAAAAACACACTTTAGAAACAAAAAATCTTACGTTAGCACGTTTTTCCCGGTTAGGGTACTCCTCCGCATCGTCTCATAAGGAACTTCGTTCCAATAAATAATTATGCAATTAAATTTATTTATTTTATTAAAAACCTACTCAAAATACCTCAATATCATTGGGTTGCATAAATAATATTTAAAGCCAAAAAATAAAATGTATATATATTTTTGTTTACGTTTGGAACAGGCAATTAAATAAAATTGTAGAAACAAAAATATCTTGCATTTAAAAATTATTGAACTTAAAAAAGCATTTGCTTAAAACACACATCCAACGCTTCATTTGCCACATTCAACAAACGAAAATCAAAATTTCTTTTAAGAAATTTTCTTTGCCAACGTATGCTGCCAATTAACTTGTTGGCTTTAGAGATATTTTGTTATGATATTTTTCTTTCTATAGATCTTATTTCGTTCATTTTGTGCTTGTTAATTGCTGGCTGTAACAGAATGACCTTATGACCCCTAAAACATACAAATCATTTTGTTAATTCTGTTGCTGTAATAATTTGTAGGATATTTTTTTCTTTGTATAAATAATAATAATAATAATAATATTGTATTACAACAATGACCCTTTAGCACTCAGTAACAAGCACACAGGGCGAAAAGTACTCGATAGTTCAAAGAACTCAGGCATACAATCTGTATTATTACCCAAACACAAAGTCGCTCATGATTACAGTTGGCTGACATACGAAACGAAAGCCAACTGAACAGTATATTATAAATGGGGATAAGCCAAATTGTTTAATACGAACGTAAGATATAATAACAAATTATCAGACCACCTTCGTGTAGTTGTAGCGAGGTCATGTTGCATACCCTTGGTAATCATCAATTAAGGCATATAAAATACAAATATTAAATCTTATCTATCACAGACATGCAACATGTATTAACACTATCTGCCACATACACACACACACACACACATGAAGCTTCACAGCACAAATTTTAATGTTGCCATTGCTGCTGTAGCAAAAGCAAAATTGCTGTTGGTGCTTGTTGTACTTGAATGTCCTGGAAGTACGTGAATATAATTGTAAATAATATAAAAAATTATAGAACATAATAAAACAACAGTAGAGAAACGTGTTGTTTTATAAAAAAAAATATCTATATATTACATATTTATAAAAAAGAAAAAACTATTTTCTGTGTTGTCTCTGGCAGTTTATGGACAACAAACAAGCAGCAGCAGGACAACACATTTATAAAATATACAAGTTTATTACATATTAAGAACACTGTTTTCTTTTTTCTCTTCCATTTTTTTTTTTTTTGTCTTTTGTGGTTGTTTATTTTTCCATTATTGTCACATTAAATATAACAGGAATTTCAAATATTAATAGTGTAAATTCCATATCCATATGTGTTGTTTCTAGCAGTTGTAAGCCAGGCCCAGCAAACAACTACCCTAGCACCCACTCCACCACCCGGCCAGCCACCCCTTATTCACTCTTATATTATTTTGTTGCATTAAACTACACGCAAAAAAATATCATTAATATGACCATAATATAATATCTATATAGTAAAATATAATAATTTGTTTAACGTGCGACAAGTCATATTATTATCAAGTCAGAAAGTCCAAACATGCTCGTCCCCATAAGAGTGGAGTGAGTATGGGTGTGTGTGATAGAGAGAGAGAGAGAGAGTATTAGTAAATTGTCTTCTCAATATTCAGTACAATAGCAACCGTCGCTCTGAAGTATTGAGACAATTCTCGTATGCTATTTTCGAATAAAATTTTTTTAGATAAGAAGTTTTTATTCAGACTCAAGTTTAAATCTGGTAATATTTTATTTTCAGTTTTTGTTAAATTCAAATTATTTTATTACGAATATTTTTACAATCAATCAATTTAACAAAGACCAGGGAGCAAATTACGGCACTCGATATCGAACGAAATTTGTATTTAAATTGTATGGAAATTTCGATCGATATCGAATGCCGTAATTTGACCCCAGGTTTCGATACAATAGTAGCCGCCTCTCTGAAGTATTGATAGAATTCTCGTATAATATATTTTTCGTATACTAGTTTTTATTCAGACTCAAGTTCAAACATGCAAATCATTTTCTTTCACTTTTATTAAATTCAATTTCTTTTATTCAGAGTGGAATATTAAGAATATTTTTATAATCAGCCAATTTAACAAAGATTATATTTCGTACAATAATACCCGCCACTTTGAAGTTTTGATACAATTCTCGTATACTATTTTCTGATCAAATTTTTCAAATCTGCAATCTTCAAACATTTTTTTTTATTTTATTGAATTCAAATGATTTTATTAACAGTGGAATATTAAAAATCTTTTTCTAATTGGTCAATTTAGAAAAAAACTAGGTTCCGTACAATAGTAACCGCTGCTCTGAAGTATTATTACAATTCTCGTATACTATTTTCTGATAAAATTTTTTTTAGATAAGAAATTTTTATTCAGACACAAGTTCAAATCTGCAATCTGCAATTATTTTTTTTTATTAATATTCAAATTATTTTATTAAGAATGGAATATTGAAAATATTTTTATAATCAGTCAATTTAACAAAAACCGGGTTTCGTTCTATACTAACCGCTCCTCTGAATTGTATTGATACAATTCTCGTATACTATTTTCTGAAAGAAATATTTTAAGATAAGAACTTTTTATTTAGACTCAAGTTCAAATCTGCAATCTGCAAATATATTTTTATTAAATTTTTATTAAATTCAAATTATTTTATTAAGAATGGAATATTGAAAATATTTTTATAATCAGTCAATTTAACAAAAACCGGGGTTCGTACTACACTAACCGCCCCGCTGAATTGTATTGATACAATTCTCGTATACCTTTTTCTGAAAGAAATATTTTAAGATAAAAAGTTTTTATTTAGACTCAAGTTCAAATCTGCAATCTGCAAATATATTTTTATTAAATTTTTATTAAATTCAAATTATTTTATTAAGAATGGAATACAATTCTCGTATACTATTTTCTGAAAGAAATTTTTTAAGATAAGAAGTTTTTATTTAGACTCAAGTTCAAATCTGCAAATATATTTTTATTAAATTTTTATTAACTGCCTATTTCTCATTGTCGAATGAATTCTTTCTTTCGTATAAATATACTTAAAACAAAAACAAAATTTTATAAATTGTTTTTGTTTCAAATGTATTTATACGAA
This sequence comes from Linnaemya tessellans, assembly GCA_951800035.1. Taxonomy (NCBI): domain Eukaryota; kingdom Metazoa; phylum Arthropoda; class Insecta; order Diptera; family Tachinidae; genus Linnaemya; species Linnaemya tessellans. Next base: position 10,268,144 of record OX637533.1, read on the forward strand.
AGAAAGAATTTATTCGACAATGAGAAATAGGCAGTAAATTCAAATTATTTTATTAAGAATGGAATATTGAAAATATTTTTATAATAAGTCAATTTAACAAAAACCGGGTTTCGTACTATACTAACCGCCCCTCTGAATTGTATTGAAACAATTCTCGTATACTATTTTCTGAAAAATATATTTTAAGATAAGAAGTTTTCATTTAGACTGAAGTTCAAATCTGCAAATATATTTTTTTTTGGGTAATGATGGCGTAGCGGCCTCTGTAATGAGGGTTCTTTGTCCAACTTTTTTTTAACATTTCGCGGTGGTCTTGGTCGTTAGTAGAACATATAATGCTGATAAGAATCGAAATCAATGCTGATCCGTTCTGCTAGTTTGAGGATTATAAAAATATTCTAAATATTCCGCTTTTAAGACATAATTTCAATTTCACAAAAATTAAAAAAATCTTAGTAATAAAATAATAAGTTCGAAAAAAATTACATTCATTTTTAAATATATAAATTATTTTCATATTCATTAAATTCCACTTAAGAAATGGCAATAAAAAAATGCACATAAAAACTGATGAGAAAAAAATGCAGCGGCTTTTGAAAATATCGCTATTCTGCTCTTGTCTATACTTCGGCAATTAAAATGATATCGACTTTCCCTTATCCTCTGCAAAATTTACGGGTGTCATGTTTTCGATTCACTAGTGCATTCAAAAATTAAGAGTAAAATTTACTGGCATACAGTCCCACTGTGCAACCCTTTTGGAACAGCGTTGGAGTATCATAATAATTGGGCTAAAAAATAAAAGTGTCTTGTTACACAGAATTACAATATGTTATATATAAATAACACAGTACATACTATACATATTCTATGATCGCTTAGATCCTAATTATCGTAAGTGATATACTATAAAAATTTTGTGAAAGGGTTATATAACATTTTTATTTATGGTTTGCATATGTAAAAATTCACTGCAACCGATCACAAATTATATGTGTAGATATTGAAAAGGTTTTCGGAATTTTGCCAGTACAACGTAGTTTTATTTTTCTTAATTTTACAAAATTTGATTTTAAGTTAGAAACCCTATTTTTATATGCTTTACCCAGATCCTCCTTGTTTAAAATGATTAATTATATATTGAATTTTAAATTGCAAATTGAATTTAATTATGCTTTAATTTACTATTTTATTTTCAATAAAAATAAGTTTGTGATAGTTTGGCTTTTAGGGGTCTATATGTTACGTATGTTGGCAGTATAATCATGCATGTTTTTGTGTAAGTGTTTTGCATTGTAGTTGTGCTCATTATCGGTATATAAAACAAAATCATAAACCTGTAGTAAAAACACAAACAACATTTTTGTATTTAAATAAGTTGACGTAATTGTGTGCGTTTGTATGTGTTGGTATATTTGTGTTGAAAATTGTTGTTTGTTGCTTTTAAAATATTTTTATTTTAACATTTACTTCGCATACATTTTGTATTAAATTTTTTTATTATTATTTTTTTTTTTTTTGGCATCCCTTAGTGCCCTGTCGTCAAGAGATAAGATGTTTTTTTTTCCTTTTTTTTTGTGAAGCTGCTGTTCGTTCTACTCAGGCTACTGGTTCAACAATTTTTATGAGTATACACAGAAAAAAAAAAATGTTGTTATGACAAATACGTTTCGCTGTTGAGCGATTTTTATTTGTCGCAAATAAGAAGTAGTTGATTCAAATGATATTGTATTTACCACAAAAAAGATTGGCGAATGCGCAGCATTTATCGCAACAGCATAATTGCAGTTAACAAATACCAAGAGCAAAAATATTTGATCCAAATTCGATTTTCATTAAATCAAATGCAATTGCATTTAAAAATGCATATCAACAGCAATTTAGTAAAATCAAATGATTTTTATTTGAGATTACATGGACAATATTATTTACGCCAAATGCAGATCGTTGTTGTGCAAACAGTAGGCACGTTTTTTCAAATGCAATCCGCTGTTAATTTTGTTTTGCTTTTTGATCGCTGTCTCTCATTCATTTGCGTCTTTTTTTATAGTAAAAACACGTGTGAAAAAATGGAAGACGACCCAAATGCCGTGGAAATTTTTCAAGCAAATGTTTTGGAGCTAGAAATATTTGATTTAGTAAAGGCATGGGGAGTAAGTGACGAAACGATATTGAATTTAATAGAATGTGGTGTAAACACATATGAAAAATTAAAAATGATGGAGCTAAGTGACATCAATGAAGTTTTCAATAAAAGAAGCCTAATTGGTGGAAAAAATTATTTTTCGGTATAATCTCAATAAGTGGCGTATGGAAAATAAGGTAAGTAATTTAGTGAGTGTGTTTATACATACTTATTTATCTAAAAAATGTAATTCTTAAAACATAATAAAAAAAGTTAATTACATTAAGGCTTTTTTCACATATATGATTTAATGGAAAAAACAACAATAATAGTTACATGCACAAAAAAATGTAGTTATGACAAATGCTTTTTGCAGTTGAGCAATTTGTATTTGCCGCAAAGAAAAAGTTGTTGATTGAAATAATGTTGTGTTTACCACAAAAGATTTTGGTGAATTCGCTGGAATTCAAAGCAGAAGCATATTTTGTGTTTTAATTAAAAAGAACACTTTAATTTAAACTTTATTTTGTTTTAGTACGAACCTTTATTATGCGGTGTGTCCGATCGAACTTTTATAAGTACAACCAGCACTCAAGGATGGGCTTATTCCCATGCATCAAACAGTTCGGATTTCAATGTGAAGGATATATTGGAAAAAACAATAGATGGAAAGGATATTATTTCAAAGTATTTTACCGTAAACTCATTAAGCGAGCTTGATCAAACGTCGGTGGTTCGAATAATTGTGAACCACTGTATTTTCCGCAACATTAAATTGGACGCCAAATCTATGGAAAATATAGCAATGTCCATAACAAAGCTTTTTCCAACGGAATGCGAGACGACATATTATGTACCACGATCTAAAAAGAAGAACGCTTCTGGTAAATTATACGACCGTTACTACAACCAAAGAAATAAAAGAAAAAATATTGAAAATCCAGCTTCAGCAAAATTATATAGGGTGAATGATGGTGTCGATGACATTGCCTAGAAGTCAGTGAACTCGAGGCGAAAAAAAATGGCTGGCACACAACTTCCCCAATGATATACAAAACCATTGGAAAGCTACATCGGTCCTACGAATGAAGGAAATTAAAGAATCAATACCAACTTTCCTGAACGATTGGCCTAGATACAAAGATCCTAGTGGTTACACATTGATTGACATCGATTTTGAGACCTTGCATCCAGGCAAAGGAAATCTAATGTTTGAGCTAATGTCAGCTCTTGAAAATGTGATGACTGAGCGAATTCTACCAATTTATGTTAAAGACAAACTCAACATGCAATACTTAGAGAAAATGAAAACTGCAACAGACACGAGTAAGGTACACATTACTTAAAAAAATATGTAATATTATTATTTTTTAAATTTCTTAGATGCTAAGCACTTCTACCTTTTCTACTTGTTATCTACATTCGATAATTCTTCCGCCTCGTGTAAATAAAACTTTAAAGCCGTCCATAACCGGTGCTCAAAGTGACATGATTGTTCACTTGTTGAATATAAATGATTTTATTCAAAAAAAGGACGAGCAACGGAAACTTGCCTTTGAAGAGCAGTCGACCATTCAACCTACAATTTTCGTTATTGGTGAGGATGTTAACAAATTAACAGAATATTATGTAACAGTAAATGATTTAACTTATAAAGTAGATACACTTCTGCGAGCTGTGGATTTAGTAATTAAAATATGTTTTACTTTCAATTTGAAGTATTCGGCTAAAAGCAAATACGTGTGGGTTTTTTTGCAAGAGTATATTTTCGAAATTCCATCTTTAGAAAAAATTGCCAAAGTGCAAAATATTATAAGCAAAATAAAAAATGTCAAATAAATATGTAAAAAACTTAGTAAAAACTCCCACACATATTTGCTCAATTTGTAGTTGTATATGTACTAAATTGAATTTGAATTGCCCAACTATGTCCCCGTTAGCACTTGCAATTTTTGTTGCAGCAATTGTTGAATATTTAGTGAGTACTTTCACACAAGATAAGAATTGCTGTAACAAAAGTTTCATAGTGTAAACCGGGACTATGTATTATTTTTATGTATTATTGTATATACTTGTACAGATATTTTTAAGTTTCCAATTAATTTTATTCATGAAATACTCTTAATTTTAGTTTTCCAATTGTATTCTTTATAAATAAAATCTAAAATTGAAAAAAAGAACTGGTTTTGTATTTGCCGAATTATATTTGGGACAGAGATAATTGCATTTGGTAAGATAGTTTTTGTATTTGACGATTTGTATTTGGGGCAACAACAATTGCAATTGGTAATACATTTTTTTTGTATTTGTTGATTTGTATTTGGGACAAAGACAATTGCATGTGGTGAAACATTTTTTGTATTTGCCGAATTGTATTTGGGGCAAAGACAATTGCGTTTGGTAAAACGGTTTCTGCATTTGCCGAATTGTATTTGCAGTAACAACACTTTTGTAGTCGCAACAAATAGCAACTGCTATTGGGAACGATCCGAATGTACATTCTATTTGGGGTAAGGTTAAAATCATTTGGCATTACTACACTTTTTTTTCTGTGTACGAATATTTTTATAACTGAGTGAATGTATGTCAGTGCTGTTCACTTTTGTTTATAAAATTTTCTATTTTTTCTCTCATTTCCTTAAAAAAAAATTTACTCTTTTTTATATTTTTTGTTGTTATATTTGTAACATTTTCAGCAAGTTTTTATGCACGCTGTTTTTTTATTCACGAGTCTTTTACGCTTTAGTTTGGGATATGGAACTGAGGAGTCAACTTCCGTTTGATTGTCATGTGTTTGTTGGAAAAAGCATTTAATGTCTTAATCCCCAAAATAAAAATTTCTATTTCAATTTATTCTGCTTTATTTTCGCTTGATATGCTAAGCTGCAACAAGCTGTTCCACCAGAGACTTCAAGTCAGCTTTTAATTGTTCAAATTTAAAATAAATATTTTTAATGAATTTTTTATGCGATTTTAAAATGTTATTTTTTTTTGGAATTTATGCTGGAAAAGTTATAAGTGGTGCCAATTAGCATAATTCCTAAGCAGCTGTTTAAAAGAAGAACAGAGATGTGAAGGGAATGTGAAAGTTTTTTAATAAACAATGGCCTAGTTTTAGGCTAAAATACAGATATGGCATTAGCAGCTTTGATCATATGCTGCTTCTGTTGTAAATAACAAAACAAAATTTTTAATTGTAACAATATATTTCACTTTTGTTTAATAGGTGGGAGTTATTTTAGAGACTTTCTATAGAACAAAAAATTTTATAACTAAAAGTACTTCAAATAATAACGATGGGCAACCACTTTGATTCATTTGATTTTTAATTTCTGGGAATTTCTTATTATATTTATTTATTCATGGTTTTCTTTTTTTTTTGAGTCAAATAATTTTTAAAATAATATTTATATAACACCGCCTGCTATGGGTATCTTCCCATAAAAATTCCCAAACAAATCTCCATGCAGCTGATGTCGTTTTTTCACTTCCGCCATCGACTTCTTTGATAATGACAATAAGAGCTGTTCGTCCTCTTTTACTAAATTTTGCTTACATTCCTAAAAAATGGTGTACGAGGTCGGTTCTAAAATCGAGGTAAATATAAATTTTTCTCCAAAAATATTTATTAACTCATTCATTTCTAACTCCGCTCAGATGTAATACACTTGTGCCAGCATTTTTCCTAATCCTGGCAGCAGTTTCAGTATGCACTTTTTACCAATCGAAAGAACATGGCCCCAGAAATTTTAAATTTTATCTAACTTTCCAAAAAGATGTACTATTGTAACTTGATTTTTTTTTTATGTTCTACAAAAATTTTAATAACAATATTGAGTTATAATAAAGTTTGAGCTGCAAAAAATATTGCAAAACTTTCGTTTACGTAAGTATATATATTTTAAATAAAGAATCAATGTTTATACCAAAATTTAAATCGGTGCTATTTTTTGTTCCGTTGCAAAAGCAGTTGCATGCATATGAAAATATAAATGACTAACAAAATTGGCCGGCGAAGTGAAAAGTTTGAAATAGCTACAAAAATAACTCTCTATCTTCTCATCTTTCTTCATATGTCCCTCCAATACTATCACCTCCTTTCTAGTTCCGGTACAATGCACTGCATATGTAGGGGTCATGCCCTGAGTGCTGGTCCAAGATATAAACAAAGGCTTCAGATATATCAAATAGGGTGTGTAAATTTAATTTAACACAAAAAATTTGGAATTTTGATTAAAACAGATTAAAATATGATGCATAAAACAAAATATGCAAAAATATGCAAAAATATGCAAAATATGCAAAAATATGCTCTAATAAATCCACGTCCAAAATTCATAAAAACCTCTAAAATGGATAAATAAACTGTTTCCAGCAGCTTTGGTTGCATAGAAAATTATAGGCAATTGCATATTTACGATTTGCTTCACTATAGCTGATGTAAATTCCTGCAATTTCAATTGCAATCTTAATGTTACCTCCTCCACTCACTACAAGTGACAGATATGTGTATGTATATGCTAAAGCAAATTTCCTTATCTTTATTGGCCACTAACATGCCTAAAATTTACCTTCACCTAAAACTTTCTCCACTCACTTTAATATCTTAATAACTGTCTTCCATGATATCTGCCACGTTGCTTTTTACTTTCATATATATTTCTATCTTATTTTTTTTTTTTTTTGCTTTTGATTTCCACGTATAATTATTTACGTAAACTTTGACATTTAGGAGGGAAAACAGCCATTAACACCTTGTTGCTTGTGAGCAGCAATAACAGCGTTAGCGAGAGAAAAAGTGTTTTTACACTTGTGCAATATACATAAGTTTAGTATATGACAGCCGCTATAAGACAGCTAAAATTATATATATTAGTTTCTTATACTTATGAACATATACACACAAACATATATTTATGTGTTTGCATGTGCATGTGTGTATACTCATATAGCAGGCCTTATTTTTCTGTACTTATAACACGTACGAGAGATCTACTTAACATATTCGCTTATGCTAAGAAGGGCATGCCATTGTTACACTTAAAGAAAACAAAATAACAGTTTATATTGGAGTTTGATCTAAAACTAATCGGGAATATTCGTCTAAGTATATTATTTTATAAATAGCACACAAAAACTATATTTCGATGAAATCATTTGAAACAAATATTATCGCAAAGTCCCACGCCTTTTCAGATTTTTTAATTTTAAGCAAGAAATTAAAACTTTTCAAATTATCACTTCAAAGTGTCTATAGCCATTTTTGTATTAATTTAATTAACTTTAGGGTTAATAGCAAAAATTTTGTGTACCATTTAGGGCATAAAATATTATATCGCTGTTTTGTAGCGTGCGTCACTAAATTTTTATATAATTTTTCTATATTTTTTTTTTCGAACGGCTTACAATTTTAAATCAATACAAAGATTTATATTCAATATATTATTTTACTTTTCTGTCAAGACATTTAAGTCAATGCCTGTCCCATGATATCATTAGATATCGAGCTGTCACATATAACTTTAAAATAAAAACTAATTTTTAGAATTTGTTTTTGTTTTAAAAGTAATTGTGTGACGGCATGTTATCTAATGACATCGCGGGACACGCTTTAATTAAAAATTCCAGGCAGAAAGTAAAAAAATATATGGCATATTAGTTTGTGTCTCGTGCGTCACAATTTGAGTTTCCCCAAAAATTGCCTTAAACATCTTGCCATTTAAAGTATGTATGGATTTCTAGTTTATTAGTCGAACTTTCTTATGTAAATTATATAACAGGATGTTAATTTTTTCAACGGGCTCAAGTTCAAATCTGCAAAACTACAAATTATTTTTTATATTTATGTAATAAATGTATGCGTTGAAATAGCTACAAAAAACCTGTCTATCTTCTCATCTTTCTTAATCTGTCCCCTCAATACTATCCCCTCGTTTTCAGTTCCGGCGTAAGTCATCCCCTGAAATCTGGTCCACGACGAAAAAATATATATATATATATATATTAAGAATATTTCCCATAATCATCAAACCAGCAGAAGGGATCAGTACTGATTCCGAGGCCGCTACGCCATCTCATCAGCGTTCTTTGAGCACTTGTGTGTACAGAGAAGACATGCATTAAAATTAAAATATACAACTCGGCAAGAAAATCAGGCTGCTCTTTGTATATAGAGATTCAGGCAATTACTACGGCAAAATTCCTAACAAATGAGATGGCTTATCCGCTAAGTGCCAGTCCAAGAAAAATTGAAATTTTCATTTCAACAACAACGAATTAGAGTCGTGTAGTCGTTTTTTTTTACTTGGACTAAAGGGGAAGTTGAGCAGCACAGGCCAGAAAAGTCGGAACCTCTTAATGTAGTCCTCGGGACCTCATATTGTATTATATCGAGGAAAATCAAGTCAATTGCCCTTTAATGATGGGAGTCATGGCATCTAGATCACAGCAACGATACAAAAATTTGAATTTTCATTAACGAATGCCTTTGTCCAATTCTAAAAATCTTCCGGAGAAGTACAGTCAGCAATGGTCAGTTCTGACCACAAACTTTCTAAGCGCAATCGAAGACGAAAATGCATATAGATCGAACAGGCCTTAAGAACAGCACTACCCCACAATAGCTGAAAAATCATTATTAACCCTTAAATGCATGGTTTTTTAAATAATAAAAAAAAGTGTGGTGTCGTGGGACACCGGATAGCAACAAAGTTCCTTATTATAAAAATATTGGGCCTTATTACGGTTCTCGATTCGACTCGAAAGAATGTAATAAATTAAAGAAAAACACACGATTTTTCTTTAATCTATTACAAACACTCGAGTCGATTCGAGAACGGTAATAAGGCAGATTAATTTTAAGCTCGATTCGAGGTATAAAGAATATAATTATTCGAGTATTTTTTATTAAGATTTTTTTTTCGTCGTCCAACGAAAATACACAATCAATTTTGTTCCCAAATGAAATTGAATTCTGCCACGGCTGCGTATGATTAATATTTGTTTGTGTGGAATCGTATTACTCATACGCCATACACATTGATTTAGAAACAAAAAATCTTACGTTACGGACGTTTTTTCCCTGTTAGCGTACCCCTCCGCATCGTCCCATAAGGAACTTCGTTCAAAAAAAATTTTCAATTAAATTTGGGCGATGGCCTTTATTTTTTTCAGGGGATGGCCGCTACATATGCAATGCATTACGCCAGAACTGAAAAGGAGGGGATAGTATTTAGGGGACAGCTGAGGAAAGGTGAGAAGATAGAGACTTTCTTGTGGCAATTTGAAACTTGATTTTTTTTTTTTTTTTGCTACAAGGCCGGCAAAGGAGAATGTTGTTCTTTAGTGCAAGATTGTGTCAGTCGCTGCCGGTTATGTTCAGTTATCAATGCAATGCCTTCATCACTGAAACAGGCTGACAACAACTAACACAATCATGCCCTCATACTGATCAGAAGAATTCGACACAATATTCATGACTGAGCGCAGGGTTGAACTCAGGACCCTCCGCTTCATAGTCTTCATGTTAACTACTTCAGCGAACAGCAAAGACGGCGAGAATAAAACGTCATACAACGATTTAAGCCCTTTAGAATCAAACAAAAGGAAATGTATATCCATCACGGAAGCCCCAAGCTGCTTATGGACAACCAAAATTTATAAATTGCTTAAAACAAAAAAAAACAAAAAATTAAAACGTTATATTCGACCGGGTCGAATTTTAAATACCCTCCAAATATTTAGTAACTACAGGGTGGCCCAAAAAAGACTGAAGGATTAAAAATAACTGTATTTTTTTGTTTTTATTTTTTATAAATTTTTTTTTTATGTTTTTAAATATTTAATTCATGGAAATTTTTTACATCTGTATATTTAAAATTCAATTTTTTGGTTGAAACACAATTTTACCCATAAGTAAGTATTGAAGGGAGTTATTCCTATAAGTAAGTACTGAAAGGAGTTTCAAATGCGAAGAAGCTTCCGAAAAAACTTAAGTCGCATGCATTTAAGCAAAAAAAAATGTTGACCAATTTTCTTTGCAAAAAATCTATTTTTTGAGAAAACGCATTAGTGCGACAGAGTTCCTTTAAGACATTTCTGTAGCCAATTTTAAATCTCTATTTTGAGAGAGTCATTCCGGGAAGGGCCGTGGGAGAGACATTTCACCTCTGCAAGATCAGAGAACATCTCAGCTTCTTATGGGCTTAAGGAATAAAAATTTTTCAAAATTTACACTAATTTTGCATATAATATCGTATGTCAACGCCCACTAAAGCGGGCGGGGTCCAAAAATAGACTATGTCATGTTTTCCACAGACGAACGTATGGGCATTGCTAGACCGTCTTAGACTTCATCACTGATCAAGGATATATAAACTTAATGGAGTCCAATTGTTTTTGGAGGGTATTAAAACTGTATTTTGTCGGGGTCTTTCTGGCAAGGGCCATGGGGGAGACATTTCACCTTTGTCATAAAACTCCAAAAATAAATGTTTGGGATAATTAAATACAAAATTGAAAAAAACAATGTAGTAAGAATTTTAACGAACATTTTATATTGCTATATTAAATTTGAATTAAGATTCTATAGGCTAATTGTTCGAAATTTTTTAATTTTAATCTCAGAAAGACATGATAAATATTCCAAGGCACAAAGGCAAGTCAACATCAGTTTTATTCAACTTACACAGCAGAGCAGAACAGCTGTTTTCGAAAGACGCAACCCTTTCATCATCAGTGCTCATGTGTATTGTGTTTGTCACCACTTATTAGGTGGCTTAGTTGAATGTGATAACAGTTCCTATTTACACAAATTTTATTGTGAAAAAGAATACGGGAACTGTATCAACCTGATGTTAACATGTTATTGTTAAAATAATCAAAACGGTAACACGGGTATTATAACAATAACATGTTAACATCAGGTTGATACAGTTCTCGTATCCTTTTTCACAATAAAATTTGTGTAAATAGGAACTGTTATCACATTCAACTAAGCCACCTAATAAGTGGTGACAAACACAATACACATGAGCACTGATGATGAAAGGGTTGCGTCTTTCGAAAACAGCTGTTCTGCTCTGCTGTGTAAGTTGAATAAAACTGATGTTGACTTGCCTTTGTGCCTTGGAATATTTATCATGTCTTTCTGAGATTAAAATTAAAAAATTTCGAACAATTAGCCTATAGAATCTTAATTCAAATTTAATATGAAAAAAACAATTTTTTTAGGGTCATTCAGGGGGCAAAGGGGAAGGAGGGGGTAGGGCAGAGTAGTACCAGGTTTCGTCTCAGCTTCGTCATTAAAGCTTAAAAATGTTATTTTTAAGGAATGTAGGCTTAAGTAAAACAATTTGCTAAATTTTTACACTATTTTTGCATATAATAACGCCCACTAAAGGGGGCGGGGTCCAAAAACTAACGCATTGGACCTTCTTTGACATAAAAATATATCATTTGCTTAACAAAATTACAAAAAAAAAACTTTAAATATTATGTTGTGTTTTAGAGGTTGGTTTAGTTCTTTTTAGGGGAACTTTTTTCCCTCTAGCCCGATTTAGCCCATTTCCGAACTTAACCTGTGCTTCAAGATATATTTATAAAAAATTTCAGGAGTCGGGCTTTTTTCGTTTGAACTGAATCGTGATTTCCACAGACGGACGGACGGACATGCTCAGATCATCTTAGATTTCATCACTGATCAAGAATATATATACTTTATGGGGTCTCAGATGGATATTTCGCTGCGTTACAAATGGAATGTCAAAGAGAATATGCCCTCCAATTCTGTTTTGAAAATAATATTTCCATCTTTAATGTGATTGTTCGAAATATAGAAATCATTTGGCACCGTGATTAGGCATTAAGTGTTTAAAGATTTTAAAGATGTTTGTTTAAAGTCCAGCAGAGGAAATAAATGGCTTGGGCTTGAGTTCCAACACCTAATATTTTTCTTTAAATAGAAATCTCATCTTAATAAAATAATAATTTAATTGAAGTTGAAAGCCCACATTAAGCATCTTGAGGTGCATTAAAATTGCTTGAATTGGAGCAAAAGTTTTTAATCAGAAAACGCATTATGCCAGAATTTTAAAATTTTTTTTTCTCGTATCAAATGCACTGAACCATAAAACTGTTAAAGGTGTTTTGTTTTCTTTTGAATTTCTCTACTCACTTTTTGTAAAACGTTGAAACGTTTGCTGGAAACTTTCACGAAATATGATGTGTTGAAATGTTTGGTGTTGAACGTTTAAGTGTTTGTGTGTGCTGCAATATAGAGTTGAAGTAGTAAAATTTTTGCAGTTATGAGAATAAAATGTTGTTGCTGCTGTTAGTGTGCAGCTGTAGTGCTGAAAACTTTCCGTTTCCGCTTAATAATATTAAGAGAAGTTGTAATGAGCAACTTTATATTTTCACTGAAATCGACACAAACTCAAACATTTTCTTATTCACTTTTTTGCACTTTCTACGAATTTTCTTAAGATTTTAGCACTTTTAATAACAAGCATTTTAATTAGTAGGATTTTCATTAAACTTTTTTTTTGTGTGTGTGTGTAAATATTTTTCTTGCTCTTATTATTATGATTTTTTTTATTTAATTTTTTGTTAAGCAAACATGCGTGTTAGTGAAAACTTTTCGTGTGCAGTTTTTAAACTGCCATTTAATTAATTTTTTATTATTGAAATTTTTTCCTCAAATTTTTGGCTAAAGGTAAAGTAGAGGTCTACTCAATTTTATAAAACTAATGATTCATAATAATTTTACACTTCCGCTGTTAGCTTAAGACATACAACTTCCGGTTGCATTTTGAAGGTATAAATAAATGGCAAATGTCTCATTGTTATATGCACTCTTTTTTTTGTAAACTAATATTACAACAATAGCTGCTGCTGCTGTTGTTGTTGTTGTTGCTGCTGCTGCTTTAATTGTCGGTTTTATGATTATAGAACGGAAATGTTTTGCTGTTAAACACTTAAGCACTGGAAGTGAAAATTAAAACCTGCATTTTATTTAACAGTAAATACACGAAAAACTATGAACAAACATTTTGTCTTTACGATTAATATTTCCTACTGGTTTTAATAAAATTTCCTGTATTAGTTTTTCCACTCTCTAAATTGTTGTGAGTAATTTTACACAAGTTTTCAAAAACAATTTTTAACTTGTTATTGTAATCCTTCAGAATATGATTTTCTTCTTGTTGCCCACGAAATATTTAAATTTTTTTCCATACATTTTCACTAGAACTTTTTCTACTTTTTCTTGCGTTCTTTTATGGCTTTATGTTGGTATTTCTTGAAATTTTTCATTTCATATTTTATTTTTTTGGCCAACCTTTCGTTTCTAATTATGCTTGTTGACCGCCACACTTTACACTTCCGTTTCCGCTCGTTATTTGTGCACTTTTGCATGTGAAAAGCATAATTCTGTTGCAAAATTTTTATTATTTGGAATTATATGAATGTTTTATTTCAATTGTATTTAATTTAGCATCCGTTTAAAATAGTTTACAGTAATTTATTATTAAAAATTTTAATTCACTTGTAATTTTGTTAATTGCATTTCATACATTTATTAACTCCTGGTGTTAGTTACGTAGCGGTTTTCTAGTTAAAAAAATATACAAAAAATAATTATGAAAATAAGTTTTGTTTAGCTTAAAGTAATGAAGAAAATACTCTATTTTAAAAATTCATATATTTGCTTTTTCTTAAGTAACATGTTGCACAATGGGATTGAGCACAAAATTTTTTTTATTAAATAAAACTGTATCTGTATCTTAAGAGCCCTTCCACCAAAAAAAATATGTTAGGGATAGATTTAAGCTTCCATTCTATAAAAATACTCGTTGGACCAATTTTTGTGAAAATTAAATCAGAAATTTTTTTTATAAATCTGGCCATAGAACATCAATGTTGGCTTGAATATTGGCTTCCAATGCTTCCGGAGCTGCTTTTTTGCCGCCATAAGTGAATGAATTACAATAACCCCATAAAAATGAGCCAAGAGGTTTTATAAAGCTCGAATGAGGACCTTTACCGGAAATAATACAATAATAAAAATTCGTTTAGCAAAAATATTAGAAACTTTTTAACAAAAAAAAATATTATTTAAAATAATTTTTTTAAGAATTTCCTGAAGAAGTCACACAAAGGAGTGACTAAATATTGAAATTTAATATATTAAAAATATTTTAACCAAAAAATATTACAAACTATTTTACAAACAAAATATATTGAAAATCTTTTACCAAAAAAATTTTAAAAATATTTTTACGTAAATATATTAAACATTTTTTAAAAAAATGTTTACCAAAACCTTATTAAAAAATATATATTAAAAATATTTTTACCAAAAAATTTTGAAATTTTTTTACAAAAAAATACATATTAAAAATATTTTAATTAAAAATATGTATTAAAAATTTCTTTACCAAAATAATATTAAAAAAGTTTTTACCAAAATAAATATTAACACTTTTTTACAAAAAAAATATTAAAAATATTTTTACCAAAAAAAGTTTAAAATTTTTAATCAAAAATATTAAACATGTTTTACCAAAAATATACTAAAAATTTTTTACCAAAAATATATAAAATATATTTTTATCAAACAAATATGAACAATATTTTTACCAAATATATATTAAAAATATTTCTACCAAAAATAAATGTAAACTTATTTACCAAAAAAAATGCTACAAGTTTTTAAAAAAAAATATTAAAAATTTTTTAAAAATATATATAACCAATTTTTTAAAATATATACAGTATAATCTCGAAAATCCGGACAATTAAAAACAAAGCGGTGTCCGATATATCGGAATGTCCGAATTACCGAGACAAGAGAAATAATTGAAGAAACCTTTTCAAAACATAAGAAAACTTTTATTTCAAAATGAAATATTTACTCGTACGTACACACTATATATTCTAGTTGATATATACATATGTAAAATACATTTTCTGAAAAAGGTTTCATATATCACTTGTTGCAAAAATAGTTGGAGATTTTCATCTGGTGAAGTTTGGATTCATTTTTCTTTTTATATGCAATATCTCTAAGGCTTATGAGTTTTAAAATATCCCCAGCTGGAAGCTCCTGCTCTTCGCAATATTTTATGCAAATATTAAGGGCAGATATAGCTTGTGAATGCTGTGTTTTTGAAACATTATTGCCATATTCTTCATTAATTGGTTCAACATCATCGTCTGCAGTCTCATCGTCTGTGATTTCAACTTCATCATTAAGCCAATCGTTAACCTCATTGGAATCATAGATATCAGGTGCTAGATCAACAAGTAAATCAATTACTTCTGCGTTATCGCTGCATCTAAGTCTTGTCAGAGGTACTTCATCCTCCGAGTCCCATTCTTCATCATAAAGAATTTTATTGAAGCATTTTTTAAGAATATTTTTATCAACTTTGTCCCAAGCATTGCAAATCAAAAAGGCGACGTCTTTCAATGAAAAGGTCTTAAGAGCGTCCATTAAATTTTCTGAACATGACAAAATTCCGGATAAAAAGCTTTTACGATAGTTTATTTTTAAAATTCGAATAGCATTTTGATCCATGGGTTGCATCAGTGCTGTGCAGTTAGGTGGAAAAAACATAACGCAAATTTCGTTGTTCGAATCTGCTAGTGACTTTGGGTGGCATGTAGCGTTGTCTACCAACAAAAGTGCTCTGTTAGATAAATTATTTTCTTTAAGATACCTTTTTACTTGCTTAACAAATGACTTTTCGAACCAATTTTTAAACATGTTCTCGGTCATCCACGCATTTTTGCTACTTGCATATTCTACAGGTAAATTTTCTTTTTTAAAAGATCTCGGGTTTTTAGCTTTTCCAATCATCAATAACTTGAGCTTGTGCTCTCCAGTTGCATTGCAGCATACTAGAATTGTGACTCTTTCTTTGCCTATTTTACGTCCAGGTGCACACTTTTCTGTACGTAGCGCAAGTGTTTTTTCCGGTAGTTTTCTCCAAAAGAGTGCGGTCTCATCAGCATTGTAAACCTGAGAGTACGTTATTTCCATCTCAGCCATCTTTGCGTGGATAGCTTCAATAAAGGGTTGGACGGCGGAAGGGTCGTTTGAAAGTTTTTCCCCGGAAATTTTTAAAAATTTTATTCCATATCGAGATCGAAAATTGTTAAGCCAGCCATTGCTTGCTTTAAATTCCACATTTGATCCATGAATTTCTTTACATAAAAGCTTAGCTTTTTCTTGAACGATTTCAGACGTAACTGGTGCATTATGATGTCTTTTGTTAATAAACCAATTGTACAAACGTTCTTCCATCACCTCATATTCAGCACTTCGCATGGTTTTACGTTTGCCTAGCCCACCCTCAGATTTTGAAAAATACCTATCAAACCGATAATGTTATTCATTGGAAAAATGAACTCTCTGTTTTAACTTACCTATCGATTTTAAATCCATTTGATTTTATGTCTGATATTGTAGATTTTCCTACGTTATATTCTATTGCTAGTTGGCGCAAAGACTTTCCTTGTGCTAATTTTGTCAAAATGTCTTTTTTCTGATCAATGGTTAAAAAATTATGTTTCTTTTTATTAATTGGTGGCATGTTGAATTTAAATAAGCGAAGTAGAAACACAAACAAAAAAATCTTTAATGATGTTGCGCAGAAGTAAACATTCAGTTTCTTTCCACAAATAATAAAAACTGAAGGCATTTCTTGATCTAATTCGCAAAAACAATGAAAAACTAGCGGTAAAAATTCTTCAGAAACAAATCAAATGTAACGCAGTTGAATTTTTGTTACCAAAGCTACAAAAATAAATGCTGGCCGAATTATTGAGGTAAAAAAAAATGCTGGTGTCCGGATTATAGAGTAGATAATGGTAAAAACTCAAGTGTCCGGATTACCGTGCTGTCCGGATAAGCAGGTGTCCGAAATAACGAAATTACACTGTATATTAAAAAATTTTTCTACCAAAAATAATTGTAAACTTATTTACCAAAAAAAATATTACAAGTTTTTTAAAATATATATTAAAAATTTTTTAGAAAAATATTACAAATTTTTTAAAATATGTATATATATCAAAAATTTTTTTACCAAAATCATCTTAAAAATACTTTTATCAAAAAAATATTGCTACTTTTTTTGCAAAAAAAATTATAAAAAAATTTTTGCAGAAAACCTTAGAAAAAATTTTTTACCAAGAATATATCAAAATTTTTTTTACTAAAAAAGTATTGAAAATTCAGTTACAAAAATATATTAGAATTTTTTTTATAAAAACAAAAAAGTGCTAATATTTTTAATATTTTATTTTTAAATTTCGAAAAATATATAATTTTTTATGATATAATATTATATAAAACATGGAGCTAGTCAACTTAGGTAATAACAATACGAGGTCTGTTCTAAAAATAAGCTGAATTTTCAATTTTGTCAAAAATTATTTATTTATGTATGTAGTAATTTTCATTTCGCCTCCTTCCAATTAGCCCCCCCTCATTTAGTATTATTGAAACAGTTCGCTCCCTATTTCCTCAATTGTAGCAAAATGTCGTCCTTTCATGGGACGACATTTCCTCTTCTGTACATATATTGGGACCAGAAAAAGGTGTCTGGACGGAAATATGTGATGAATAAAAGTTTTGTTAAAAATTCAACAGTTTGCCACATGCCTAAAATTTATAAAAAAAAATTGCCTGAGATGTGCCATCTCATATGCCGACATCCTCCACAACTCCTCTAGTAGAGATTCGACGGTTCTCCTAACAAATTTCTTTACTTTCGGAACATTTTCATCGATTGTTGATTTGCCGCAGCATCCGGAACCATCGCAGTCATTGACAACTTCTAAAACATCTTTGAAACTATTTTAGAAACTGGAACTATTTTTGTCATTCAGAGTATAATCAGTGAATGCCTGAATCTCTGTCAGCATGTCAAGGGCTTTTGACTACTTAATTTCGTTTTTTACACAAAATTTTATGCAAATTCTTGGATTCAATTTTTTTGGACAGCACAAACTCGTCAACTACTCACAAACAACCTGAACATGCCAAATAGCTGAGACTGTGAAATTTTATTCGAGACGATTGTACCACCATTAAAAAAATTGCTAATTGATTTTTAAAAATTCTTCTTTTCTTTGAACAGACCTCGTATATAATTGGATCTTTCTACACTTACTGAAACTCATTGTCTTTTCAAATACAATGTTAAGTGATAGAAAAAAAACTTGATAATTGATCACACATTTGTTGATATTTTTGTACACCCTACACCTAAAGTGGCACTTGGTTTTTCATTCCGTGTGTCTATATCTAAAATTGGTTTTCCATAGCCGCCAGAGTTTACGGTCTTGTATTGGACATAATCCTAAATAGATTCCTATTGAAAATTAGCAAAACCCAAAATACGGCTGCAGAGCTGGGAAATTTTAACTTATTTTTGGAATATATGAGTAACGGACTAAAACTAAATTTTGTGTTTTTGTTAATTTAAGCGGTTTTATACTTTAGGAAGAGTTTAATTGGTATTAAAAATCAAGCAAAAACAAAATGACATTTGCAGAGCTGGATAATTGAAACCGGTTTTGGTATTTAAAAATAACCAACTAAACAATTTTTTTATTTTTTGCTATGAACTAAAAATATTTAATGTTTTTGAAAGAAATTCACTGGTATTAGGAATCAGAAAAGCCAAAGAGAGAGAGAGAGAGAGAGAGAGAGAGTTCCAGAGCTGGAAAATTTAAAATTTTTTTAGAAAACTAAATAAAACAAATTGTATTCTGTGGTAATGAAACATATTTTATATATCAGACAGAAATAAATTAGTAGCGGAAATTCGGAAGACCAAAGATGGTTCCAGGGTTGGCGTGAATATGACCCTTTTACTTGTTCTAATTTAAAATTATATCGGTCGTCAAAAATATACACTTGAACTTATTGATTGCTTACAGACTTGCTTGGTTTTGGGGTAATTAATGCCCGTTTCCTTTCAATGGCCAGGATTTACATAAACGAAACCTCAATTTAAGAATAACCAGAGTCACCTCAAAAGTGTTGAATTACATACGGCCACCTTCGTCGGCCCTGTAGCAAAAATTAGCTGGCGAAGTAAAAGGTTGAAATGGCTACAAAAACAACTGTCCATCTTCTCATCTTTCCTAATCTGTCCCCTCAATACCATCCCCTCGTTTTCAGTTCCGGCGCAATGCATTGCATATATAGGGGTCATCCCCTGAGTGCACGTTTTTTATGTTCTGTCATGTAGGTGGCAACTAATTAACATTAAATTACATGAAGGTAATAAGCAGATATACATAGAAGCTCTGGCTACATCTCATACATATCGAAAGTGAAAAAAATAAATAAAATGTGAAAAATCTATTAGGACCCAAAGTTCATCCTATTGCACTATGGGAAAATATATAGTAATTGTTCCCAGCAAAATTATCACTTAATCAAATTGAAATGTGAATAACTTCATCAGCCAATACACGAGTAGCTCTCGATGAATAAACTGAAAATAAGAATCCTAAAAAAGCTGTAATAATGTCTATATCCCTTACAATATCCCTACTTAAGGATATACAAACTTATGGATTTACATTATTTCCCTTTTTTGTAGAAATTAAATTTCTAGCTAAAAAAAAACTTCTGTTTTTTTAGCAAAACACAAAAACAAAACAAACAAAAAATCGAGCGGCAAATAGCAACAACAATAAATAATCCTTATACTTTATTGTCGCTGCTGCTGCTGCTACTGCTGCTGCTGCTGCTTCTGATGATGATGTTGAGATTGTTGTTGTTGCTGTTGCCGTTGCTTTTTTACGAGTATTATTGTTATTGCACGCATACCACCACACTGTCACTAGAACTTAGGGTGAACTTGTTTTATCCACCTACAAAACCACACAATCCCACAAACAAAGTCACAAAATGTTACTTAAGAAAAGCACAAACGAAAGAATATGTAAAAGATACAACAGCGACAAGCACACAAACAAATACTCGGGTACATGTAAAAGTTTTCATGTAGCACACTGCCTTTTTTTTCTATTTTTATTTAAAAACACAATTTTTCCTTACTTCTATTTTTTTTTTACGCGTATTCAGCTTTCTAGCGAAGCAATTTTCTAATTTTATAGCTGATTTATTCTTTTTCTGCTTATAAACACAACTTTTTATTATTGATGCTTAAAATTTGCTTTTCTTTTATATAAATTTTTTTTTCAATTTCTTTTGCTTAGTTTAAGAAATTTCTTTTAATTTTTACACATTTCTCTTGACTTGGTTTCAATGTTGTTATTGCGAACACACGCGTTATGTTTGTTACGTTCCAAATTGACCCGACGACTGGAACTCCATGACTGAATTTCATTAAAGATTACATTTTTGCTTCAACCACCTTCTTGTCGACATTGTAGTCGTCACTATTATTATTTGCGTATATGCATGTATGTGTGTATTGTAAGCTAAAGCCTTGTGTATGGAAAGCTAACAGAGAAATAACTTTTTTTTTTTGCCTTTGCCTGAACCTCCCAAAAAAGAACGGGGACAAAACGCCATGTGGTACAATTGTGCTAATAATGGTACCACTTGAAGTTATTAGCCAATTGAAAAAAATAAATAATATATTTCAATAAAAAAAAATCACTCTTAAATTTATATAATATTTTCATATACTTTTTGTATGATTTTCATAGCTTTTTGAGAAGTAACGCGGATTATTGTCTCAGTTGAGTTGAGGTCAGTCTGTAATATTATTTCCAAGATTTTCTTCAGTGCCGGTTAATCTCAACACTTCAATTTTTAATATTTATTAATTTTTATTTATACTTTTATTTTTTTTTATATATAGTTTTTCTATCTATATATATATATATATATATATATATATATATATAATGTATGTGTGTATGTCCTTTTTAGAGTAGTAAACTATGCATTTGATCATGTTATGATCCTTAGCACAGTTGTTGCGCATGAGCCGACGGAGGTTTCTAAGTTGGTGCGATTAATTTCCGATAGATGGCGCCACTAAAAAGTAATTAAAATGTACTGAATCGTAAACTGCGCATTTGCTCATGCTATGATCTTTAGCAAAGTTGTTGCGCATGAGCCGACGGAGGTTTCTAAGTTGTTGCGATTAATTTCCGATAGATGGCGCCTATAAAAATTAATTAAAATGTATTGAATCGTAAACTGCGCATTTGATCATGCTATGATCTTTAGCAAAGTTGTTGCGCATGAGCCGACGGAGCTTTCTAAGTTGGTGCGATTAATTTCCGATAGATGGCGCCACTGAAAACTAATTAAAATGTATTGAATCGTAAGCTATGCATTTGATTATATGATGATATTAAACAAAGTTGTTGCGCATGAACCGACGGAGGTTTCTAAGTTGGTGCGATTAATTTCCGATAGATGGCGCCACTGAAAATTAATTAAAATGTATTGAATCGTAAGCTATGCATTTGATCATATGATGATATTAAACAAAGTTGTTGCGCATGAGCCGACGAAGGTTTCTAAGTTGGTGCGATTAATTTCCGATAGATGGCGCCACTGAAAATTAATTAAAATGTATTGAATCGTAAGCTATGCATTATCATATGATGATCTTAAACAAATTTGTTGCGCATGAGCCGACGGAGGTTTCTAAGTTGGTGCGATTAATATCCGATAGATGGCGTCACTGAAAATTAATTAAAATGTGCTGAATCGTAAGCTATGCATTTGATCATATGATGATCTTAAACAAAGTTGTTGTGTATGAGCCGACGGAGGTTTCTAAGTTGGTGCGATTAATTCCCGATAGATGGCGCCACTGAAAATTAATCACAGTGAATTGAATCGTAAACTATGCATTTGATCATGTGTTGATCGGACAAATACCAAATATTTTAGGATTCATTATTTTAGATTCATCATTTCATTAAAAACACTTGGTATAACTCATTCCAAAAAAAATTAATTGCATGTTTTTGTAATGTCTTTCCTTCAAATTTAGTTTAGTTGGCGCCGCAGCAACGCGCGCAGGGTACAGCAAGTTTTTTATATCATTTCTATATTTTTTTTTATTACCACCGACACTCAGTACTAAAATTTATCCTATTCATTTGACCCCATTTCTGATATATTTTTAGACCAGTTTTGAGTGCAACATTCCTATCTTGCCTTATTGCCTCGATTTCTGACAATGACGGCATATCAATAAAAAAAATATGTACAGCAAAATATTAAGAATAATATGATCTCATGGGATAAATTCTTACGCTCCTGATGGGTCAACTCATTTTAATTGTAAGCACGTGTTAATATATCATATATAGGAGTAAATTCGTCACAGGTTGTTTTGTGGTACACTTTTCCGCATCTTATTGTCTATCAATATATATAAACTATATAAAATTTTAAAGGTATGTTTGTATAGATATGCAAACAAAAAAAAATATTTTATTTAAAAGGTACAGAAAATATTTTTTTAATATAATTGAATGGTAGAGAAATAAAAAATATTTCCTGTTGCTCCCTTAAACTGTGAGGAATAAACCTAAATATAAAAGTTCTATTAGTTTTCATATAAGTATACCTAATTTAAAGAAATAATCGCATCAATTTTAAATTTAAATGCCAAATGATTGAATTTGGACCACCCGAGTTCACACCTATACATCCTCAGCATAACCACGTGGAAGCACCACAATGGCTGCGTATGGCGGGCACATAAAGAAGAGTCCTTTCTAGGACGCAGTTTCTGGGCCTTCACGAATTAATGCAGAAAGCGGTCCCGTAAAGGCAAATACAACAGAAAAAGAAGAGAGATTTTTTTAGTGGAAACACCACTCGAAGCAGTTGGCAACGATCTCCTCAAGTGCGAAGGTATTTTAAGCCCTCCTCACTCGCAAAAAAAAATATTAATAATTATTCAACAATTACTATTTCCGGGCAAATAAAATTTTTCCCCTTTTTGCAAAACTTTGTACCCATCATCACTGGAAAAGTACTATTTCAACAAAACTATTTATAAATTTCCTTGAGCATCCTTTTGAAAAATGCTCCGACAATATTTTCAGCTCCTACATACAAAAGAGAATTTTGCCAGCTGTGCTAAAAAGCTTTTAGAAATAATTTCAGTTTATTTTTTTTTTCTTTCTTGTTTTTGTTTTGCAGAAATATCACATTTTTTGTATTTTATTTTTATCCTTCGTTTATATTTTTACATCTACATGTGATTGAATTTACGCACATTTCCAAAGTTCCATATTCCAGCAGGTGTTTTGAATGCACACATGAACAACAACAACAACAACAACAAAAACAGCAGCAATAACAATAGCAAAAACACATTTAAATTAGCAAAAAGCTTCACAAAAAAATGAATGTTAAAACACGTTTTACTTGTATATTTTTTTTATTGTTACACTTTCGAATTATCTACCAGCGTTATTTCGGCCGTTGGTATAAAATTTTAATTTCATGTTTCTTGTATTGCGATTTTCCTCTTAACAATTAATTCTTATCATATTCCTTGTGGTGTGTGTGTGTGTGTATTTTTCTTTGCTTGTCACTTGCCAAAGAAAAAAAAAACAAACAGGAAAAAGCTTTTGAAAATGTGGGTGAAAGCTTTGGTTTCGCATTTCCTGCGCAAATACGGCTCAGTTGTAAACAAACTCTCGCAGCAGTTCCATTTACGTACAATTCTGTCTCTCTCTTTCTCTCTCTCTCTCTCTCTCTCCCCAGTACTTCTTTGCATTTGCTGTGCTCATGTCCTTGATAAAAAAACACCATCACAATCATTTAAAGCTGGCAATGCCTCTATATAAAACATGTGCCGGTATTTACAAGTTGTTATTGTTGTTGTTGTTATTGGTTTCGTTCGCTTTGTTGTGTTATAATTGATACTGGATAAGCCTTTACATCAGAGCTGGAATTTCAAATTAAATTGAAAATAGTATTTATGCTTTTTGTTTGTTATGTGGCCAAGTAGTATGTCTATACGCCTGCATTTAAATTGAAAATAAAAAATATTAATACTGATTTGCTTTATAGTCATGCACTGGACTAGAAGGACGCTTTCCTTTCATTTTTAGGGTATGAAATTATTGAAGCGTTATGTACGCTGTTATGGCACTGGCGTACTGAGGCGAGTAGTGTTGCAGGATGAATCCCAAATTCGAGTCCCGGCATAGTTAAGAAAATATGCCATTGCAGTTTTCGAATATTCATAAAAAAAGGCTTCAACCAACATCTTCATCCAATTCATCTGCAACCCCAACTTTAAAAAAAAAATGTACTACCAGCAGCATCATCAACATCAAAAGGACAGCATTATACGGATGATCAGGAAAACTCCACCTGCTAGTAAAGCCTGCCATAATATTATTAACCTACTGTAAAATTATTGTTTTTGACAGACATGCCGAATTACAAATGAGTTGAAAAGTTGACATGTCAGACATGAAAAAAAAACATAAGAGGCTGGGTATAGGAGGCTTAAAATGATGGCAACACTGTACACTTACATGGTGGCGTTGGTTCTAGGCGACTATAGATGGCTGGTTACAACAAGTCCAATCATTTACGTCAGTACCTGCCAGTTTGGCTTAAACTGACGGTGCTCTTAACACCGGGTGATACAATAAGTGTTACCAGGACCCCTCTTTGAACCCAAGATCCACACAAGGCGACCCCGGGTCACCTAGGTAGCAATTTCTAGACATGATTTGGTAAGTCCCATGATCTAACACCTTGCGAAAGTGCCGATCCTATCTAGATGATCTTTATTCTATGAACTACAAAAAGTCGCCCAATAGAATATTATTTGTTGATTCACAACAACATATAGGTTCTGCTACTATCAGCCGGACCGAAGTCCAACCACATGGATTGAACATCAATCCTTATCTGACAAACCTTCCACCAAATTGGTGACCACAGCCACCACGTGTACTCCCGAGGGAGACCTCACCAATATCCAGCCGCAGTAAACTGCGAGGCTTGTACTGGATCCCGTGGTACCAGTTCTGACTACTGGTAAAGCCTCAAAAGTCAAACCAGTGTAGGTTCTATAAACTTTCTATCGACTTCGGTATCTCTTCTACCATACCCAGGTGCCTGTTCACCTGCCAATTCTTACTCAAGCTCGTAGGCGGACCTACTTCTTTTAGATTCTTATATGCACATCCGTTCCACTGTTTAGAGATTGGGCAGTAACATATGAGTTTTACGGGGCTACCTGCAAAAGTTATGCCTGAAAAACAGAATAACCCCTCGAAAGCCAACCATTATAGGTTTTAACTTTCTATTGACTTTTGAACTCTTAATTAGATCGAGGCGTCTTTGGACCTCCTTTCTTATTTCAAACTTACGTAGAGGCATGGCACTCCCCTACTACTTTAATTCTTCTTACAGTAGCCAGCATGTTTCCTACTGAGACCCGTCCCTAACGTCCCATTCGGCAACGCACAGGTACTTATAAGCTCTATGGGTTACCAACAAAAGTTCTGTTTGAGAAAATTGTGTAACCCCCGAGAGCAAAACCAGTCAAGGTTTTGAACTCTCTATTGACTTCGGCCCTCTTACGGTACCAGGCGTCCTTAACCTCCTTTCTTACACAGACTTACATAGGCACAATCCTTTACCAAATTTCAATGCGTCTTTTCGGATGTGTTTCGGAGTGGATGTGGCTCCTACTACAGTGATCGTACTAAGACGATGTACTTTTCAGCAAAAGATGCACCTACTACTTTTTATATTCTTATATGCCCTCCCGTTGCACTGCAACTTCAGGGATTGGGCAGAGTACATATTAGTTTTATGGGCTATCAGCAAAAGCAGTGTCTGCAAAAACCGTATAACCCCCGAGAGCAAACCAGTCAAGGTTTCCAACTCTCTATTGACTTCGGCCCTCTTACGGTACCAGGCATCCTTAACCTACTTTCTTATTACAGACTACATAGGAGTAACCTCAGCCAAATTTCTACTCGACCCATTTTCGGATATGCTTCAGAGCCAGGAAACTCCTACACACAGGGATCGTACTAGGCGGTGTACTTTAAGGAGGAGGTATACCTATTACTTTTTAATTTCTTATATGCCCTCCCGTTGCACTGCAACTTCAGGGATTGGGCAGGTAACATATGAGTTTTATGGGTTATCAGCAAAAGCACCGTCTGTAAAAACTGCATAACCCTTTCCCCGGATCTGTGCTGGAGCAAGGCCTGATATCATAGCCAAGCTCCCCAACGGCACCCCCGGGGGGAGATGGCTGGTTACAGTAGGGTAGTCATCTACTTCGTTGGGTAGTCATCCACTTCGTTGGGTAGATTAACAAAACGAAAACTAGACCAAATCCAAAAACCGCAGTCGACAAAAGGAGACACCTGGCGTCGCCCAAGTATCAAGGAGCAAACTCAAAACAATCTTACCTATAACATGCAGATGCTTCTTGACTCAAAATCGTTTACGAGAAGATATCGAACGTTTTTTTTCAGAGTGTCACAACACCAGAGCAACGCGTGCAAATTGTCGAAATTTTTAATCAAAATAATTGTTTTATTCGTCAAACTCATCATGTACTTCTTCCATTTTATGGCGTACATAATCGTCTTTAAGAGCGGCTAATTCGAGGAACAATAGATCGTTTTCGGACCACATTTACTGTTACTGATAATCTGTATGCCGTGAGACGCCGAACAGTTCACACTGAAGCAACTGTAGCCGTTGTATAGAAAAGCATTGCAGATGATCCTAATCAATCAATTCGTTGCCGTTCTCAGTAACTCGGATTGTGTGATTCCACTTTATGAACGATTTTTTTAGTTGTTGAAAATTGGTGTTCCAAATTGCGGCTTCTATGCGTCATCCGTTACGGCCACATGGCAGAAATGATATTTAAACATTAATTTCCTAAAATTTTCTTTCCCCAAAAAGCCCGTTTCATCGATATTAAAAAAATATGTTCTTGTTTTATTATGATTTAAACTTGTGTCACTCTATAAAAAAAAAACACCCTATACGTGAAGTATTTTATACCCCCCAAAAAATAATATAGAGGGTGTATTCACTTTGTCATTCCGTTTCCGCAGCGAAATATCCATCTGAGACACCATAAAGTATATGTATTCTTGATCAGTGATGAAATCTAAGACCAACTGAGTCCGTCCGTCCGTCCGTCCGTCCGTCTGTGGAAATCACGATTCAGTCCAAACGAAAAGAGCTAGACTCTTGAAATTTGGCATAAATATATTCTAAAACTTAGAGCAGGTTAAGTTCGAAGATGGGCTAAATCGGGTAAGAGGGAAAAAAGTTCCCCTAAGAAGAACTAAACCAACCCAGAAAAAACAACATAATTTTTAAAGATTTTTGGTTATTTTGTTAAGCAAATGATATATTTTTATGTCAAATACGGTCCAACGCCTTAAACTTGGAGCCATTAAATAAAATAAAAATATTTTTTGACCCCGCTTACTTTAGTGGGCGTTATTATAGGCAAAAATAGCATTAAAATTTAACAAATTGTTTTACTTAAGCCTACATTCCTTAAAAATAACATTTTTAAGCTTTAATGACGAAGCTGAGACGAAACCTGGTACTCCTCTGCCCTACCCGCTCCTCCCCCTTTGCCACCTAAATGACCCTATAAAAAAAAAATTTACATTTTGTATTAAATTATCCCAAACATTTATTTTTAGAGTTTTATGACAAAGGTGAAATGACTCCCCCACAGCCCTTGCCCCAGAGCGGCCCCGACAAAATACAGTTTTAGTGCACTCCAAAAAGAATTGGACCTTATAATGTATATATATTCTTGATCAGTGATAAAGTCTGAGACGATCTAGCAATGCCCATACATTCGTCTGTGGAAAACATGATATAGTCTATTTTTGAACCCCTCCCCCTTTAGTGGGCGTTGACGTACGATATTATATAAAGAAACTCTGTCCCACCAAGTTAAACATTTTAAATCTACTTACTAAATATTAGGAGGGTATTTAAGATTCGACCCGGTCGAATATAACGTTTTTACTTGTTTTGTACATAAAAATAAAGGCGGCACTGTGACACCTAAAAGATCCTCTACGCCATATCTTTTTATGTAAATTTCATTTATGAAATACCGTTATTTTATTCTCCGCCATAGCACTTGGCGGCATCTTGTTAATAAAAAAGTTTAATAGTACTAAGTTTTCCAACCCTGCTTCTGCTGTACCTACTTTTATTATTACTTTACTTAGAATAGCTCTGGATGTTGTTGTATTAAGTATTCTATTGTGTGTATCAGTATCTTTATATAAGAAGCTGTATTGTGAATTCATAAACATTCTTAAGCATGTAACAGGAAAATAAATAAATACGAGTAAGGGAATTTTAGCTTGTTAGCTTGGGTGTGTGTGTGTGTCTACAACTTTAGCTGCTTGTGTTGTGTGTATCCTTTGCCAGGAATTTGTATGCGAAATCGTTACAGCCACCTGTCATCTGTTTTTATTTGAAATCAAAAGATACTTTTCTAAACACTTACACACACACACACACCCCTACTCTTTTTCATTTTCGTACTTTTACCAATACAACTAAGCCGTTTCAGGTTTCATAAGTTAATAACTCTCCAAACACTTTTTGTATTAATGCTACTTTTGTTGTATCATACACTCGTAGTCGTATAAATGGTAATTAGGAACTACAAATTATTATCGTTAAATAAAAATATTTTGAGGATTTAAAGAAGGGGAACTTAAATAATAACTTTTTTAAGCAAAAAGTAATATATAAACATTTGCAGAGAACAAAATTGTTAAGAACCAAAAATAGATATTGAAAAAAGGTTTATTTTTACACTTTAAAAGTTTTTTTTTAGAATTAAGCTAGATTTTTTAACGTCCTTTTTAAAACAACGTCCTTTTTAATTCTAATAAATAATGTTTTTATTTCCTTGTTTATAAATTTTAAAATGGGCTGAAAATATATTTTATTCATAATTGTTTACACAAAATTTTCTTAAAATAGATTTGAAATATATAAATTTTTTTATTAATACAAACATATTTTTTTACGCTTACAAAATAAGTTTATGAAATATTTTTGAAAAAGTAATTTTGTAATTTTTAGCAAATTTTTTTCTAAAAAAAACGACACAAAATTTTATTACTAAATTAAAAATGCAAACAACAAATTTCAAAAGCAACTAATTTGCAAAAAAAAAATATTGTAGATTTCTATCTAAAGCTATGAAGTCTGTGTGACGCACGTGACATTTTGTACACACAAAGGGTAGGGAAAGGAAACGAACATACGACAAGACCAAATAACAGCTGCAAACTGTTAAGTGCAGTTTTGATGAGAATTCAAAACGTGACGCACGCTACAAACATTTATATGCTAAATTTTGTATACTTTTAATCTGAAAAAAAATTGGAGGGTATATTCACTTTGTCATTCCGTTTGTAACGCAGCGAAATCTACCTCTCAGGCTCCATAATTCATATACATTCTAGATCAGTGATGAAATCTAAGACGATCTAGTCATGTCCGCCCGTCCGTCCTTCCGTGCGTCTGTGGAAATCACGATACAGTCCAAACGAAAAGAGTCAGACCTTTTAAACTTGGTTTAGATAAACTTTGAAAGATAGCATAGGTCGAGGTCGTAAATGGGCCGAATCGGACCAGGGGGTAAAAAAGTTCCCCTAAAAAGCAAAATAATTTTTAAAGTTTTTTTTTGTAATTTTTCTTAAGCACAAGATATATTTTTAGGTCAAATAAGGTCCAAAGCATTGAACTTAAAGACAGAAAATTAGAAAAATTAAATTTTTGACCCCGCCCCATTTAGTGGGCGTTGAAGCAGCATACACACTCGGAGAAATAGAGTAAATATTTGTATATTTTAAGATTTTACGACGAATTTAAGATGTTCTCGGATCTTCCCCTGCTCTACCCCTCCAAACAACTTTGCCCGCTAAATGACCGTATCAAAAAAATACTTTTTTTCTATACTTAATTGCCCCAAAAATTTACTTGTTAATTCTGTCTCCCACACGACTCTTCCCGGAGTGACCCTGTCAGAATAGAGTTTTAATTGGGCACAGAAATATCTTAAAAGAACTCTGATCCAGCAGGTTAAGCATTTTTAATTTACCTCCGTCCCTCTTTATACGCGTTGATAAAACACAATACCAAAAGAGTTTTTATTTACTAGATATTTGGAGAATATTTAAGATTCGACCCGGCCCAATATATTTAATATTGTACTCCATGTCATTTTTTTATAATTTTAACTTATAATATTTAAAAAAAAAATTTATATATATATACATATATTAAATTTAATTAATATTCTATAGCCTAATTGTTCGAAATTTTAATTTAAATCTCAGAAAGACATGATAAATATTCCAAGGCACAAAGGCAAGTCAACATCAGTTTTTGTTATTCAACTTACACAGCAGAGCAGAACAGCTGTTTTCGAAAGACGCAACCCTTTCATCATCAGTGCTCATGTATATTGTGTTTGTCACCACTTATTAGGTGGCTTAGTTGAATGTGATAACAGTTCCTATTTACACAAATTTTATTGTGAAAAAGAATACGAGAACTGTATCAACCTGATGTTAACATGTTATTGTTATAATACCCGTGTTACCGTTTGATTATTTTTTCTTCGTGTCCCATTTTTCTGAATTTTTTGTTCCATCATACCTAAGTCAAACTTTTTTGGTTTGAATTTTATACTTAAGTATAAAATTTTTAGCTGAAAAGGAGTAAAGTACATCTAAAATACTTTAAATTCTTGCACAAAAGTGAAAAATTAGAGCTGCGGTAGCTGATAGCTATTGTATGAAATATATTTTTTGTTATATTTATAAAATCAAATATCTAGGCTAATAGTTTATGAAAAAGCTGAGTAGGATTAAAATAAAAAATGTTTAAGTTGCTGGACTATTTTTAGAACTTGTCCATATAAAAACTTCTGATAACATTTTATCTTAAAATATATAAATTTATTAAGTATTTTAATAAAATAAATTCTATTTATGAGACTTTAAGCCACACACTTCATAACCACAACGAAATGCTACACGTGTTGAAAAACAATGGCTTGTATTATAAATGAAAACATTTTTATGCGAATGTTTACAAAGATTTCCCTTTCATTATTTTAGATAAAATTTACAATTTCTTGACAACAAGTTGGTCACATTTGTTGAGGTAAATTTACAAATAATTACCAGCCATAAACTCATGCACTTATTTAAACTTTGTTTTTGTGTGTATTTTAAATTGTTGTAAGTTTTCGCTGCTCTTCACTCGTTATAAATTAAAATACTTAATATTATGAACAGCAAAAGACAATTAAGGCAACAACAAGGAAATGAAAAGGACATGGCGTAAAATGTTGAGTAAACAAGAAAGCACTCATTAATGGGCAGGATATCAGGCAAGCGAAAATTCAAAAGTATGTCAAAGATATAAACAGAATATTTAATACCTTTTGTGCTTAATTGCCTAAAATTTTTTTTGGGGGTAAACCTGATTGTAAATAAAACTTAAACTGATTTTAAAAAGTAAAGGTAGTTTCTTAAATGCGATAGAATTTACAAAAAGATTAATTGGCAAAAGAACTGTCATACTGCACTCTCTCTGTTTCTCTCTCTCTCTACCTTGTGGACATTTACGATCCGTATAGTCTGGCAAGTCGTGATGAATAGATGAACTGCGCCAAAATTACTCTGAAAATCAGCCATTAATTACTCCTAGATAAAAATTTTTCCACTATCAAACTGTGAACAAAATTTTGTAGTACATTTTTAAATATTTTATTGTCACTTAATAGCAATAAATAAAACATTATTTAAAAGGCAGTTTGAATAACATTGAACATTATTTTTAAAAGGTGATCGAACTAGTATCAAATTAGTATTGTACTAGTACAAAAATCATCAGTACTAGTTCCCAACTGTTAACTTTTCTATACCATGTTAATGCTCAAATTAATATTGAGTGTCTTTGGAAAATTACTAGTACCATTGTTACTAGATGGAAACTAGGGGGATAATAGTACTATTAGTACTAGAAGAGTACTAGTATAATTTCTACTAGTCGCATACTAGTTCTGCATTAAGAACTGGTTTATACATATATAAAAAAATCCCTAAATTTATTGGTTTTTTAAACCCAATGACATTTATTAAGTTTTTGTCTTCACAAGCAATGTTTAGTTCATGAATTCTTAGTTTATAAGAGGAAATGGAAAGTTCCTTCAGGGCACACTCAATCCACTAGCACCTTGTACAACTTGAGTTGCGTTTGGTACTCCACCATATACCAAACACTAATGAACATACAATACATATATCAGTTTTTATTATTTTAAAAAAGATCGCTGATTTTACATATTAACAAAAAACACGTATAAAAATTTTTAAAATTAGCTTTTAACTTATTTTTTAAAATGTCACTTTCTTAACACACAAGAAAACAGCGACTTGCATAAATTATCGAATAAATAAACTGATATGCAGGTGGCAAAGTCTTCTAATACTATTCTTTGTTTCAAATTTGAATTTGTTTAAAAATTGTAACAATTAAAAATAAAATAAATGAAAATGCCAATTAGCAATTCGCTTTAAAACATTATCAAAAAGTAATATGAAATTCTACAAGTCAAATCAATCTACAAATGAACTACTTGAAGTACTAGTACTTTTCTGTATAGGTTCAATCACCTTTTGAATTAGTGCTTGCTATACTAGTAATCGTACCAGTAGCTTAAAGACAATTGACGCTTATCCTCCTGCAGGGTATTTTTAGATTAAAATATTTAGAAAATTTTTTTTAAATTGCTTATAAAACAACAAGTTTTCTATGTCAAATTTTTATTGGAAAAAATAGATTTTTGTTAAAATTGCTTTTTATTATAGTTATCGATGTTGATAATTTTTAAATAATTTTATGGCACATTTCAATCCGCTACATCCCTGCTTAAGGCAAGTTTTCGTCGCAACTGTAGCAAAAATTCAAAAGGGTGCTATTGGCTGAAGTAGTTAACACGACACTGCGAAGCGGAGGGTCCTGAATTCAATCCCGCGCTGAGTCATGAAATATTGTGTTGAATTCTTCTGATCAGCATTAGTGCTTGGTTGGGTTAGTTGTTGCCAACCTGTTTCAGTACTCAACACTGGTACACTGGCAAAAAGTTAGCCGGCAAAGTAAAAAGGTTCAAATTGCTACAAAAAAAAATTCTCTATCTTCTCATCTCTCCTCATCTGTCCCCTTAATACTTCTCTTCATTTCTAGTTCCGGCGCAATGCACTGCATATATGGGGTTCATACCCTGAGTGCAGGTCCGAGCTAAAAAAAAATTCGCCGGCGAAATAAAAAGAACCTAATGACTGCAATGAAATCTCTATTTTCACATCTTTCCACATCTCTCCTCTCAACCCTATCAACTCCTTTCAGATTACCGATCCAAGTAAAAAATATGTAGAACAAAGTTGACCTTTCCAACCTCAAAATTTTAATAAAGCACTAATTAATAAAACTATTTAATTTAATTAATTAAATTAATTAATCAATTAATTTAATTAATTTAATTAATTAATTTAATTAATTTAATTAATTAATTTAATTAATTTAATTAATTAATTTAATTAATTTAATTAATTAATTAATTTAATTAATTAATTAATTTAATTAATTAATTAATTAATTAATTTAATTAATTAATTAATTAATTTAATTAATTAATTAATTAATTTAATTAATTAATTAATTAATTTAATTAATTAATTAATTAATTTAATTAATTAATTAATTAATTTAATTAATTTAATTAATTTAATAAATTAATTTAGTTAATTTAATTAAGCTTAAAACTATCAGAATACAATAATAGTTAGTAAAACACTCTTATTGTAATTTTCGAGCTGGCTTTTGAATGAATCAGCCGATCGCCATGTGATTAGCGGGTATCGATATAGTTTTTCGAGTCCTATAAAAGCATCGAGAACACTAATTGATCACACATGTACTATATAGTTTCGGAGTTTCTTATATAAATCACTTTTTTGAATTTTTTCGTTCAGGATATCTCCCGAACTCATCAACCGATTTTTGGCCACAGAAATAAATACAAACATGGGGACACCTTCTCAGAGACATTTCACCTTTGCCATAAGTAAAACAATTTGTTAAATTTTTACAATATTTTTGCATACAATAACGCCCACTAAAGGGGGCGGAGTCCAAAATTTTATTTTTTTTTGGATTTTATGGCTCCAAGTTTAACGCGTGGGACCTTCTTTGACATAAAAATATATCATTTGCTTAACAAAATTACAAAAAATATATGAAAAATTATATAGTTTTTTAGAGGTTGGTATAATTCTTCTTAGGGGAACTTTTTTCCCTCTGCCCCGATTCAGCCCATTTACGACCTTGACCTGTGCTTTTCTTCAAAATATATTTATAACAAATTTCAATAGTTTGGCTTTTTTGAATCGTGATTTCCACAGACGGACGGACATGTTCAGATCGTCTTAGATTTCATCACTGATCAAGAATATATATGTGACGCGCAAAATAGAAAGGGACCGAAGGGTAAAATCCGGTTTTGTTCAGGAGAGCCATTTTAAAGATTTAAATACATACGCGTATATTTGGTGTACCATCACTTCATAAAACGCGTATATCTCTGGGAGGGAACACTTTTGGGGCATGGGATCGGTCTCATTCGATGCTCAGATGTTGTCCACATCAAAATAAAAGTGAAAATTTATTTTTTTTACCCTTAGGTCCCTTTTTCTATGCGCTGTCACATATACTTTATGTGGTCTCAGATGAATATTTCGCTGCGTTACAAACGGAATCACAAAGTGAATATAACCTCCAATTCTTTTTGGGAGGGTTATACCCTTCCAAGGAAGTAAATAAGATCTTGTATTTGTAAACCGGAAGTAGTGGAAATCTACTTGGAAGTTGATAAATGGTTCCCCAAAAATTGATTCAAATCTAGACACATTTGCTATAGCAATGAATGTGAGTAAAAGTGAAACCGAATTTAAAATATTCAAACTCCAATAATCATACGAGTGTATTTCCTTTTGAACAAAATTAACTTTATATTTCATATAATAATATTTTATTTAATTTTTATTTAATTTTTATTATATATTTTATTTATTTTTTAATTTATTTTATTGTTTTTTTTTTCTAGCATAAGCACTGCAAATATATAGAGATAAATGTGTACATCATTCTCTTCTAGGCTACTGAAGGCTATTGTTCTGTGAACCGGCTTGTTTTGCAAAATGTACCTGTTCGTTTGTGTGTTGTAGGTTCCTTCTTTTTTTATATTTTCCTTTTGTTATGATTATTCCCATAGTGTCTTCTTACCTGCTGTGCTTGCTATATTATGTTTTTAACTACAATTTTTTTCTCGTTTCAGTTTTAACTGAATTAAAATCACCTGAGACATGAGCTGGTATGGAAATAGTGTTGAATGCGTATGTTAAATATATAATTGTGCACTAGCATGTGTACAGACAAATATGTGCTCACACACACACACACACACACACACAGACTCCATACATATTCACTATTTATACCCAGCTTTAATTGTATCCCCAATTTATCTGCCGTTATCCTTGTCAGTGCTTAAATATTCCTTTCTGCTTCTGTTTTTGTTTTTCTCTTTTGCTTTTCTCTTCAGGAAAATTTCTTATTTTCAGCTCTGTTACGTGTGTTTTTGCCATAGTGAACCTTAACATGAGCATTTTTTGGCTTTAGCTGTCATCATAAAAATATTTAAATATTTTATAATTAAAAGAAATATTGATTCGAAGTTGTTTATTTTATTTATTTACGCTTGAATGTATCTCTGCACATGATGCAGCTGCTTGAATCTGAATGTTGATCAAACAAAAGGATAAAATGCAGCACATTTTTGTGCTACTGTTTTCTTTCCATTTTTTATATGCAAGTTGTATTTTATAAATGATGAATTAATTTACAGTCATTAAATGTATGCAAAAAAAATAAATATATATTATAATTAAACTCAT
Source organism: Linnaemya tessellans (assembly GCA_951800035.1). Taxonomy (NCBI): domain Eukaryota; kingdom Metazoa; phylum Arthropoda; class Insecta; order Diptera; family Tachinidae; genus Linnaemya; species Linnaemya tessellans. The sequence goes on from OX637533.1 coordinate 10,304,325, forward strand.
TTAAATTACAAACGCCTTAATGATGGCCAACAGAAAAATAAAATGTGAAAAAATGGGTAAAATTGTGAAATATCAAAAGAAGCAATTTATTTGCTATTGAAAGCATAAATGAGCATTTTATAATTAAAAATGTTAAACCGAATTAAATTACACGAGCAATAGGTTTATTAATTATAGTTAATATAAATTTAATTGCATATTTTAGCAAATGAAGCCAGTAATCACTACACGTTTGTAGTCTGATAAAATGCTAATTTGCACTCCCGCCTACAAAATGTTGAATGCGCAACATTAGCGCTCTATCAATCGTTTTGTTCTACTGAAACACTTTTCATTTACATATATTTAACGAAAAAAAAATTAAATAATTAAATGCTATAAAAATGAAATATCTCATTTAAAACACAGTGGGGTAGCTATAATTAATTTGCGTTAATTGAAAAATATTGATGGTCCCTAAGTCGTTGTTATTGGTACAATCAGGGTTATAAGTTTCATTTTCAAAACACCAAATTAATCAATATATCCTAAGTTTACTGAGAAATAACTTTTATTTTATGAGAAATAAATAAAAATCAAGAACTAATTTTTACTTTCTTAATAAAAATCAGAGATGAATAATGAAAAATAACTTTTATTTTATGAGAAATAAATAATATATAATAATAAATAAATAACTTTTATGTTCCGAGGAATAAATGATAATTCAGAAATAACTTTAATTTTCTGAATAGTAAATAAAAATCAAGAAATAACTTTTATTTTCTGACGAATAAATAAAAGCCAAGAAATAACTTTTCTTTTCCGAGGAATAAATAAAATTGAAGAAATAACTTTTATTTTCTGAATAATAAATAAAAATCAAGAAATAACTCTTATTTCCTGAGTAATAAATAGAAATCAAGAAATAACTTTTATTTCCCGAGGAATAAATAAAAATCAAGAAACAACTTTTATTTTGTGAATAATAAATAAAAATCAAAAATAACTCTTATTTTCCGAGGAATAATTAAAAATCAAGAAATAACTTTTATTTTCCGAGGAATAATTAAAAATCAAGATTTAACTTTTTTTTCCGAGGAATAAATAAAATTGAAGAAATAACTTTTATTTTCAGAATAATAAATAAAAATCAAGAAATAACTCTTATTTTCTGAGGAATAAGTAAAAATCTAGAAATAACTTTTGTTATCCGAAGAATAAATAAAAATCAGGAAGTAACTTTTATTTTCTGAGTAATAAATAAAAATCAAGATATAACTTTTATTTTCTGAGTAATAAATAAAAGTCAAGAAATAACTTTTATTTTCTGAGTAATAAATAAAAATAAAGAAATAACTTTTATTTTCAGAGGAATATATATAAATCAAGAAATAACTTTTATTTTCTGAGTAATAAATAAAAGTCAAGAAATAACTTTTATTTTCTGAATAATAAATAAAAATCAAGAAATAACTCTTATTTCCTGAGTAATAAATAGAAATCAAGAAATAACTTTTATTTTCCGAAGAATAAATAAAAATCGGGAAATAACTTTTATTTTCTGAGGAATAAATAAGAGTCAAGAAATAACTTTTATTTTCCGAGGAATAAATAAAATTGAAGAAATAACTTTTACTTTCTGAATAATAAATAAAAATCAAGAAATAACTCTTATTTTCTGAGGAATAAGTAAAAATCTAGAAATAACTTTTGTTATCCGAAGAATAAATAAAAATCAGGAAGTAACTTTTATTTTCTGAGTAATAAATAAAAATCAAGATATAACTTTTATTTTCTGAGTAATAAATAAAAGTCAAGAAATAACTTTTATTATCTGAGTAATAAATAAAAATAAAGAAATAACTTTTATTTTCAGAGGAATATATATAAATCAAGAAATAACTTTTATTTTCTGAGTAATAAATAAAAGTCAAGAAATAACTTTTATTTTCTGAATAATAAATAAAAATCAAGAAATAACTCTTATTTCCTGAGTAATAAATAGAAATCAAGAAATAACTTTTATTTTCCGAAGAATAAATAAAAATCGGGAAATAACTTTTATTTTCTGAGGAATAAATAAAAGTCAAGAAATAACTTTTATTTTGTGAGTAATAAATAAAAGTCAAGAAATAACTTTTATTTTCTGAGGAATAAATATAAATCAAGAAATAACATTTATTTTGTGAATAATAAATAAAAGTCAAGAAATAACTTTTATTTTCTGAGGAATAAATGAAAGTCAAGAAATAACTTTTATTTTCTGAATAATAAATAAAAATCAAGAAATAACTTTTATTTTGTGAGTAATAAATAAAAGTCAAGAAATAACTTTTATTTTCAGAGGAATAAATATAAATCAAGAAATAACTTTTATTTTGTGAGTAATAAATAAAAGTCAAGAAATAACTTTTATTTTCTGAGTAATAAATAAAAATCAAGAAATAACTTTTATTTTCCGAGGAATAAATAAAAATCATGAAATAACTTTTATTTTCTTTGGGATAAATAATAGTCAAGAAATAAATTTTATTTTCCGACTAATAAATAAAAATCAAGAAATAACTCTTATTTCCTGAGTAATAAATAAAAATCAGGAAATAACTTTTATTTTCAGATAAATAAATAAAAATCAAGAAATAACTTTTGTATATTGAGGAATAAATAAAATACAGAAAATGATCGGTAACGTTGATTTTTTTACTAAAACGTAAAAAATTAAAATTTGATGCATATGAAGGTGGTCCATGTAACAGCGATTACTTTGTTGTACTGCTCACGTCTCCTTTAGTTTAATTTTTTAGTTTAAATTAGGAAAATAATTTTCACATTTGGAAACGCTTCTTTTACAAAAGTTTTCTGCTACTTCTTTGAGTTGTCAACACTCTTTTGTTTGGCAAACGTTTAAACAGCTGACACTTGTTGTGTGGTTAGCAGCAGTGTGGCCATATTAGCTTTTTTGGAACTAAATATATAAGTTTATAGTGTTGTTTTATTCACAGCTGTCTTTAAGATCGACTCTAGTATCTTCGGCTTCGTAGTCTACGTATTAACGGTAATCTTTGCAAAAATCTTATGAACTAATAATTTTTGCTTCAGTTTTGAAATAAATATTAATTCTAGGAAACTGAATATGAAGCAGGCCTGTAAGTCTGTAGTGTTGTTCGCAAAAAAAGATTCGGTGCTGAAGTAAAATTGACTACAACAATCTTCCTCTCTTCTTCATTTTCTGCATTTGTCCTCACAACTCTATATAGTTTCCGCTACTAGGCATTTTTTAAATATGATTATTCTCGTGGAAGACGTGCCTATTACATAAAAAATATTGATAGCAATAATTTATTAACATTTTAAACAAATAAATTAGTAATTAAAAAGAATTCCTAGAAAAATAAACAACTCCAAAAAATCAAGCAGAGATGAACACAAAACAAGGCCAAAATATATAAATTAAATTAATACTATATATAATCTGACAAATATAAACAAATACAGTCACACATAAAAATGTATTTAGTATTGATAATTGATATGAAATCATCCCTAAAGCAGATTATTAAAATTGTGCAAATAAATAAATTTTAATAAAAAAGCTGTCATAACATTTCCACTGCTGTTTCAGTGTTTTAAATTTCAAATTTGTATTTTCTTTGGCTGTTATTTTCTATTTATATCCAGTCGCTCTTTTCAAAGTAATTACATTCCATAAAAATTGCCATTCACACCTTTTGCAATAGCAAAACAAAACTTAAAATAATATATTTATTTTATGGATCCCGAGTGGGTGGCACTTTAGCTTATTTGTGCTTTTTAAAACAACATATTTTTTACTTGTTGTTTTACTGTTTCAATTATTATGAAAGTTATGGCGCTCGTTTGAAATTTTTTACAATTGTGTCTTGAAGTTTTTTTCTCATTTTTCTTTCCCCCTTCCAAAATATTGCACGAGTACATGGACAATGTCCAGTGGATACAAATAGCAGTGAACATTTTGTACAAAAGTAGCTTTAATATTAACGACATTTTCTAGTGCAGCCATGACCATACTCACAGCGCTAAGCTCATGACACTAATTTTTGTAATATGATTTGTTTTTTTTTTTCTTCGTTTACATATAAGAGTATAAACAGTAGAGACCAAAATTCTACACACTATTATAAACTCCAATAAATGGTTGTAACATACAGTGCGAGTAACAATATGACGGCCCTTTTTACACATTGGAAATTAAACGACTGCAATGTTCAACATTCGCTCAGCGTTGACACATTTTAAAGCTTTCATCACGACTATGGGAAAAATCCTTTAAAAACTCTCAAAACAAAAATAGTGTCCTTCAGACGAACAAAAGTCCAAAACAAAAAATTTATTACAGCGAGATTTCATAGACGGTATACATTTTCATATAAAACTTGGCAAATCGAACTTTAGACGCCAGAGTTCTGTGAGAGCAAATTTTAAAGAAGTAGAAAAGTATTGAAAACCGTCTCTTGAAAATTAAGTCAAACCTTTTTAATACTTTTTTGTTAATTGACTAAAAAAACCTCATATGCAAAATCCTGCATAACAAACGCTACATTCGTTCTATTTTTGGAATTGACATATAAACTTTTTAATACTTTAATCATTTCATTTAAAAAACTTCATATACAGGGAAAATGTCCTGATCTCTTTTTGTCCTGTGTGACGAACGCTACAATCATTCTAGTTTTGGGATGAACGTATGAATATATTAATACTTTAATTATTTTATTAAAAAAATACTTCTTTTTGTTTTCAAACAATGCAAATGAAAAAATCCTGCGTGACGAACGCTACATTCGCTATAGTTTTGGGATTAACATATAAAAGTTGTAATATCTTAATTATTTTATTTAAAGAAATTTCATATACAGGGAAAATGTGTCGGTTTCTTTTTGTTTTCAAAAAATTCAAACAAGAAAATCTTGCGTGACGTACGCTACATTCGTTCTAATTTTGGAATTAATTTAAAAAAAAAACTCCTCATATACAGAAACAATTATCTGACCTCTTTCTGTTATCAAAAAATATATATGGGAATATCTTTCGTGACGAACGCTACATACGTTATAGTTTTGGTATAAACATTTTAATACTTTTATTATATTATTTTAAAAAAGATCTTATATACAGGGAAAATGTTGTGACTTCTTTTTGTTTTCAGAAAATTCAAATAAGAAAATCCTGCGTGACGGACGCTACAGTCGTTCTAGTTTGGGAATTAATTTAAAAAACCTCCTCATATGCAGAAAAACTGTTCTAGCCTCTTTTTGAGTTTTCAAAAACACAAATGAGAAAATCCTGCGTGACGAACGCTACATTCGTTCTATTTTTGGAATTGACATATAAACTTTTTAATACTTTAATCATTTCATTTAAAAAACTTCATATACAGGGAAAATGTCCTGATCTCTTTTTGTCCTGTGTGACAAACGCTACAATCATTCTAGTTTTGGGATGAACGTATGAATATATTAATATTTTAATTATTTTATTAAAAACAATACTTCTTTTTGTTTTCAAACAATACAAATGAGAAAATACCTTGTGACGAACGCTACATTCGTTATAGTTTTGGGATTAACATATAAAACTCTTAATATTTTAATTCTTTTATTAAAAAAAGGATCTGATATACAGGGAAAATGTTCTGACCTCTTTTTGTCCTGCGTGACGTACGTTACAATCATTCTTGTTTTCGGATGAATGTATGAATATATTAATACTTTAATTATTTTATTAAAAAAATACTTCTGTTTGTTTTCAAACAATATAAATGAGAAAATCCCGCATGACGAACGCTACATTCGCTATAGTTTTGGGATTAACATATAAAAGTTGTAATATATTAATTATTTTATTTAAAAAAATTTCATATACAGGGAAAATGTGTCGGTTTCTTTTTGTTTTCAAAAAATTCAAACAAGAAAATCCTGCGTGACGTACGCTACATTCGTTCTAGTTTTGGAATTAATTTAAAAAAAACTCCTCATATGCAGAAAAAATTATCTGACCTCTTTCTGTTATCAAAAAATATAAATGGGAATATCTTGCGTGACGAACGCTACATACGTTATAGTTTTGGTATTAACATATAAACATTTTAATACTTTTATTATTTTATTTTAAAAAAGACCTTATATACAGGGAAAATGTTGTGACTTCTTTTTGTTTTCAGAAAATTCAAATAATAAAATCCTGCGTGACGGACGCTGCATTCGTTTTAGTTTTGGGATGTTAGTACTTTTAATTAAAAAAAACCTCATATGTAGAGTAAATGTGCGGCGCTCTTTTCGTTTTAAAAAAATACAAATGAAAAAATCCTGCGTGACGAACGCTACAATTATTCTAATTCTTAGATTAACATATAAACGAAGGAAGATGAGAAGGGATGTTGCTACTACACTACCGATGAAAGAAGGACCTATACAACACCTTCTAGTACAGGATCAGACAAATTTAATCTCATATTCATGATTAAGTGAGGAATCGAACGTGGCATCTTAGGCTTCGTAGTCTAAATGTTAACTATTTCAGTCAACATGCTATTGAAAAATTTGCGAATACATGATCTCAGCTGTAAATTTTTTATCTTTCTTTTTTTTTTCTTTTTTGCCTGACACTGTATTATTTCAACTGTCCATTACCATTTGACGGCAATTGAACAGTTGAATAAACCAACAAAAAAAAAAACGTTGTACACAAATACATAGCGAAATCTGCACATGCAGCTTGTGTATCCTTGTGTATGTGTGCGAGTTATATAAACATGTACAAATGTGTCATATTTCCGTGACATGTACAATTTGATTATTGTCAAGTGCTCTTAAGTATGTAACAGTTTTATTTCCATTTGCATACGAGTTTAGCAAAATAAACCAAAACAAAATTTACAAAAAAAATGGAAGGGAACATGAATGTAAAATATTTTTCTAAGGCATTTGGAAAAATAAAACTGTAAAAGATTTAGCACTTTTTACTACCAAATGATTAAATGGTGGTAAATAATATTTTACCATTTTTAAAAGGTTAAGTAATTAAATTACTATGGGTTTTGCTAATGAGTTTAATGGTATGCAATGTTTTGTTTTATGTGGCATATTTTAGGGTGGCGGTGATAATAAATATATTATTGTATACTTTAAGATGTTTGGCAGTAAAAAGTTGCAGTGGTTTTATAAAACAAAATTGCAGATGTATAATGGCCAGTGTTGCCGTTTTGTTTTTTTATAAAAAATTATTAAATCTTTTTTCATTGTGTACATTTTAATTTTTTTCAGTTTGTTTTTTAGAAATATGAGCAAATATATTATTTTTACTCATTTTAAAAACTTCTAAATTTAAAAAATCGCGGAACTATTAGCAAAATTGACCGCAACTAAAAGAAATTATAATTAACTGTGCAATTAATGAAAGAAGAAATTGGCTTAAATTTCCAAAAACTGAAAAAACTCTGATCGGGTCGTTCGTTTATCACACTAAGCAAAATTTTTAAAATTCCGTCGTGGAGGTTGAAAATAATTTTTGATCATACAATTTTTATGTGAAACATTTTCTTTTTGTATAAATTTGTTTTTTTTTCAAATGTAAATTGTATACACGAAAATTTCCTTCAACATGGTGGGCCAGGCAGTAGATGAGTTAACCGGCATAAGTTATTGAAATTTAAGGCTAAAAGTTTGTTTTTTGTGGAAATGGCTCAATGTAGAGACATTTCAGCACTATGGAAATATATCTAATCAAACCTACCATTTTTTAAAACTTTGAGAAAAGGTTACGACTCCTGTTAAATTTCTTTAAATAGAAACAGTTTTCGGTTGTACTTGAAGATATCGGTATATGATACATATTTCATAGTACGAATCGAACAGTACTTTTTTCACTCTCAAAACTTTTAATAAGAAAATATATATGCAAAAAATTTAGAATTGAACTCTACATTGTAATATATATAAATTGGTAGCTACCTACATATATATAGATGGCTTAGAGCATAAACCTGCTAAGTCCACTTTTATTGAATTTTTTAATATATTTAACGACACTGGCTAAAGTATTTACCTTAACTTGAATCTCCAAAATTCGAAAAAAATTAATTAAAATCAATTTCTCAAGGTAGGTATGAAAATGCCAAAAGTTTTTTGGCTGGTACTGTAAAATTTGAATCAAGTGAGTTAGCAGGTTTTCACTCTAAGACGACGATAAATATTAAAGCTCTAATTCAAAAGTGCGTACACAAAAAAAAGGATAAATTATTACATCCACTTCAATTCTCAATTATTTACAAGCAAATTAATAACCTTAGAAAATCAATCAGCACAAAAATATGCAACAGATTATGTCTTTGAATCGAACAAATTTCATAAAAGCAAAATATTTGCAACAACCTGTTTGTTCTATCTGCTACAAATTCGAGAGAGAAAAAAACATTTATTTGATGAATTTGACTTTTATTGCTGAAAACCGACAACCGAACAAAAATTAATTATTTACAATGGACAGCAGCCATATACAAGTTGTTGTAAATATGGACTTGTCAAAAGCAATTTGTATTGCATAACGTCAGGTCTGAAATGATCTGCTTGGTTTGATTTCATGCTTTCTTGTACAGTAACAAATTGTGGCTGTTGGTTTTAAAAATAGTTTTTTCTTCTCTCTTTTTGTTCTGATAACTTTGGCAAAATTGAAGTAGCAAAGAGAGGCGGCAAAGGTGAGTGTAAATGATTAATATGTCAGTCTGGTGTGTGTGTGTGTGAGTGTGTGTGGTGGAGAGGATGGAGTTATATTTCTTAATATCGTTGTGTTTTCTTACTTTTGCAATTGTAATTTATCTATCAATAAATTTTTAAGAAGGGAGACAAAAACAAACAGCCAGCAAAGGTGATAAATAGCAGAGCATATTTTAGGGGTTGATTTTGTCTTGCCAAGAAGATATCAGAAATGTAAAAGCTTTTGCTGCAGTTCAAGTGTAAATTATGTATAGCACACTTTTAGGTGTTGAAGTGAATTTTATAAATATAGATTGAAATAAACGTTTGACGCAAATAAACTGGAATTTCGAAAGAGTCTCTACACCCCCACCCAGAAAACCAAAGAATATTTAAATGTTTTGAAATGGAAAATCAGCTTTGTATGTAGTATTTAATATAAATTCTTTACAGCATATTTTAAGGTGGTTTGCTGTTTAGCTTTAATACATGTGCCAAACGTACATAAAATAAATTTACATATTTGCATAAAATATTTAAAAAAAAAGAATGCAAAACCAAATTCCAACAATTGACAAATCATTTTTTAATGCTATGCCGTTTTCTCTTGTTAAGAGGACCAAGCAAAAACTTTTTACTGCGATTTAATGTTTTTTTTTTTTCTAAAAATAGTAGGAGGTTTAAAGTTACGTGCTTTTTAGTATTTGCTCTGCTTATTAAATATGCGAAATCGACAGGAAGGTTAAGTGTCTGGCAAAAGTATTTTCAATTTAAAGAGTCACTTGTAAATCTTTTTTATCAAACAGAAGTAACTCTTAGATATAAGAACTCAAGGAAATATATGAATAAGGGTTGATTAATAACCTAAAAGTATGCTAATGTTTAGAGCTTTAATATAATAGAATCCAAGCTTCTCAGCAGTAGTTTTAGCAGAATACATAAAAGCTAAGAATTTGCTTTGAAAGGGCGTGACAGCGCCCACTTTGCTTTCCATAGCGTCGTGCTGTCAGAAGCCCTTAAAGTATGCGCACAAATTTCATACACATCGTATAACTAATAATAGCTAAAAATTTTTATTTTATTTGGGTGGGCGTGTCACTGCCTACTTATGTTAAAGAAATTTTATAGCAGCGAGACTGCTTAAAATTTGTGCCAAGCTGCGGACGACTAAGTATATCACAATTTCTTTACACTAAAATTTACTTAGAGTGGGCGTGGCCCCACCCACTTATATAGTTATTTCGCCTAACAGTTACCTGGACAGCTTAACCCATTTCGTCCCAGTGTTCGATTTTTCGAACAGTAAACTTCAAAAATTAAAATTTTTTTTCTCTGTTTAGGAAAGACTAAGAACATATCTTTTTTAAAGAAAATTAAAAAAAAAAATTTTAATGAAAATTTTTAAAAAAATTTTAATGAAAATTTTTAAAAAAATTTTTAATGAAAATTTTTAAAAAAATTTTTAATGAAAATTTTTAAAAAAATTTTTAATGAAAATTTTTAAAAAAATTTTTAATGAAAATTTTTAAAAAAATTTTTAATAAAAATTTTTAAAAAAATTTTGAATGAAAATTTTTAAAAAAAATTTTTGATGAAAATTAAAAAAAAATTTAATAATAATTAAAAAACAAAATTTTAATGACAATTTTTAAAAAAATTGTTAATGAAAATTTTTAAAAAAATGTTTAATAAAACTTAAAAAAAAAATTCGGACATCTGATTCGTATCTTCTGGACCCAAATTACCATTTAACTACGAAGTTTTATAAACTGATTCGAAAAAAAATCTCTGGGACGATATGGGTTAAAACAAATAACATCGGGCAATAATACTCATTGCAACACTTTTTTCCAAATGCATTAGCTTACATTGATCAATTGCTTAAAAACATTTGCATATTTTTAGGCAAATTTGCTAATTCTTCAAATCGTGTACACAGAGATAAAAATATCGATAGATTTATTAAAAATTGTAAGCATACATATTAAAATATTTAAAACAAAAAGTTCTCTGCTGCCAATTTTGCACATCATATTATCAATATCATATTGTATAAAAATAACAGCATACTTTTAGGATTATAGAAAAGTTCATAATATCAGTTAATACTTTAAATAAATATTTGATGATGCCGTTTATTTCCTGTTGTGTTTCCTTCAATTATTAAAAATGTATAACAATTTTATTTCATCCGAGAAGAAGGAGTAAAAACTATAATCTTCAAATGCATGAATTATTTCCAATAACTCACACATGCACACTCTAACAAATTACCCATGGATATACTACATGATAGAGAAAATAGAGTTAAAACAAAAACAGTGCAATCCATGCATGACATGATTAAGTAAATAAAAAACACACTTCAATGATTAAAAACGAATAGTTGAAGATTTGTAAGAATAAAAAAAGAGAACCCCGTAGAGCGAAGAAATTATTTATCTGCAAAAGTTGTTACATCAAAAAAGAATTTGGAGGGTATATTCACTTTGTCATTCCGTTTGTAACGCATCGAAATATCCATCTCAGACCCCATAAAGTATATATATTCTTGATCAGTGATGAAATCTAAGACGATCAGAGCGTGTCCGTCCGTCCGTCCGTCTGTGGAAATCACGATTCAGTCCAAACGAAAAGAGCTAGACTCTTGAAATTTGGCATAAATATATTTCGAAACTTAGAGGTTTTTAACTTTTCAAAACTGTGGTTAAAGTCTACTGACGATTTGGTAAAGCACCAATGAAATACATATAGACATTGCTTAACCACCAACAAATAAATTTCATTTATATATTAGTATTGTGACAACAATGTGTTAAATAGAAAAACTTCATAAAAATTTGTAAATATCTTATAATTAAAAATATATCTAAAGCTTTACTGTAAAATCAGTTAGTGGCTCTTTTAATCACTTATATAAAAAATTGATAAATTATTAAATTTGATACCTTCAAAGTAAGAAGACATAATCATGAGCGTTGTAAATTTTCAGAACTACCGGGTACTGCAATATTTAACTGAATGTGGTAATAAAACCAATATAGAATGAGAGTATGTATACTAATGAATGAAAACCATATTTTTTTTTACTATTCCCACATACGTACAAATACCATATACACATACATACATACATTCTCACATATGTATGCACTTAACGTGTGTCGAAGCTTATATTTGCCTGTAAAATTTATAAAGAATGACAGATAAAACCACATATAAGTTGTCATTTTCATTTGTCAAATGCATATAAACATTAAAGCTATTTCTCTAATGCAAAAATTATATATTTATATACCCTCTAGTTCGTTTATGTACATTTAAAGCACCTTTAACCCACATGTCCCGTGTATCTATTGAGACAAAAAAAAATAGTAGTGCTGCGGGCATGTGTACATATTGCCTAGTATATTTGTTTTAAAGCATAGTGTTCTTTTTAAATAGCCAGTATATGTTTATTATATTTTATTTTTTTCTTTGCTTGTCTATAATGGAAAATCAAATTAATTCGCATAATTGTTGAATACTATTATGAGGCCAGTAAATTGACTTCCTACTGTTTTCATAGCAAAAACTTAACAAACGTAAACCATGGCAGAGGATTAAAAACAATGAAATTATTACAAAAGAGCATGTGAAGTAAATTTCACAGTGGGACCAATCGATAAAATAGATGGCAACAGCTGTTGAACAAATTCTTTGAAAATTATGCTGGATTATTATTAAGGTAATTAGAATACAGAGTTTGCAGGGTATCTTTGAAAATTACATCGGCTATTCTAAGAAAATATTTAAAATATGCAGTCGAATCCCCTTAAGCGCAACACGCTTTACCCCGCACTGATTTTAAACGCAGCTAGTCTTATTCACTTCGCTTTAGCGAAACATCGCTTTACTGAAAATATCGTATTAGTGAAAACCAAAAGCAAGCCCACAACTACGTTTTGTATGAAACTTACTTCGCTTTAGTGAAAAAATAAACAATGACAAATTTATTTATTAGAAATCGATTGCATAACTTAAGGCTGAAAAAATTGTGCATGTTTTGTCCGTTAAAAAATTAAATGGCAAAATTTATTTGTCCTTTTCTCTCTTACGTACTTTATTGTATTTGTGGGTGCTGTTGGCTGAAGTAGTAGAACACGAGACTATGAAGCGGAGGGTCGTGAGTTCGAGCCCGCGCTGAGTCATTAAATATTGTGTTGTGTTGTAGTGCGTGGTTGTGTTAGTTGTTGCCAGCCTGTTTCAATGATGAAGGCATAGCCACTGGTCACTGAACATAATTGGCAGCGACTGACACTATCATGTACTAAAAAGCAGAGTAACAGCACCCACCTTCATCGGCCCTGTAGCAAAAATTAGCCGGCGAAGTAAAAGGTTGAAATAGCTACAAAAAAACTGTCTATCTTCTCATCTTTCCTCATCTGTCCCCTTAATACTATCCCCTCGTTTTCAGTTCCGGCGCAATGCATTGCATATGTAGAGGTCATCCCCTGAGTGCTGGTCCTACTCCTAAAAAAAAAAAAAAAAATTATATTGTCAATGCAAGTGGCTAGACATTTGATGTAAAAAATATTGTTTTACTGATTTTAAGCAGTACGCTTAACTGTAACAAATTTCACTAATCCGAACTACGTTTTAGAGAAAAAATCGGATAACCGAAGAAAAAACTGGATTTTGGTTATTTCCAGTAAAGCAGAGTCGACTGTATATGCCACGAATACTTAATATGAATGTTTTCATAATTGCATAAAAAGTATACGCCTCATGTTACACTTCAGCCTCAACATCCATTTTGCAAAGAAGCCATCTAGCGTTAAGCCAGTTTATTTATTGCACTCTTAAATTCTTCTGGTTTCTTGACCTCTTTTTAATTATTATTGTATTCTGATATTTTTAAGCTTCAATATTTCGTTACTCCTTTGGGTGACTTCTTCAGGAAATGAATTATTTTATTTGATATGAAAATATATGAACAAGGAGTGACGAAATAATGGAATTAAAAATTAAATTAAAATAAAGAGACCTTAAGCTTAAAAATATCAGAATACAATAATTGTACTCTTAAGTAAAAATGATGAAAACGAATAAATAAATTTGTCATTCCATTTGTAATTTCCACAATGTTAATATGGTACTCCATAAAATATGCTATATTTTGGATTCTCATGAATAGGGAAGTAGTATAAACGATTTCCTTCTGTCAGTCCGTCTGTAGGTGTAAGCGGTTTTCCCCAGCCTCTAGAAAAGCCAGGGACTTCGATCTTGGATTGATATATTTTATATAGTCCTGAAGAGATTTCTACTGAAAATCAGCAGAATACAAAATATGCTTCCAGAGCTGGAAAATTAAAATATTTTGGTATATCAAAGTAATTGGCTGTGTTTAATTTTAATTTACATATTTATTCATTTTTTTTTTGTTAATTAAATCTTTTCTATATATCAGGAAGAATTAAATTGGTATTAATAATCAAACAAAATCAAAAAGACGATGCCAGAGCTGGAAAATTAAAGCCTTTTTGGTACATAAGAGTATCGAACTAAAACAAATTTTTTATTTTTCTTTGTATATACTTGATGTTAAGGGGGGGAAAATTCTCTGGTATTAGAAGTCAGAAAAGGCAAAAAGACAGCTCCAGAGCTGGAAAATTTAACTTTATTTGTACCAGGTTACGTTAAGGTTAAGGCATGTAGGCTTAAGTAAAATAATTTAATTAAATTTTTTAACTATTTTTGCATACAATAACCAAGAATGATAAAATAAAGATTACGCCTTGCGCATGATTTACGGTTTGATGACGTATTTGTTCCCTCGAAGAGATTGCCAAATGTTTCTTATATGCAAAACAAATACTTCCTCGTACAAAATTAATATTTTATGATATATTTGGCAACTCTTTACACAATTTACTCAGAGAGATTTTCAATTTACTCAGAGAGAGTTCCAACAGGCAAACTAAATCGGATTTATGAAAGTGCAAGTTTTGTGTTATATTTTATAATAAATTGTGTTATATTTTAAAATAAATATATTGAAATAATTATTAATAACTTAAGGTGTAAAAAATTTATTAAAACTTGATTTTTAAAGCTCATAAACTGTAAACAAAAAACCTAAATTAAAGAGAAAAGAGAACAAAAAGAGCAAGCATGAAATGTGCAGCGGGCAATTGCAAACCAAGTGGCAGCAAAAAAAAAACAAGTGAGAAATAATTGTGTTAAAATGTGATATTGTTATCAAAATTTTGTTTTGTTTTCAAAACACTGTGTCATTTTATAGTTTTCCAAGAGATGAACCTCAAAGGAAGTTATGGCTGATATTTTGCAAGCAAAAAAATTTGTTTTGAATGGGGAAAAAAGAAAAATAATTAGCACTTGGGTTCAATATTTATATGAAATAACTATAAATTAACAATTTAAAATAAAAAAAAGTGGAAAATAAAAAAAAATTTTTAAATTGTTTATTATCAAACAAATTTAATTTGAAAAATCGCAATTTGCCCCACTGTCCTGTTTTTACAATAACATAATAGTTCTCCAGCTGAATTTTATTAGCCAATCAGAACACATGTTGAGTGACGTCAGAGTTCCATCATGCGCTGAAAAGTATTTTTATTTCAGCTTGTTGGCGTAATCTTTATTTCATCATTCTTGACAATAACGCCCTTTAAAGAGGGCGGGGTCCAAAAATTAATTTTTTTGATTTTATGACTCCAAGTTTAACGCGTTGGACCTTCTTGGACATAAAAATATATCATTTGCTTAACAAAATCACAAAAAAAAACTTTAAAAATTATGTTGTTTTTCTAGGTGTTGGTTTAGTTCTTCTTAGGGAAACTTTTTTCCCTCTTTCCCGATTTAGCCCATTTGCGAACTTGACTTGTGCTATCCCTCAAAATATATTTGTATTAAATTTCAAGAGTCTAGCTCTTTTCGTTTAGACTGAATCATGATTTCCAAAGACGGATGGACGGCCGGACGGACATGCTCAGATCGTCTTAGGTTTTATCACTGATCAAGAGTATATATAGTTTATGGGGTCCCAGATGGATATTTCACTGCATTACAAACGGAATGACAAAGTGAATATATCCTGCAATTCTTTTTTGGAGGGTATAAAAAGCAAACAAAATCAAAGAGACGGTTTCAGGGCTGGACAATTGAAACATTTTTTGATACATAAAAGTAAACACATGAAAAAATTTATTTCCATCTCTTCATATATATAATTGGGGTATTCACACCGTGTGCTATTTGGTCATATTGTCATAAAGTCATAATATTTTAGACCACTTTAAAAAACCAGCTCATATCAAGGCTGCAGCTGATCGATGTTTGAAATAGCATACTAAGACTATGTCCACACGATGAAACATTTGCTGCAGAAACATTTATTAATTCCCTTTTGAAACTGCATTCGTGTCCACACGGTTGAAACATTTGTTTTGCAGCATACATATATTATATTATATGCAGAAGCGGAGAATGGCGTGCTCAACAAATGTTTCATGTACATGAAACACCGTACCCTTTTCCACTCGTCTTTCCCCTCTCATCAACAAACACAATGTTTCTGCAGCAAATGTTTCACCGTGTGGACATAGTCTAAGTTATGACGGGTTGTCCACACTATTCATAGTTTTCGTGCTATTATCTTATAACTTATGACTTTATGACTACAGTGTGAATCCCCCAAATGTATTTAACGTCTTTGACAGAAATTTATAGGTCATAGAAATCGTAAAATCCAAAAGGTCGCTTCCAGAGCTGGAAAATTGAAATTTTTTTTGGAATATTAAAGTAACTAAATAAAACTAAATTTTTTTTCTTTTATACTTTAGAAAAAAATAAATTAGTATTAAAATCAGAAAGTTAAAAAAAATTGTTCCAGGGTTGGAATAATTGTGTGTATGTACTCTAGACGTAAATAGGTGAAGGGTATATAAGATTCGACACTGCCTAATAAAGCACATTTACTTGTTTTTATAAACTTTTGACGGAGATATACTTTATGCCGTTAGATAGACAAATAAGTATTAGTAGTGAATCAAGTTCATGGAAAATAACAATAATTAAATAGAGTCATATCTTAGAAAATGCATCTGTTGCGTTGCATTTTTGACAGGCATTTTTATACCAAATATTTTTGTTGTTATGCCAAACTCTAAGAAATTTGTGTAAACCATAAGGATAAACTGAGATGATGTGCAGCACATCAACAAGGCAAATATCTATAAATTGTCATTTAAATTTCCACAATAAATATTTATTAATTTTCTCTGTACACATGTACACATACATATGAATGTATGTATATGTATTTTTGTATTCATTCATTTTAAAACAAAAAATTTAACAAAAAAAAACAATATAATAATATTGTAAATGACTGTTTGCAATATTATTTGAATGTTGACTTATTCATAAAGTTACTTTAAAATCACTTACTTGTGTTTTTATATGTATGTACATACATACATACGACTGTATGAGCAAGCATGCACGGACATGAACTGTATACACAGGCATACACACATGTGCTTATGGTCATATGTAATAATATTTGTTTGTAGAAAAAAAATAAAATATTACAATAAAAAAATAAATAACAATAACTTTCTATGTAAATTGTCATAAACTTGTCATATAGATTTTCAATATTTTTATGCAATATTTACTTTTGTTGTACTGCATATTTTATCAAGTTTATTGGCTAAGGGCAATAGTCATGTGTTTAAGAAAACATTATGGTCACAGATTTGTTTTTCAAATATTCAGCAATATCTGACTTTTACCTTAAGCCAAGATTTATTTATTTCATTTTTTTTAATACTACAACATATTAAATATGATGTGGATATAAATAGTTTCATCCCAAAAAAATATAAAATAAAAATATTATCTTGAATTGTATTGAATATTTTAATAGCAACATAACAACAATTCATTTATTGTTACACATCCTGTTTGCAATATTTTTGCTAAAGAAAACAAAACTTTATTGTCCAGTTGGTTTAAATAAATATTATATAAATAATAATAGTCGCATTTAAGCAAAAAGTAATACAATTTGCGCAATGTTTTAAAAGACAGAAGATTGAAGAAAAAAAAGTCACAAAATTTCATTACATTTGCCACAATTTATAAATTTGTTAATAATTATACGCTCTATTGAATTGAAGAAAACAGAAAATGATATTTGTTAAAAATTAATTTAAAAATTGAAAATTTGATGCCAAAAATTTTAAGGCAATTATTTGTTTAAATTTGAATAAATTGACGAAAATATACAAACATTTAAATAATTTTGTTTAGCAATTGTTGAATTCAGAAACTTAATCGTTAACAAATTAATATTTGTTTATGTAAACAAACAACTAAACATGTAAATTATTATATTTGCGCATTTTTAAATGTCTGAAATTGAAAATTGCAATATAATATCGTCACCTCTAGCAATTATAAGAATTCTGATTTGATGCCAGATAAATTAAAGAATTTTACAAAATCAATTTAAAACAAGTAAAAACGTTATATTCAACCAGGTCGAATCTCAAATAGCCTTCAAATATTTAGTAAATAGAAACGCTATTTTGTCGGGGCTAGTTGGGGAGGGGCCGTGGGGAGACATCTCACCTTTGCCATTAAACACTGAGAAGTCAATTTTTGAGGTTAAGTGTAATTTTTTTTTTTTTGATAGGGTCATTTAGGGGGCAAAGGTGGGGGAGGCTAGTGCAGAGGAAAATCAGAGAACATCTCATCAAAGTGTAAGTCTTTATAAAAAGTGTAAGTCATTATAAAAAGTGCAAGTCATCATAAAAAGTGCAAGTCATCATAAAAAGTGCAGGTCATCATAAAGAGTGCAGGTCATCATAAAAAGTGCAAGCCATCATAAAACATGCAAGTCAACATAAAAAGTGCAAGTCATTATAAAAACTGCAAGTCTTCATAAGAAGTGCAAGTCATCATAAAACGTGCAAGTCATCATAAAAAGTGCAAGTCATCATAAAAACTGCTGGTCATCATAAAAAGTGCAAGTCATTATAAAAAGTGCAAGTCATCATAAAAAGTGCAAGTCATCATAAGAAGCGCAAGTCATCATAAAACGTGCAAGCAATCATAAAAAGTGTAAGTCATCATAAAAAGTGCAAGTCATCATAAAAAATTGCAAGTCAACATAAAAAGTGCAAGTCATCATAAAAATTGCAAGTCATCATAAAAAGTACAAGTCATCATAAAAAGTGCAAGTCATTATAAAAAGTGCAAGTCAACATAAAAAGTGCAAGTCATCATAAAAAGTGTAGGTCATCATAAAAAGTGCAAGTCATTATAAAAAGTGCAAGTCAACATAAAAAGTGCAAGTCATTATAAGAAGTGCAAGTCATCATAAAACGTGCAAGCAATCATAAAAAGTGTAAGTCATCATAAAAAGTGCAAGTCATCATAAAAAAGTGCAAGTCAACATAAAAAGTGCAAGTCATCATAAAAAGTGTAGGTCATCAAAAATAGTGCAAGTCATCATAAAAAGTGCAAATCATCATAAGAAGTGCAAGTCATCATAAGAAGTGCAAGTCATTATAAAAAGTGCGAGTCATCATAAGAAGTGCAAGTCATCAAAAATAGTGCAAGTCATCATAAAAAGTGCAAGTCATCATAAAAAGTGCAAGTCAACATAAAAAGTGCAAGTCATCATACAAAGTGCAAATCATCATAAAAAGTGCAAGTCATCATAAAAAGTGCTAGTCATCATAAAAAGTGCAAGTCATCATAAAAAGTGCAAGTCATCATAAAAAGTGCAAGTCATCATAAAAAGTGCATCGTCATAAAAGCTTCAAAATTTGATTTTTAAGGAATGTAGGCTTAAATTACACAAATTCTTTAATTTAAATGTCAACCCTAGTGAAAAAATAAACTAATTTGTCCTTTGTGCGTTCGAATTCCTCATTTACGTTTAGACGTTATAATAATTAGCCCACAATAAACAAAACAATTGCTTTCCAAAACATTTTGCTCTGCAAAATTTTCGTAAACGAAATCAATTCAGTACATTTCATTTTTATTTCATTTTCCTTTAATATTTTCTTTTTTTTTCAATTAAATTCTTTATAGATTTCTTGGAAGTGAATCTACGTCTACCACTTTGTCTTGAGCAAATAAAAACAAGAGATTTTTTTATTTTTGTTTGCAAAATTAGGTTTTTGTTCGTGGAAAAGAACTGATACGAATCATTTGTTGGTATAAATATTAAGCTTTCGATACACAATAGTGTGAATACTGGGTAAGAGAATATCAAAAGGAAATTGTATCAATACAAGGATACACATTGATTACACAGACACGTTGCATATGTATAGTCTGGGTATTTAAAATATTTCAACTTTCTTCTTGGCAACACTGTGAACATTACTTTCCATAGAAGACTGATTTATTTCGAAATAAAACTTCCAGCAGACTTCATTTTTGTTCTGTAATAGAGAACATGATGAAGTTTTGCCATAGTTTTGGCAATTTTAGATTAATTACTTTTCTGAACAAAATAATACTCCTTCTATCGCCCCACATTAAATTTGCCTTAAAAAAAACCGGTTTCAGCTATACAATATATTTAGCACTTTACATCCACATTATTGCCATTGAATATATTTATTCATAATTTTAAGCACAAATACACTTGCATATAATATATGAACAAATAATTGCACTTTTTTGCGTTAAAAGCATAATGAATTCTTCTCGTTTAAATCTCTTGTTTCTCATTAATCTACTCTGCACGAGTACAACATTTATGGGATTTTATTGATGTCGCTCCGTTTTTTTCTTTAAAAACCATCAATTTATTTCAAGTTGTTATAATGTCATGGCAAAAATAAAACAGTCAGATTGTTGGAAAAAAAATTAACATACAAAAAATATGCCCAGTATATTATAAAACATGAATTTTTCTGAATATTTTTATATATGTATTTTTTAATAAATAAAGTTTTTGTCATTAAATTGATTTTTTTAAAACTGTTAAAATATTTAATACCAACTTTTTTTTTACTTTTTTCTTGTTATCTGTGAAATTCAATTAAGATTTTATAGACTGAAAGTCGTAGTATTAAATTCATTAAATCAGCATCAGTTTAATTTTTAATTTACACAGCAGAACAGCACAGCGCTATTTTCAAAAGCCACTGCTGGAAATAAAGTTGCCACCAAATTGTTTTTTACAATAAATGGATTTTTATATGCTCTAGATGGCAACTTGCTGTGCCTTGTTGGAACCTTGGATAGCTTTCATGCTGCTAAAAAAATGCTTAAGCAGCGTGCATCCAAAACACTGGCTACTGCTTTCTCCTGTATAGAACTCTTTATAAATTAAATTATTACAATTTCTTTAAATACCCTGTATCAGACCTGCGGACAAATGTCCCCAAGTCACAACTTTTGTCTACTATTTTGTTGACTGTTTGTCGGTATTGTTAATAAAGTGTCTACATATTTATATCTACTTTGACGAAGAAAAGCTTATGGCGGCGCCGAATAACTAAAATGAATTAGTGTCTTTTTTAATTTAAACAAGTAAAAACGTTAAATTCGACCGGGTCGAATCTTAAATATTCTCCAAAAATATTTAGTAAGTAAAATTAAAATGTATAACTGGGTGGGACAGAGTTCCTTTATATAATATCGTACGTAAACGCCCACTAAAGGGGGCGGGGTTCAAAAATATACAATATCATGTTTTCCACAGACGAACGTATGGGCATTGCTAGACCGTCTTAGACTTCATCACTGATCAAGAATATATACATATACTTTATGTGGTCTGATTCTTTTTGTAGATCATTAAATCTGTATTTTTTGAGGCCTCTCTGGCAAGGACAGTGGGGGAGACCTTTCACCTTTGCCATAAGACTCTTAAAAATAAATATTTGGGATAATTATATGTAAAATTTATTATGTGAGTGAAGATAAATATGCCAAGCTAAACATGTTTTGACGTAAGTAGTTACGAAACAACGTATTTAGCTGTGATGGTAAATATGTTATGACGTAACGTAATGGCAAACAGTGAAGTTTTTTTTATATGAAAATCCATATTTAATAAATTTTTTGAGCATTTTGTAAAAATATTTACAGGCCATGAAAGGTTAATTTACAGGCCATGAGAGTGTAATAAAAGGAGTGTGTGATCTTGGAGGGATTTTGCTCCCAGTGGCCAAATAAGAAGTTGGCATGCATTGCCACTATATACAAAATGCTGTATGGGATAGAAGACACTCCCATAATCATTTTGCATATAAATATTGATTTTCGTACAAAAAAAGAAAATTTAACTGATTGCCTTTTCGTTACGTCATAACATATTTAACTTCACTTCGTAACTGCTTACGTTAAAACATTCTTTTTTGGAGCGTATAAAAAGAACTACTTTTACTAATTGCTGCCTTTTAGTTTTTAATCTTTCCTAAATAAAACTCCAAAAGTTAACAAAGTATGCATTTTTAATACCTATTTCAATTTCATAAATGTGTAGACTATAATTACTCAAATGTACTAGTGATACACTAGTACAAATGTCAATAGTGAAATTTCTAGCACACATGTTAAATGTTTAGGGTATTATATGTCACTAGTACTGGTGACTGTAGCAATAGTTAGTCAATGCAGATATTTTCTGCAGTGTCTTTATAATATAAGTATTTCACACACACACACATATATAATTATTTGCAAATATAATTGTTCAATATAAATAATAATTTATATGTATTTTTATTTGATAGCAAAAATATTTCATATTTCGCCGCGTAGTCATTAATCATTTCTTTTGTTAACATTTTGTAGCCTCTTTTACTGCAAGTGTTAACATGTTAAAAGTGATAAAAAAAAAAAAAAACAAGCGGAAATAAAACGCACAAGCCTAAAGACAGAGAGGGTGGGTGTGAAAAAGGGACGTTTTGAATAAAATATGCGAGTGTTACAAAACAAGCAGTAAATTTTCTATAGCATGCAAATAGGCTTATAAAGTATTTCTTTTTTTATATATCGAATATGTGTTGTACGAGTTGGTTTTTATGTTTTTAAAATGGTAAATTTTGCATAAAATCTAATAAAAGGAGCGAACAACGTACATGATTTTTACATGATAATAAATAACGGGAACAGCAAGGGATGTGCTGAAAATGCGTATTGCACAAAAAGAAACAAATTTGTATATGAATAATAAGCTGATGTTGTTAGTGGAGTTTTTTTGTTCCTTCTCTATCTCCCTCTCTCTCTCACCCACTCTTTAAATAATATTTGTTAAATTTTTTAATATATGAATTTTTTATATAATTCTTGGGGGGGGGGGCATAATTTTTGTATTGCATCTTTTTGAAAGTTAAGAAATTGCAAAGATTTTCATTAGTGTTCCTTTGGCTGCAAGTTAATAACAATTTAAAATTAATATTAAACTTAAAACTTTATGAATATAAATCTCTTGTTGGAATAGTGGATGTAAAACAAGTAAAAATGTATATGTGGCTGTCTGGAGCAGTTTACACCTTCCAACTCCGGATTTCTGATTTTCGTTAATAATTTATTTCTTTCGAAAAATATAAAATATGTTTGATTACCAAATAAATAAAATTAGTACTTAAGTATAAAATTCAAACCAAAAAAGTTTGACTTAGGTATGATGGAACAAAAAATTCAGAAAAATGGGACATGAATAAAAAATAATCAAACGGTAACACGGGTATTATAATAATAACATGTTAACATCAGGTTGATACAGTTCTCGTATCCTTTTTCACAATAAAATTTGTGTAAATAGGAATTGTTATCACATTCAACTAAGCCACCTAATAAGTGGTGACAAACACAATACACATGAGCACTGATGATGAAAGGGTTGCGTCTTTCGAAAACAGCTGTTCTGCTCTGCTGTGTAAGTTGAATAACAAAAACTGATGTTGACTTGCCTTTGTGCCTTGGAATATTTATCATGTCTTTCTGAGATTTAAATTAAAATTTCGAACAATTAGCCTATAGAATCTTAATTCAATTTAAATTAGTTTTATTTCGTCACTTTAATATTTAAACTCCCCAGCTCTGGAATTGTCTTCTTGGCTTTTTTAATTTCTAATACCAGTGAATTTCTTTCAGAAACATCTAGTATGTTTAGGTTTTTTCCAGTTGGTTACTAAGATGTACCAAAAAAAAGTTACAATTGTCCAGCTCTGGAATCGTTTTTTTTTATTTGATATGATTTTTAACACCAATTGAATGTTTTTTTAAAACATCAAAAATATTTAATATGAAAAGAGAAAATTTTTACTGGTTGTTATTCCATGTACCAAAAAAAAAACTTCAATTGTCCAACCCTGGAGTCGTCTTTTCGATTTTTAATACCAATTTAATTTTTTCTGAAGTGTAAGATAAGTTTAATTAACAGATAGAAACTAGTTTTTGCTTGTTAACACCAAAAATAAATTTAAATTTCCCAGCTCTGGAGTTGTTTTTTTATTGCTTTTCCAACTTCTAATACCAGTGAATTTCTTTAAAAAAACATTAAGTATGTTTTGGGTTTTTTCAGTTGGTTATTATTATGTACCAAAAAAGTTTAGTAATTGTCCAGCTCTGTAATGGTCTTTTTAAATTATAATACCAATTTAATTTGTGCTGTAGTGTAAGATAATTTTAATCAATAATAATAAATCAAATAAAACTAAACAAAACAACAAAAATAAGTTTCAATTTCCCAGCTCTGGAGCTGATTTTTTTTTTGCTTTCCCGATTTCAAATATCTTTGAATTTCTTTCAAATATACTAAATATGTTTACATTTCTTTAAGCTATTTACTATAATGTACCAAAAAAAAGTATCAATTGTCCAGCTCTGAAATCGTTTTTTTTTTAATTTAAATACCAATTTCATTTCTTCTGAACTATAAAATGAGTTTAATTAACAAGAGGAGCACAAAAACTAGTTTTTGCTACTTACTTTTGCACACCAAAACTAAGTTTCAATTTCCCAGCTCTGGAGCTGATTTTTTTTTTTGCTTTTCCGATTTCTAATACCAGTGAATTTCTTTCAGAAACATCAAGTATGTTTAAGCTTTTTTTAGTTGCTTACTGTTTTGTACCAAAAAAAAAGTTTCAATTGTCCAGCTCTGGAGCTAATTTTTTTTCTTTTTTTTTTGCTTTTCCGACTTCTAATACCAGTGAATTTCTTTCAGAAACATCAAGTATGTTTAGGCTTTTTTTAGTTGCTTACTATTATGTACCAATAAAAAGTTTCAATTGTCCAGCTCTGGAATGGTGTTTTTGATTTGGTTTGATTTTTAGTACCAATTAAATTTTTTCTATAGTATAAAATAAATTTAATTACCAAAAAATATTGGTTTTACCATATTACTTTTGTACATCAAAAATAAGTTTAAATTTTCCAGCTCTGGAGCTGTTATTTTTTTTTACTTTTCCGACTTGTAATGCCAGTGTATTTCTATCAACAACTTCAAAAATCTTTAATATATAAAGAAAACGAACAAACTTTTTAAGTTGCTTACTCTTATGTATCAAAAATAGCTTCAATTGTCCAGCTCTGGAATCGTGTTTTTGATTTGGTTTGATTTTTAATACCAATTTAATTTTTCCCGAAGTATAAAATGCGTTTAATTAACAAAAAACTAAAAATTTATTTTAGCCAGTTACTTTTATACACCAAAAATATGTTGACATTTTCCAGCTCTGGAATTTTATTTAGGACTATTGCCAATGCATTAATCCAAAACTGAAATCTGCAGCTTTCCGGAGGCTTCGAAACCTACATACAGACAGACATCGTTTAGTCGACATCCCTGTTCATAAGGACACGAAATACTTTTAATGGTCTCCTGCGACATCATGCAAATGTCCATTTTTATTATTTAGTGATTATCCCGCCATAATAAATTGCCAGTCTTAGTTGTTCTCTTTCAAGTTTGCCATTTGCATTTTTCATTAAATGATTTAAGACTTGACAAATTCACGGAAGCAGAAAAGAAACGCGATAAGAAAAATATCCAAGTCACTTTAAAATAGTTTTAATAAAGAACTCTGTGGCAAAACAATGTCACATTAACATAAGAAACTGGCAAATGGCAATAAAAATCATGCAAATTACTTCCACAGAAATGCAAACAAGAAATTCTATATGAAAAACATAAGAAAATTTATTTTGGTCACAGATCTTCTTAAGTAATTTTCATGTTTAACAAAAAATAAAAAATAAAATAAAACGTCATTAGACTTGGCCAAGCGTGTTTTTATATTATTCTTCTGACTTTTTTTCCTAAATGCTGCTCATTTTTCAGTGGATTTTCATTTTTATTTTAATTTTCTTTTCTGTAAAATGAGCAAAAAAAAACTAATAAAAATGGGGGGTGTTAAATTGCTAGCGAACATAAATGTTGAAGGTTACATGCAAAATTTACAAAAATATTTTTTAATTTTTTTGTCTGAGAAATAAGAAACAAACTTTGAAAACTACTTGGAAATTTTATTTAAAATGTTGTAAAAGAAAATGCAATATCAGTTACAAGCCACAGAAAACAAAAGCTAGATTGTTTGTTTGTTTGTTTGTTGTTTCAAAGCGGGCTGAAAAATGGCAGCCACGAGTGTAACGCATGCAGCGGCAATAAGTTAAAGATTGTTTAAAAAAAAATCAGGGCAAATAAAAAATTTGGCAAATATTTTACCAAAAGTTGAAGGCTTTTGCACAAATATTTTAGAAAATTATATAGCAAGTGGTAAAATGGCGCACAGCAAACAGTTTTACCAACTTGTAATTCTAGAATTCTAAAATAAAATCCTTAGTACAACGCAGCGTATGATTAATATTAATTACACTACTTCACAAAATTTCAACAAAGTCGTGACCAAATGAATCTGACACTTGATCTGTATGTAAAATTGCTCACTGAATCCGAATATCAAATCAAAATGGTCAAAAGTAGAACAGTTTTCGAGATATTGCGTAATAACCGTTTTTTGCGTTTTCTAAAAAGGTTATGTCACTATAGTGAACGTACCTTCAAAACAGCTTGGCGGATTTTGAAAGTCTTTTTTGCCGTTGAAAGACAATAAAATTATCAAAACAATCACGGGACGCTTGCAAAAATTGGTTAAGAATTTAGAGTTTTACAGTTGACCAAAGCTTGAACTTCACGAAAATTTTAATGATTTTTTGAAATTTCGCTATTTTCAACTTCTTTTTTTTAAACCAAACAATAACTTTTTCTTTAGTTTCATCACTTAGGAGATTAATTTATTTCAATACAAATATTACGGGTCCAATAAGAATCAGATCGGTGCAAAAATCACAGAGTTATAGAAGATTAATTAAATTATCCCATTTTTAGATTTTTATAAAATTAAAAAAATGCATGTAGGTATAAATTGCATTATTAATAATAAATATTAAAAATGACTTAGAACTGTTGAATTGCTTTGCTTATTGTAATTATTTTCTGCCTCTCGCACAAGGAACCAACAATAGTCGCCCAGCATCACCTCATCATACACCCCTTGGACCGACGTTCCATTTCTTGTATTTGTTGGTGAAAACGCTCACCATGTTCGTCACTTCCATCGCCGAGGTTATTTGGGAAGAAATTTAAGTGCGAATGCAGAAGGTGTATTTTTAAAGACATATTAACTCCTTTTTAAGTAAGATATAAAAATGAGTGTTAAGTAAAATTCTTCAATGAAAAAACGATTTAAAAACCTTACCAATTTTCTCATAGTTTTTTAGCAAATCACGAATGATGTCTTCATAGTTTGGATCCCTGAAATTGCCCAGAAAGCCTGATACAACCAAACCAAATGATCTCCATGCCTTTAACTCATCTTCAGACAAAATCGAATCAAATTTTGAATCCTTGTTCTTGTTAACAAATTTCACGCTTTCTTAATTTTTTTTTTCGCAAAATTAAAATTTTTTAATATTTAAAATGTTTGTTTTTCCTTTGGGCACTTGATTTAAAAATAGTGAAAAGTGGCTAAATTCACTTAATCTTCTGTAGCTTTGTCACTTCTGCACCAATCTGGATCATGTTTGACGCAAAATATTCCCACTTAAATATACTAATACGCTAAGTGAAAATACATACAAATTTTTAATTGTTCGGTTTAAAAAAGATTGATTGAAAAGTGCGAAATTGCTAAAAATTAACAAATTTTTCATGGAATCTGAAGTTTTTTCCACCATTACTCTGTCATTTCATGACCGATCTTAACAAACAACCAATGGTTATTTTAGTAATTTTATTGTCTTTCATCGGAAAGAAAGAAATGTCCGAACCGACGGAAATTTTTGAAAATATTTTATTTTAAGTGCCTTCATCTTTTTTAAAAACACAAAAAACGGTTATTTTGCAATATCTCGAAAACTGTTCTACTTTTGACCATTCTGACTTCATATTTGGATTCAGCGGACAATTTTACATATAGATTAGGTGTCAAATGCGTTTGGTCAAAAAACTGTTCTCTAGTGTTATGAATTAATTTACTTAAGCATCCATAACATCCTCAAAAATTTACCCATTTAACTGAAATAAATATCAAAATTTAAGCAACAAAATAATACATTTCTTGCAAATATTTATTGGCCAAAGTCTTGCACAGTTTTTGTTTTCTTTTTGCTATAAAATCACGTCCTTTTTTTCTTAAATAAATTTCTTTAACATTCCTTCATGTCCTTTGCTTAGAAAAGCATTGGAGAATTATTATAGCAAAATATATTTTGCAACAATAACAATTATAAGTATATTTAGCTGTAGACATTAGTTATACCGTACACGACATGCCATGACCATAAAACTTGAAAATGCTAAAATGTCTAGGAAATATTTAACACAAGAAATGACTTTTATTAAGGAAAAGAAAATCGAATAATAAAAAGGTTTTGTGTGTTATTCTCGCATAAACATGGTCAAGAACTCGGTTAAGTTCACTACACATTCTTTCACTTTCAGTTTATTTAGTTTGGATTTTTTTTTTTTTTTTTTTTTTTTTGCTAGCCGTACTCAATGTCAATGTAAACTATCACGGAACGTTTTTATGGGAAATTGCAAGAAAAACGTTTATAAACTGTAACTCTTATATTGCAATGCAAAACTAAGTGCGGCTGTTGGCGTGCATGTTTGTGTGTGAAAATCTCTTGTTAAATCATGTATATAATAATTTGCATTATAATCAAGTTTCTTTTTCTGATTTTTTTTTCTTTTTGTATGAACAAGCACAATTTGTATCTAGTTACCTTGACAGGAATGAAGTTGAGTTTGCTATAAAAATATTTCTGTTAAATTATATGCAAAAATGTTTTTCTTTAATACAACCCAACGCACACACACACACCTTTTTGCAAGTACGTAAGAAACTTTGTTTGCAAACATTTTCATAAAATGTTAAACTTGTTGCAAGTTGCTTCCACTAACAACTCCTTTTACAAATTCTCCTTTTTATTGCTGTCGTTGGAAATTGTTGTTGCCATTGTTGTCTTTAGTAACACCTGTAAAAATTAAAAAACATAGCAAAAAAAAATATATTAACGACTATGCAATTAATTTATTATGTAGAAGGTGGCTGTGCATGCTGATACCTGCTCATGCATGTCATGCAAATAGTAAATCATAAGAGGAGTTTTCAAATTTTCAACAGTGAATTGTGCTGTAAGACACGTAGATGTATGTAGTTGTTATCAAATCTCATGTATGCTCTAATTAAGTATAAATATTAAACATTTACCAGGCATTTTGTTAAAACTACACAACAGGTGATAAAATTTCTTGGAAAAATTAAAAAGCAGTTAAGTTACTCATAAGTCTTTTATCAGTATTTACTTGCAGTAAAATGTTGGCTTCCTTATAGTAAAACTAATTATAAATATAGCCTCATTAGTAATAGTTATAAAGCAGATAATGTAAAATAAATATTAATTAATATCAATCATACGCCTCCTCTCATTATCGTGATTTAATTACAGCAGTTTTTTCTTATACCCTCCAAAAAAGAATTGGAGGGTATATTCACTTTGTCATTCCGTTTGTAACGCAGCGATATATCCATCTGAGACCACATATATATTCTTGATCAGTGATGAAGACGATCTAGACACATCCGTCCGTCCGTCAGTGGAAATCACGATTCAGTACCAACGAAAAAAGCCAAACCCTTGAAATTTGGTTTGAATATATGTTGAAGGCTAGCACAGGTCAAGTTCGCAAATGGGCTGAATCGGGCCAGAGGTAAAAAAATTTCCCTAAGAAGAACTAAAACAACCTCTTAAATTTTTTTTGTAATTTTGTTAAGCAAATGATATATTTTTTTGTTAAAGGAGGCTCAAAGCGTTGAAAGTGCAGCCAGAAAATCAGAAAATTTTATTTTTAGACCCCGCCCCCTTTAGTGAGCGTTGAATTAGCATATTACATGGAAAAATATTGTAAATATTTAACAAATTGTGTAACTTAAGCCTACATTCCTTAAACATTAAATTTTAAAGCTTTTATGACGCTGCACTTTTTATGATGACTTGCACTTTTTATGATGACTCGCACTTTTTATGGCGATTTGCACTTTTTATGATGACTTGCACTTCTTATGATGACTTTCAATTTTTATGATGACTTGCACTTTTTATGATGACTTGCACTTCTTATGATGACTTTCAATTTTTATGATGACTTGCACTTTTTATGATGACATGCACTTTTTATGATGACTTACACTTCTTATGATGACTTTCAATTTTTATGATGACTTGCACTTTTTATGATGACTTGCACTTTATATGTTGACTTGCACTTTTTATGATGACTTGCACTTTTTATGTTGACTTGCACTTTTATGTTGATTTGCACTTTTTATGATGAATTCCACTTTTTGTGATGACTTACACTTTTTATGATGATTTGCACTTTTTATGATGACTTGCACTTTTTATGAAGACTTGCACTTTTTATGATGACTTGCACTTTTTCTGATGACTTGCACTTTTTATGATGACTTGCACTTTTTATGATGACTTGCACTTTTTATGATGACTTGCACTTTATAAGTTGACTTGCACTTTTTATGATGACTTGCACTTATTATGATGATTTGCACTTTCTATGATGACTTGCACTTTTTATGATGACTTGCACTTTTTATGATGACTTACACTTTTTATGATGATTTGCACTTTTTATGATGACTTGCACATTTTATGAAGACTTGCACTTATTATGATGACTTCCACTTTTTATGATGACTTGCACTTTTTATGAAGACTTGCACTTACTATGATGACTTGCACTTTTTATGATGACTTGCACTTTTTATGTAGACTTGCACTTTTTATGATGACTTGCACTTTTTATGAAGACTTGCACTTTTTATGATGACTTACACTTTTTATAATGACTTGCACTTTTCATGAGATCTTCTGTGATCTTACTCTGCCCTTGCCCCCTCCCCCCACTTTGCCACCTAAATGACCCTATCAACAAACAAAATTTTACACTTAACCCCAAAAATTGAATTTTTAGTGTTTAATAGCAAAGGTGAGATGTCTTCCCCATGGCCCCTCCCCGAGTAACCCCGACAAAATAGAGTTTTTATTTACTAAATATTTAGAGGGTATTTAAGATTCGACCCGGTCGAATATAACGTTTTTACATGTTTTTAATGAGACTGTGTCTTTTTTGTTTCTATTTTAAATTTTCTTTATCGAGCACAATTTCAGTTACTGCTTAGCTGCAAGCTAAAATTGTAATTTAATCAGTTAGCTTCCACAATATATTATTGAAAACCACAAAAAAAGTTGTATATTTAAAATCACACAAGATTTTTACACACCATCTGCTATTTAGCAGAAATTTATAATTTAATTTTTTAATTTAATCTGATTTAATTGAGTCGAAGTTTAAAATAATATTTTTAGTTTTTGAACTTTTTGTAAATTTTGGAAAAGAATCAGCACGAATAAAATTAAAAATTTATAATATATACAAGTTTATTGTAACTCGCGATTTTCTTGTATATACGAGCTCGGTTCAAAAATATTTGAATTTTGATAAAACTTGTGCCAAGGCGTTTTCCAATTTTCAAAGCTGTTCTATTGAGCTTTTTATAAGCTATTTGACTTTTCAGGAATTTTTTGCCAAACTTAACACGGTTTTGTAATGGTCTTTAGTCAAAGTTTTCTTAAAATATATTTCAAATATATTTCATTTTGTTATGGATATGGGGGTAACAATTTAGTTATGGAGTGCGGCTGATAATAAAATTCTGCATCGTATAGTGAAGTTTCAAGGCTTTTTATTGAGATCTGTCGTTTTGCTACACGGTTAAAATCAGCACAGTTGATTTTTTATGATTTTTCAGAATTTTATAATAAATTTTTAAGGCCAAACGAATAAGAATTTTGCATTAATTTTCTGTGAAGGACTATACTGCTTTCAATAATATTTAGAAAATTTTGAATTTTAACTCGGACCAGCTGAGAGGCTGAATGAACTTCACATATGCAATAGATGAAGAAAGATGAGACGATTTTTTACCTATTTTAACTCTTTTAGAGGAAAGAGAGTGTTGTTCCTCTGCTCTTAGCACATTAGAGTATCAGTCGCTGCCACTTATGTATATTCAGTAACTAGTGCTATACCATCATCACTGAACTAGACTCTGACAATACCTAATCCTGATCAAAAGAATTCCAGATAATATTCATGACTGAGTGCGGAGTTGAACTCATGACAGTCCTGTTAACTACTTCAGCCAACTGCACCCTTAAAATAAAATTTTTAAAATTTAAAATTTTTTTTGAATATCCCGTGAAAAATTATTCCCGCTATCAGTTCTCAGTGAATGCAAAAAATAGAAGAAGCTGAAAACAATATGAAAAATCAAAGAAATTTGTGTTGAAAATTTTAAATTTATGTAATAATTTCAAAAAAGTACGACTAAATATTTAGTAGTAAAATACATGGATTGGATACATTTTTGAGGGCAATTGATTTGTTTCAAAAATATCAGTTTGTGTCTTATTAACAGATCTTGCCCCTAAAATAATATTTTTAAACTCTAATATTCGAATTATAATAGAAAATACTTAAATTTCCTGGTCTATTCCGCAACAAAAACTAAGTGAATAAATTAAATGGAAAAGTGGAAAAAATCATTCGCGATAAGGGGATTTTAATTTTGGCACGAAATCATTTCTATGATTTTAAGTTTAGGGAAAAGGAAAAAATTTTTCATGACAGGGGTGAATATTTTTACTCATTCATTTTTAATTTTAATCGTGATGATTACTTTTCCCCAAATTTTACAGAAAAAAAACAAAGTGTTTATTGACTGGGACTAATACAGATCGTAAGGGAACCTCTCTGAGCAACAGCTCATATGCAATAAAACATTATTTTATAAAAATAAAACATATGAATTTGAATTACTTGACCAAAATATAGTTTGTGTCGAAAATATTTTAATTTCTTTATTTCACAAAATTTAATTTG
Source organism: Linnaemya tessellans (assembly GCA_951800035.1). Taxonomy (NCBI): domain Eukaryota; kingdom Metazoa; phylum Arthropoda; class Insecta; order Diptera; family Tachinidae; genus Linnaemya; species Linnaemya tessellans. Next base: position 10,337,550 of record OX637533.1, read on the forward strand.
CTTTAACTTTGATTTGTACAAACTTAATTTAAAATTTAGGAGCAAAACCCTGCATGTCCAACACAGTAACGATCGTTAATCATTATAAATATTTTAGTTTAAATAAATATGATTTAATACCATAGACTTAACATCAGCTTAAGCCAACTCTTTTTTTATTATTAAAAAACTTTCTATTTTAATATTATTTTATGGAAAATTTTATTTACTAAAATAAACTAGAATTATATATAAAAAGCATATTTATCTAAATGCAAATATGACTGACCCAAGTTTGGCTTTAACTTTTCATTTAACACTAAAACACATTTTGTGTTTGTTGTTTGTGTTATAAAAAAAAATGTTTTAAAACAATATTTTTACACGACACATGCACGAGCAGATGAAAATCCAGTCATATTCATATAATAAATGTGGCTGGGGATGTGTGCCTGAATATGTGTGTGTGTATGTGAGTAACTGTTTACAGTTGAAAACCCTAGGCACATGTGGTTTAACAGCAATTAAAGAGAGGCTCTCTTATGCAGCCATCATGCGTAATATTTCATTTGTTTGTTTGTTTATTTGTTTGCTTCAAATTACAACAATACGACTAAAGTTGATAACTTTTAGTTAGACATAAAAAAACAAGAGTTTTAATTATACGGCAAAACTACCTTGATTTCTCCATTTAAATCAAATACATACTATGACAAAATTGTGTTCATGACCATTTGAGTTGAAAATTGCGTGCTAATTTTTCATCATAGAGACAAGCATATACTCGGATACTCGTACATACGTAAAACACTTATCATTGCACGAGCACATACCATATAAAAATTATAAGCCTAGCAGTCAAAGTATATCTATAATATACATATGTAGCTACTTGATATATATAGAATCTATATATATCAAGTAGCCGCAAGAGTACAACAACATAAAATTACAAAAACCATCGTACATTTTGTTTGTGTAAAATTCTAATCTTGTGTCAGAAATTTTCTTTTATAATACATACAGATATTTTGTTCACAATTATGTATTTCCAAAAATTTAAATACTTTTCGCATAGAACTTTTTTGAAACAATTTCTTATTGTTACTTTTCTTAAACAATACACTTTTTCACAAAAATCTTCTGCACAACAATTCTTTTTTGCTACTTTTGTATAATGTTTATTCCTAAAACTAACAAGTAAAAGTGCTATATTCGGCTGTGCCGAATCTTAAATACCCTTCACAGATGTAATTCTTCTTTCTTTCTTTCTTTCTTGCCAAAACAGAAAGTAGGTTTAATTAAAAAATCAAAATGATGTTATCGGTTACTTTTAAATTTAAGAAAACGTTTAAATTTTTCGGCTAAGCTAAATGTTTGGCTTTTCTTATATCTAATACCTATGAAGGTCTTTCAAAAATATTATATATATTTAATTTACAAACAAAACAAAAAAGTGAGTGAGTGAGGTGTAACAAAAAAATTAAAATTTTTAAACATTTTGGTCACTTTCATGTACCATAAAATATATCATTTGTCCAACCCTGGAGTCGAAATTTTGATTTTTTAAGATTTTAATACCAATTTTGTTCATACTGAATTATAAAACAGCTTTAATTAGCAAAAAAAAAACAACGTCAATTGCCTTTTTGGTTATTTTTATGCAGAATAAATATATCAATTTCCCAACCCTGGAAACGAAATTTAAATTTTTTTTACCAATGCAACTTTTAATGAGGCATGAAATAGTTTTATTTAAGAAAAACTTAATATTTATAACCATATAGGTTTTAAATATAGTTTTAATTAGTAAAAACAACGTCAATTGCCTTTTTGGTTACATTTATGCTTAAAAAAAAATTTCAATTTCCCAACCTGGAAGCGAAATTTAAATTTTTTTAAAATTTTCTTTATCAATGCAAATCTTCATGAGGTATAAAGTAGTTTTGTTTAAGAAAAACTCGAATTTTGCAACCATTTTGGTTATAACATGTACTCCAAAATATTGCATGTCCCAAAAAAAAATTTAATTTTTCTAACCCTGGAAAGGAAATTTTTATTTTTTTTTGTTTGTTTGTTTTTATCAGTGCAACGCTTCTTGAGGTATAAGGTAGTTTTATTTACGAAAAATTGCAAATTTTTTACCATTTTGGTAACTTTCATGTAGAATAAAATATTGCACTTGTCCATCCCTGGGTTCGAAATTTAATTTTTTATTTTTGAATTTTTGATACCAATTATGTTCTTCCTATATTATAAGACAGTTTTAGTTAGCAAAAAAACAACATCAGTTGCCTGTTTGATTACTTTCATGTATAAAAAAAATTCAATTTCCCACCCCTGGTAGCAAAATTTAAAATTTTTAATTTTATTTTTTTTGCTAATGCAAATCTTCATGACGTATAAAGTGGTTTTGTTAAAGAAAAACTTGAAATTTTTAACAATTTTAGTTACTACAAAATACGGCACAGG